>LR999963.1:104051090-104453949 GCA_905220375.1 Tachina fera
AAAACATCATTAATCTAATATTTGATTTTTATTTAAAAATAATTTAGGTATAGGTAAAAAGATAAAAGTTTTAAACCATTCAGTTTTAACATGCTTTTGTGTGAATAAAATACTAAAATTAAAAGATACATTCATAAACAAATATATATCCAATAAATAAATTAATAAATAAATACAGAAATAAATAAATAAATTAATTAATTAATTAACTAATAAACAAATAAGTAAATAGTAAATAAATTAATAAATAATTAAATAAATATAATTAGTACAAAATAAGATTCTAGTTGTCATCTTACATGCAATTTACTAGGAAGCATTCTATTCTACATCCATTGTTTCATTGTTTCGGTCTACGTAATGCCCCCATGCACGCGTTTTTATTTTATATTTCATTATATTTCTTTTATCATCAGAAAAGCTAAGAGCTATTTTATTTAGTTTTTGAGTATACAGTTGATGTGTTTTAGACCTAAACAAAAACATTTCATCTCGGATAATTTTGGATTCAAATAAGCAACTTTTGTAATCATTAAAAGACAACTTTTTAATTACAGACTTTTTGACCCCTTTAGATTTTTTAACAGCTTCCGAACGAAGAGTCGACAGAGAATACATTTTTGCTCTTAAACCAACAAACTCGGTCATTATATCCCCACTGGTTTCATCTTTCATCATACCTAAAACCTTCTTATTGAGTAGCGGCAAACGAAATTGATTATCTATAGGATATTCTGACGTATCAAAATTCAAAATAATATCATTACGGATGTCATCGTAAAAATCATCAGTTTTAATTGAATAAATAAACGAGTCAGTATCCATATAGTTGAGAGAAATGTTCTCTCCAAATTTAGGCTTCATGAAGCCATAATGGAAGTCATACATTCTCCACTTGGATAACTCCAGTACTGTAAAGCCAACATATATGGGTTTATCATATAGTGGTTCCATTATTTCCAACTCTACCGCATACATATCATCAGAAAATTTTGTCAACTGCATAAAATTTGGTTTCGAAATTAATGCTCTGAGGCCTAAATGATTCCTGTTTGTTGTTTCCCATGATGAAGCAATTCTAATGTCCCTACGTTTTTCAATGTATTCCATTGTTTTCCCATAAACAGCGTTGTTCAAAAGTTTGAAGAAATCTTTTTCAAAATTATTTTTAGCATTTGTCCTATGTAATGTGTTTAAGTCAATATATTTTTTAAGCCAAGGGGATTGCTTAAATCTGAGTATTCTATGGATTTGTTTTAAGATGAGGCCATTTGAAATGGCTTGTTTTAAAACTCTATAGTGCATGGTGTATTTTGTTTTTACGTGTAAGTCTGCAACTAATTTTTTGATTTTGGATCCCCCCACTGGCTTATTTTGGGGACAAAATGTCAAATCATTATGTATATCTTGCACAGAATCGGGATAATCTACATCCACTTCCAAAATGTACCCATACTCTGCAGTATCAGAAATTTTCCTAACATCAAAATCAGTATCACATACCCACTCAAATTCACCGTAAGGAAGATATTCCGACATCGCCCAACCGTAAAGGCTATTTGCGTCTAAATATACAAGAAATTCTGATGGTTTTGATGCATCAAAATCTTCCAAATATTTGTTATTCGCTTTCGAATATCTTCGCGAGCATTTAACTAGTCCACCTCTAATTCCGTTTTGCATAAACATATACATTTCGGAATCAGTGAACTGTTCCAGTGAATTTTCCGTGGTTTTTAACATTGCATCCCAGGATAAGCCTGGTGCTGTATAATAATGACAGGGGTCCAAATCATATATACCTCTACAAATTTTCCTAAAATTTTCAAACACGTCAGTTAGAAGAAGAACATCTGTCTTTAAGTAGAGTTCAGTATAGTCAAGGAGGTTTTTACAGTTAAACTCTCTCCATATTTTTTGAGCATTTTCATACTCCACAACATCACATTCTTCATTCGTTAGAATATTGAAGAACTCTTCTCTACTAGGGAGTTTAATTTCCTTAAACTTAGTCATGGAATCCATGTAAGAGTACGGAAATACACCCTTTCTTCTAATCAGGTTGAAATGAGCTTCATCAACGAAACATGATCGAATAGTATTAAAATCATTGCTATCAAGATTTTTTGCTAACGTATCTAAACTCGAAGCCATAAATCTAAACGAGTCTATAAATCTTATTTCGAATCCATGTTTTTCATATAATCTGATAAAAATTGAAAGAGAAATATAACGTTCTGTGTTCTGGGGAATTTTTTATAGTAGAAAGTTCTTTGAAAAATAGGTGCATATCATATTCATAAAGATTATGGAAAATAACCGGAATAAACTGAGGTGTTTTATAATTTAAATTACATTCGCTATGAGCTGCCCTACGATAATTGCCCGTAAGATGACAATGATCTCTAACTTTATCGTTATTTAATATTTTCTTACATATATGACAATTTTTTGCATTATTATATTGAGCTATTTCTATTGGGGTCATGAACATTTCCTTAACTTTTAGTAAATAATTTAGATAGATATCTGTACAATCTTCAACTATTTTTTTGATAAATACATTTGCCGAATCTTCACCAAAATAATGTCTATATAAGTTATTTTCCTTCTTAAAACTACAAGTAATAAAATAGCCGAATGCACACGCATGGTGTTTCTGTACATTTGTAGTGCTTTTACTTACAGGATCGTGGAGTTTTTCTAAAATAGACTCGAAGTCTGCGTAGATGACAAATGGTACATCTAGCTGTTTGTAGTAGTTTTTGTACTTAATAGTACATCCATCTTCGGGCATCCTGATGACTTTTTTACCACAAAAATGATTATGTTGATTGTACACATAAGCATCATGTGTATGATAAAGGCAAGTATTGCAGATATAAATCTTATTAACGTGAGAGGTTATACTGGAACGAAGAAGTCTAAAGAAGAGAGAAAAATAAAATAATATGTAAATTAATATAACAATAAGAAGTAACTTTTTTAAATAGGGAACACATTTTGCATAAATGCACTAATGAAACTTACTTTGATATATCTTTGATGAGCACATAGTGGAAGTTCTCATTGGACTGGAGCAATAAAAGATTAATATGAATCTGTTTTTCTCCTTTTGTTATGTATAATGGTCCTATAAGTGATGTTCCATTGTGACCAAATACATTTATGCTCATAGCATTCTGATTCTCGAATTGTTTTATCTGCTTCAATGGGAGTGGAAACTCTAGGCCTTCAAAATTTAATGCAATTGCTCCTATATTAATATTCTCATCAGATATGTTTGCAATATTGTAATTTCTACAGTTTTTCCGTTCTTTAGGATTCAGACTACTATTTACATTCAAAGCAGCAATGAGAGACCATTTAAAGCAATAAATGTCATTATTCTCAACATTCATGCATGCATGTTATCTGCAATATTTTTTGGGAGAGGGATAAAGCTCGATCCTCTTATTATGGACGCCTTGTTTATATTAATTTCAAGGAAATTTATTGAATTCAGAGTCCATTCGCTACCCCTCTCTTGAAATTCTTCCATTTTGGCTCTTAGCTCCTCCGTCTGTTTGTACATTTCTTCTATGTCATCAGAAAAAGTTACCAACATAATTTTCGAAATATATACAAGTTGGGAAACATTCATCTCATCATTCACCATCTTCATATAATCACATATGAGCTCCATATTAAATTTAAATGTAGTATGTGTCCTACTACGTTCATTGATTTGTTATACTATTGAACTCTTGGCAGATTTCAGAAACTCCTCCGGAAACAAGACACCTACAGGAGGATATATGTCTCGATCCTCCATTGAAGTTACTTACTCTTTTAGTAAGAAAATCACCAATCCGTTCTTGGTGACAACTGTTTTTTTTTGTGTTTTGTGGTTCTGACATGAGCCATATAACTATTTGATGGGATCATCTCATCACAATCCTCACAATATTTGTTTTGAAGCCTTAGCTTACTAATTCCAAGGGCAGCCTTTGATTGGTTAGCATACGAGTGCGTTTCCATATACTGATTTAGTTTTGTTTGAGTCATAAAGACTTTATTGCAGATGGTACAACTTGCAGTATTCATTTTATTTAATTATTTATTTGTTTATTAATTCAATTATTTTATTTATAAACAATTGATTTAATTATTTTATTTATAAACAATTTATTTCACTTATAAACAGTTTATTTATTTTTTATACAGTATAAACTTGTTTAACAAACAGTTGTTATATCTAGCACTTTTGTAGTTTTTGGATTTCAAACACTTTAGAAAATACGTTGTCACTTGTTGAGATATCAGAGCAGACTGATGACAATCTAAATTATTTCTTCTGCCTACATACTTTATATGAAAATCGCGTCATAGTCACCAAATCTAATTTATTACGACATATGATGAAATTCATACACACACACACACATATATATATATATATATATATATATATATATATATATATATATATATATATATATATATATATATATATATATATATATATATATATATATATATATATATAATATATATATATATATATATAATATATATATATATATATATATATATATAAATATATGTATGCATCGCGCCAATTTCCGGGCCGTTTTTTAATATATTATAATTATTGAGGTTTTTTGCTATTATTGGGTACAGGACTCAATGATGCAACTGGTCCTGTGTAAATTTTGGGGACATGCATCATTGGGGACATAATTTTCGATTTTTTTATTTTAATATCAATTTGTTCGACTTTGTTTATTTTATAGGTCTTTTATATTTTTAATCGATATATGACTGTTAACGCGAAGTTTGTTCCATTTTAAAATTAAATATTCCATTTGTGTGATGCCATACAACCTCAATAATTTCTCGTTTTTTTTGTCGCGTTAAAAATATTCGCTGACTGGCACTGATCTCTGAACAGTAAAGTACTGTCGAATATCGATTTAACAAACACTTACTACATTGAAGTCGGGATAAAACGAATGATTTTAAATTGTTCGCTGCTCTTTATATATAATTTTTGGTATTTTTACTGTAAATATAGCTAACATATACATAAACGTATATTTTTTTAATATATAAATTGTTCAAATTGATGACTGTTTTCTTTATTGCATATGAAGTATTAAGATCTTTCGGTCATGTATACTTTAAAGGAAATTGAGAGAAAATTTTTTGCAACTTATTATTAAGATATGAATAGAAAAAACTATTTCGTATAAATGGAATAGTTCTAAAAGCGAAAATCAGGAGTTTCACAAGTTTCGTATATGTGGATATTATTACACCATATTAAATAAAATTCTTAAGGTGTCTTTACATGGTAATACAAAGTATTAAGACTTTGTAGAATCAAAATAATATGAAATGCTCTCCGTGCTCAATAAAAGGGAACCAAAAACTGTTGCAGGTATTTTTCATGTTTACACTGATACTATAAGTTAAATGCAAGCAAATATATCAAACTGCTGAGTTAATAACAAGGAATGGAAAATTGCAAAAAAAAAAAGATGTGTACTAATAAAACTGAATATTGGAGAAAACATTTTAATTGCTTAATTCACAAAACCTCATGTATCTCTGTATCGATTGTATTATCATATTAAATACAAGAGTGTAACATTTTTTGTATGAAATTTTCATATAAAAATGAAATACAAATTTACACTTTTATTTCATATGTTTTTAAAATGTTGTATTCAGAGAGAGGCTCTCCGAGAGAATTTGTATGTAGCTTGTTCTTTTTTTTCATTAAAAATACAAAATACATTAATACACTAGATGGAGGGTGTTCACAATTAAAAAACAAAAAGTGTATTTGATACACAAATACACGATAAAGATTGTTGTGAATTAAGCAAATATTTCAATGTACTTTTACTACAAAATATAATTGTTTTTATAGGTTTGTTTATTTGGTTTTGCTGTACCATCACCTGCACCATCAGCAGTTGTACAATATTTACAAAAACAACACGAGTTGATTTTGGTTGCTTCTGCAAAAGTGTTATCACCTTCAATATGTACCATTACTGCTGCCAATGTTTACTTTAACCGACCGCGTGTCAAATTTTCTATTGGTTTTCTCTCCTACTCGATACATTTTGCATTTACATGATAAGATTTTGTACATTCAACAGCATTTTTTGACATGCCGTAATACATTGTATTACCATGTAAAGGCAGCTTTAATAGTATGTCTCCACCGGCGTGTTTTAGACAAATCATATTGATATAAGCACATCGCGTTAATATACACATGATTTACCATATATTTTGCATATAGATAGATAAATTACCTCAAAGTAGTTGACTTATTTTATATCATTTCGAAAATACCATTTTTCGAACTGTATTTGTCTATGCAACCCTGCGTTGCTCTTTAAGTTACAAGCTCCATCCTTGGGTCGTCCATCAATAGTAATTGACACATTCGAAAAAAATACATTAAGGAATATTTAATCAATATTAAATGTCAACTTCCTGTGGATAAAATTCACATTACAGCTGCTGCTAAGGTTTAACGAGTTCCTGCATACAATTTGTCATTAAAAATTTTATGGCAAAACTCGTTCCGACCATGTTAAGTTTTGCCACCTATTATAAGTCTATCTATGCCAATTTTGTAATACATATAATTCCTATATGTTTATGTCTTAACAAAAATTTAATGAAAAGATTTTAAAGTTCAATAAAAACTTTAAACTTCAATAAAAAAAATGCATGCTCACGACAAAAAGTTGAAATATTGTTTTGGCATACAACACGTTACATACGAAACGCGTTGTATTGCTTTGACAACTAATCAGCCGACAATAAATTAGAGAAAATTAGAATCATGGAATAAAACCTTATTGAAGAGTTTGAAAAACATACAGTATTGGATAAAAAAGGAATTAAAAATGTTCTAAGTTATATTTTCAATGAAGAAACAAGTAAAAAAGCTGATACAAAACGAGGTTATAAAGCTTGTTGTGTTACTTGTCATTTTTGATGCGGTAAAATTTTCTAAAGCACGATATTCGTCGACGAACTAACACGTGTTATGTATTTCGACCTTTACTTATGTTAAGGCTATGAGAAATCGTTGCTCATAATATGCGAAAAGTTAAGAGGAAATATGTATGTAGAACAAAAATATAGTTAAAGTTTAACATTTTTAAACGCACTAATAATCCCAAATTATTATTTTACTTATTAAGTAAAATATATCTTATTAAAAATACATTGAAAATGATTATTGAGGGGATTAGCTGGATCCTATTCGCATTTCACTGTTGCTAGTGCAAATTATCAGGGAATCTTTACCTAAAGCTTCTTAGAACAGCTAGAGTTACTATGTTATAAGCTTTCATTTAAACAAATGAGAATCTCAATAACAAAGTTGAAACAAGAACTAAAAAAACATTAAAAAGAGAATTCACTTGTAAATATCTGGTTAACCGAACGAATTTTTATGTTTATAAACTTATAGCAATACAAATTATTTCACTATGTACGTACGTTTTTAAGAGAATATTTTCCTATTTTAATATACATACATATGTATATTTTCCCAATTTCACAAATATTATTTAAATGTCAAAAGCAACATAGAAAAGTCAAATATAAATTACCACCGAGTTTGACGTTTCATGCCTGCATTAATTGTTAACGAAAATGCGTTGACAATTATTGCAACATATATTGCATGTACCTGCAATTAGCTGTCTCCACTAGCAATAATATAATTTTGACAACTGTTGCAATACATGTCTACATATATATTGCTAGTCAACACGCAGGGTAAAAATTATGTTATGTATTGCTTATGGTAGGTACACACTTGGCAGATTTCATTGTTGGTCGTATAGTGTCTACACACTTGTTTAATCGTCGGTTGGTTTCTGGTTTGCTGCAGACATAAAGTATTTTGAATATTCTGTGCCACAAACCAGTAATATCAAAATTTTTTGGAGATTTTCGGATTGCATTTATTTTGTGCTGCTTTTAACAGTGAGATTACACGAGACATAAGTTTGGACATTTTTGCGCTGGCAATTGTCAAAATCTGTTGCTAACACAAAAAATGACTGTGTAAATCATATATAATAGTGTTCGAACACAAGTTTGGAAATAATTGCTCAAACACAAGTCTCAGCAATTATGTTAGAACACAGCTGTCAAATTTACCTATTCCGTAGAAAATAATTGCGGGAAACTAGATAAATTTGTTACCAAAAAAATTAAGCAGAAGCACAAAATATATGGTCTGTGGCAGAAGTATTAAAAAATCAAAACTTAAAATGCACAAGTGTATGCATACGAGAACTAAAATTTTGAGTTTTAGCATTATACGTCTAGCCACCCCTTAAAATAAGTTTGAATATAAACTTTTTTGTGACATCATTCTGCCGACGTTATTTCTTATGTTCAGAAATAAAAGTTGCTCGTCTATTCGTACTGTAATGGACGTTAAACTATTTTGTTTATGTTCAAGCATACATTAATGTTTGTTGTTTTTTTACAAAGCGAATATTTCTAAATATAAAAAATTAAATGACATTCACTAGATTCGTTCAGCCTTACCACAAATTCCATATGTGAAAATTTGCGAATCAAATTTTTCATTCACATGGATGTTAAGTTTCGTATCATCGATTTTAATAAAATTAAAAACTTACATATTTCCACTTTTTCCAATACAGAAATCTTTGTAAACAATTTTCTTGATAATTTGTCTAAATATTTCGTAGTCATAAAAAGAACTGATATATTTAGCCTAAACCAAACTTTAGAGAAACGTTAAATGAAGTTAAATTTTCTCTTGATTTTAATCAAAAATAGTGTTTTGTAAACGTTTATTACAAAACATTACATTGTTATTTTAAAAGTAATAATGGTTATGCACAATTTTTTCACTCTTTTTTTATTTTTCTGCTGTTTAGAGCATCAAATCGTCGGTTTGTTTCTGCTCTGATGTATGGAACAAAAATGTGATTTCGAGAAAAACGATGAAGAATGTTTATTTCATTAGTTTTATAAAAAATACTCGATATAATTTTTTGTTTAATAATAATACATATCGTCAGTTGGTTTCTGGTTTGCGGTACAGTATATTCCAAATACATTGTCTGCAGCAAACCAGAAACCAAACGACGATATGTTTTGTTCAAAAGGTTATACTATAAGAAATATAACAAAGAAAATTTTGTTCAAAGTTTTTGTTTTTAAAGGTGCCAGATCGTTTCGAAATTGACCTATTTTTGTTATAAATGTCAAATTTGAGGCATTTTTCTAAAATTCCAAGGCTGGAACCGAAAATTTCGTCATTTCACATATGTTTTGAAATATTTCCTAAAATATTATCTGCGCCCGGTGAAAAATACACAGACATGAAGAAACAAATAGTAATGTATGCTATCTACGTATATAAACGCTGATTTCAGTATTTACATATAAATTGTATTTACACTTAAAATTTGCGCATAAACGAGGTAATAAACTGTCAAGCAACTTATGCGAATTTATAAATGTGTATGTTTTGTTAAATTAAATAATTAAAACAGAAATGCTAACATTAGACGCTTGTCTATTTATTTTATAAGAAAATATTTTAATATGTAACTAATTATTTAAAGTAAATCTCGTCCTGACTAACAATAATCATGTTAACATTTATTACACTGAATGTCAAAATTATGTTATTGCTTTTGGTAAGTACACTTTGCTACATGTTTATGCAACGAGGGAGATTTTATTGCTGGTAGCATTGTGTGTAGCATAGAATAGATATATAAGGTACTTCCATTATATCTTTGCTTTGAAATATAAGTATATCTGAAGCTTATTTATTGCGAGAAATAAATAAAAATTAATCCATATAGTAAAAAATTTAAGACTTCCCCTAGAATTTGTTTACAAAAATTTGTTTACATATAAAATTTGCGTATAAGCGAGGTAATAAACTGTTAAGCATTGTACGACATGCGAATTTATAAATGTGTATCTATTTGTTATATTAAATACTTTAAACAGCAATGATTACATCAAGTGCTTGTCTATTTATTTCATAAGAAAATTGTCTAATAAAATATAGTACTATACGTAACTGATTATTTAAAGTTGATCCCGTCTTAACAAACAATATGTATGTTAACATTTATTGCAGTGAATGTCAAAATTATGTTATTGCTTATGGTAGGTACGCACCTTGCTACATGTTTATTCAACGAGGCAGATTTTATTCCAGAATTTCTTTACAAAAATGTGTAATTATCTTAACAAAAATTTGCGAATAAATAAAGTGATATAAATAACTGCATACTTGTGAAGTTTGAAAAGTGCTTATGCAATAACTTTGCGCATCTTCCTAAGTTTTCTACCTAACCCTGCGTTTACACATGCAAGAACCTTTCATGCAACCTCTGTGTACATATTATCAACGATAATTTCGCACAAATGCCTGACTGTGCAAATTGCATGTTTACCTTTTAAGGTAGAAGTACATAACACGCGTCAGTTCGTCTACAAGTATCGTGCGTTTGACGTTTTTAGCGAATGAAAAATGGCAAGTTACACCACACGCGTTATGAAAGCATTTTTTTTATCGGTTTTTACTTATTTTTACATTGAAAAATGGAATGGAATGGAACATTTTCAAATCCTCTTTTATCCAATACTGTATGTTTTCAAACTCTTCAATAAGTTTTTGCTCCATGATTCTAAATTTTAAAATTTTTTCTTGTTTATTGCCGGCTGATTAGTTGTCAAAACAATATAACGCATTAAAAAGTTGATAGTTAAACAAATTTCTGCGGCAAGCGCGTCAAAAAATTTCGTATGTAAAGCGGCCCATACACTACAACAGCATGCACGCACAATCAAGCGATTGAGCATTCATGCTCGAAGCACACATTATACCAACAAGCTGGTACAATATTCATTTTTTAAAAAATTGCGGTAAGGGTGGTTATGAATAGTGACACAGTTTTTGCTACAATTTACTTATTTTTTTCAGTCTATGGACAACAAATTCTTACAATTAATATTGGTATGTTGTTAAAATTAGCAGCTATGTATAACTAAAAAGCAAAAATTCTCTTTTCCATTGAAAAAAATTATATTTCAATAAATTATATTTTTTAAATGCATGTTTACTCCATGAAAACTTTGCTCAACTGAGCTAATTTCAACATATACTACACCAGCAAGCTTGTACCATCAGCAAAATATCAAACTCTATTTGACATCACTACAGCAACACGTACAATCATACAAAATGCCCATACACGACCCAACCGCTGGCACAAACACTTGATTGCGCATGCATGCTGTTGTAGTGTATGGGCCGCTTAACTTGTATGCAAAAAAACTATTTCCACTTTTTTTGACAGATGCCTACAGCTCGCACGCGCACTAGCGCGTGATATGTAACTTCACCTTTACCAGATAGTATTGAACTTTATTCGTGTTGTTTCAATGTTATTTATGTCTAAAAAATTCATTAACTGCTTCATTTATGAATATTTAAGAAAATCTATTAAATTAGCTTTTAAGAGATCTAGACACGGTCAAAATGCTTGATGAGATTGGTTATAGTATGAGTGAAAATTTGTTAGTATGTGTAGTATGTTAGTATCACTTTTTATATACGTGGATGTGTTCTCTTTCTTTTGTAAATATTGCTGCCATTATTGTTATTAAATTTCTTTATTTAGACATTTTTATATATTTTTTTAATCCAAACGACCAGCACAAAATCAAAATTCATGCTTGATGGCCCATCAAGCATGGTAACGTCATGCCGACAAGCACACGTACACGAACTTGACAGCAAGCATTTTGATCGTGTCCAAGGCCCTTAAATGTATTTAAAATAAGTAAAACCTCATATAACATTACATTGAAATCCAATTAATTTGTGCTAAGGTATTATAGGGCAACACTGTTAGCTAACTTTCCTTTTACTTGCTACAAATTCACCAAGTCACTGTCTTGTAAAATTCCTTGGCAGTTGCGTTGGAAGTAGACTGCAAGTGCCGAAAGTGTAGATGTGTTAGTAAAAGAGTTTGAGTGTATTGAGTTTTTCGAACATGCACTTGCAAGTAAGCCCTAGTTAAAAGAAGTCTTTTAACTATATTTTCTTCTAAATTTTACGTTGATAAACCAAATTGATTGATGATTTTGATTAGCTGATAATAAATTTTAATTAAGTTTACCATATATTGATTAAAATTGCATTTTGTTTAATCTATGTAATTCGTTTCGGGTTGAATGTAACATCCTTTTTATAAAATGGCTTAAATACCCGATCAGAAAACCAAATTGATTGATGATTTTGATTAGCTGATAATAAATTTTAATTAAGTTTACCATATATTGATTAAAATTGCATTTTGTTTAATCTATATAATTCGTTTCGGGTTGAATGTAACATCCTTTTTATAAAATGGCTTAAATACAGATCTTGTAGGCTCTTAGCCACTGTTGACGAACACCAGGAAATGAAGGAAATTTATAAAATGCTACACTCATAGTTTTACTTAATTTTTTAATTTATACGTTCTGTATTTAATAAAAAACCATTTTGAAATAATTTTTAAATAAAGTTTTCAAACCAACAGGAAATAGAGGGAAAATATTAAATTAATACGCTAGCACGATTTTACCGGAAACTTTATAGTCCTTATACTTGACAGATGGTGAATGTCAAGAAAAATTAGAAAATGTAACCATATGTCTGGACTAGCAATAAATATGTCGACATATATTGTAGCAGTTGTCAAAATTATATTATTGCTAGTGGAGACAGTTCATTGCAGGCACTTGCAATATATGTTACAATTATTTCGAACATGAAACGTCAAGGTCAGTTCGACTTTTCTGTATTGCATTTGACATATTAGTGAAATTGGGAAAATAAACATATTTACTTATATGAAAATAGCAAAATATTCTCTTAAAAACGTGTGTAGTGAAATAATGTGTATTGTTATAAGTTTATAAACATAAAAACTCATTCGATTAACCAGATATTTACAAGTGAATTATATTTTTGCTTTGCACCTTTCCTGTTGACTTTTTCCATATCTTCGGTTGGCTTCTGGTTTGCGGCACAATATATTCAAAATATATTGTGTCTGCAGCAAACCAGAAACCAACCGACGATATTATAAGCTACGATTTCCCATATCCTTAACAAAAAAAAGCAATCAACAATATTGTTCTGTTATTTTGCAAGTGTTATATTGCCAACATATGTATATATTTGTAGTAGAAATGGGGGTAAGTACCTTCTATATTTATATCATGGTTTGTAATCTTGTTTATGGTTTCATTTCGCGTTTCATTCGAGGTTTAAAAAATATCGATATATTTTAGAAGATGTGTGTTAAAATATGCCGCATGAAATTTAAACGTGTTTCGCAAGCATATCGCAAAGTGTGTACCTACCATAATGGAGACATCGCATACAGTGATGTCAACTTTTGAGACTCAAAACGCGTAGCAAAGTTTGAAAGAAGGTCTAAAAAGGTATAGATTAAAATAAATACGTCTAGCGGAACATAAAAACCAATTTAAAAAAAAAATGCATGTTCTAAAATGTTTCTGTTGAAAATCAAAACAAGAAACATATTTTTATAAAGAAATCTATTAGAAAATAAATAACTACCATGACATCAACACATAGATTGATATACATATTATATATCTAAGGTACATACATTTCTTATTATATTTCAATAAGGTAACAGTATATATGTATGTAGTAGTATACATACATATCGTTACCTTAATATAGAAAAACATAACTCATTATTTTTTTGATATCGAGTTTTTTGTATATATTGATAGAAACACATCGTATGTGTCGAAAAGTTCAAAAATCTCGATTTCAAAAACAAAATGAGTTAGGGCCTTTCTGTATTAATATAACGATGGGTATGTATACATACATAATTACCTATATTTAAAATTGGTAGTTACTAAATAAAATTTCGATGTCTTCCTCTTTCTCATTTTCAGTCCCTTAGACACTATCTATGTATATCGAAGGGCCATAATTAATATTTTTTTGAAATCGAGTTTTTCGTATATTTTGATAGGAAAACATCATATGTGTCGAAAAATTAAAAAATCTCAATTACAAAAATGTAATGAGTTAGGGCCTTTCTGTATTAAAATATTTTTAATATATTTAAAATTGTTAGTTATAACATAAAATTTCGATTTCTTGCTCTTTCTCATTTTCAGTCCTTAAGACACTATTTATAAAATAATTTTACTGATCCACAATGTTAAGACACAAACTATCAAATTATGTTATTTTCGTATAATTAAGTTTTATTTAAATTAGTTTCTAATATATAAGCTAATAGTACATTTAAATCTGAGGGAAATCTACTACATACGAGATGTCGAGCAAAATCTAGTTGGTTTTGACTAGATTTCTAATAAAAATAAAAATCCAGTTTGTCATTACATTTTGCCAAAGTTTTATGATAAAACTATGCTTTTCGGAATATAAATTGGCAAATTGGCAACACAGCAACTTGTTTAAAAGTTAAACGTCAAACTTCATACACAAAAATTATTTGTCGTTAATTTATTTTATATACAAAGTTTGATAATAAGATTTTGTTCTACATTACATTCTACATTAAGAATATAAATGGACACGTCAAATTATGTTGTTTTTGTTTTAGCATAAATTCGAATTGTATTGGAAAATAAAATAAATATAGTGAGAGATTTTATTTAGAACGTAGTATAAATTACATACTTAGCAAAACAAATTACTGCAAGAAACTGGCCACAAAAGTTGATTAAATAATTGTTATTTAATTAGATCATTCTAATGGATAATTTTTTAATATTGGTTTCTGTAAAATATGAAAACTAAAGTATGTGAATTTAGTAAATCACATCTTAACTTATAAAATTTAAGATTAAAAGAGCAAATCAACTCGTACGTTAGTAATACCATAATTCACGCATTTATGATTCCTCCAATTTTTGATGTAGATACATCATACAATTATTGGTTATTAATTAATTTTTCTTACAGAACGATTTTGGTACAAACCAATATTAGTATCACTGGTAGAAACAAGAATGCAAACTCCGTTGGCCATTAGAAAACATTACGCCGTCAGTAAAAACCGGGGAAAAAAGTTTACAGTCTGGCAATAATGATATATAGTAATTATTGGGGACAAGTCCTGGATATTTATAGAAGATAAGACTGAGTCCTCTATAATTACAATCGCCTTATGAAACGCTCCTTCTCTGTCAAAACGTAAAATAAATTAAAAATATCGAATTTGTATGCTTATTTAATTTTTATTTACATGATGACGTTTAAAAAAGTAAAGGTTTTTTCAGTCCCCAATAATTACAATATGCATACATATACATATATATATAATATATATATATATATATATATATATAATATATATATATATATATAATATATATATATATATATATATAATATATATATATATATATATATAATATATATATATATATATATATATATATATATATATATATATATATATATATATATATATATATATATATATATATATATATATATATATATATATATATATATATATATATATATATATATATATATATATATATATATATATATATATATATATATATATATATAAATGCATACTCACACACACCCATACACATTCCCACAATTCTCTGTTGGTGTTACGATATATGATGAAAATCATATACACAGCTACTCCCAGAACAAAATCGCTAGCATCAGTTTTTAATACCCATGTACGAGAAAAATTGGAACAAGTGAAAGTAGGTGCTTCTATAAAGCTCTTCCTATCAACCTGACTGGATTCAAAACATTTAAAATCTTAAATTCACTTGTACATATAAAACCTATGCCAACACAATATTTTCTATCTCCATCAATACACTTGAAAACATATATACATTCACTTGTAAATATGTATGAAAAAGAGCTGATGTAATTCACACAAGCAATGATATTCTTCAAGACAAAAATAGATACATACATACATACATACATGAATCCAACAACATACACAGATCCCTTGTCACTACCCTGCAGTCAGAGTGGGATGAAGTGAATTGGGTGCAACACTAAAATTCTAGAGACAATTGTAGTATAGTAAGTTATTTTCTATCCGTCATTATAAAAGAAAGAGAGAAAGCAGATATGATCAACACAAATACGGTGGAATTATCAACAACTTATCAATATACATACATACATTTATACGTACGTACGTAAATTATAGAAATGTACCAGTAACTAACTGTCTGTTTGATATTTCTCCATGCTTCCATAACAACTACGTAGTCACTACCTAGGTCAATTGTGTTAGTATTACTAGTAGGTTTTCAAGAGCAAGCACATGTTAAATGTCTATAGTACACATTTTTGTAGTGGTGATAATTAGAGAGTAGTACTGGTGACAAGTCAAAAGCGAGTCAGTACATTTTCAAAATCGATGTTTTCCACAGGGGTATAGTATTTGCCTACCATTGCAACAAAAGAAACCGACACCAGCAAACATACAAGTACCCGCTTGTCCGCGGATACATTCCATAAGTCATTATACCATTACGCACAAAACAATGACCTATACTTGCTCAGCAATACCTACGCAGTGCGTTTGAGTGACAAATTTAACATGGGGATGTCATTAGAAGTATACAATCGCCACCCTCTCGCTTACATTCGGTTGACGAAAACAGTGACGAATATTCATCAAAGTTTTCATTCACAAGACTACTATTATGAAAAGAACACTGAAGGCGGAGTTAAATAATGAACGGTTTATAAAACAAACAAAAAACTACTGATATATTTAAAAATTTACATTTCTGCAAGAAAATCTAAGCAAACGCTATTTTTTATTTAACAATTTTTGACTTCACACTTGTTGATCAAAACACAGAATAATTGTTATTCTGTGTTTTGTTTTTTCTCAACCCCCAAATGACGCAGACGCTTTGTTATGAAATGAAGACTCGCCGAACACATCACTGAGGTTAGCGTTTATTGACAAGCACAAATAATTGGTTGTGTTTGACTAAGGAAATACATATGTTGCCAGCCAAACGCTGACGCTTTGGTTGTGCTTATGCTAGAAAACTATTTTACAAATTTTTCTTTTCGACGTAAACACTAGAATATTACAGAAAAAGAATTTTGATTGCTTGCTTATATACGATCAACGAATTCATATAATATATTGGTACACCAAGTACGTACTGCCAATTGTGAGTGACGAATTTATTACAGAAAAAACGTTAATAGCAGTTTTGCCGAACAAGACGGTAAATACAAAAACGCACACGTATGCACACACACATACACACAAACACCCACAAATACATCTATCTACTGTAAACACAACGTTTCTCTACAATACCAACACAAGGTATACATACAAGTTCATACATACATAGAAAGAACCAAACTCACACACACACACACACACACACAAAATCTCGGCACGAAAATCTCCTAAATCCCCCCATTCGGAACAGGGTTGCCATAACTTTTGTAGTAATGACGGAGATAGTCCCCTTTTTACCCGGTTTTGAATTCCCAAAACAGGAATCAGAACGCCATTACTTATCTACTTGTGCCTTAATCTTTATCTTCCGGTGTACCACAGGGTTGTATTCTGGGGCCAGTCTTGTATTTAATATATACTTGTGAGCTATAATATCCACACCTCTACATTTGCCGTTGATACAGCCTGTATGAGTATGCATGAAAGCTCTTATGAGGCATCCCGTAATCACCAGGAACATGTTATTCAGCTGAAAAAATAGTTGAACTTATGGAAAATTAAAGTAAATAAACAAAAGTGTGTCAATATATCGTTTACCCTAATAAAAGATACTTGTTCCCCCATTCGATTATTTCTTTTTTCAAACTAGGATAATAATATTTTTTCTTGAGTTAAAAAAATGTCTTGTCGATTCCCGGATGGTTATTTTCATACTTGTGATGTTTCAATATCACTTCTAATAGGTCTTGTCTTTCCATGCTTTCCAGTACGGTATAAGTTCTATATATTTTAAATTTCTTAATATTTCTGAATTTCTTCACCTCCTCCTGGATCATAACATACAAATCCTCAATACTACAGAATATTACAACGTTTTCCTCTTTTTTGATTAAATTCACTATCTTTCTCAAAACCTCTCCAAGTCATCCGCACCTATTCCAAACCTATAAAATTTTTTATTGAACTTTTTTTCCCCATAAGAATCTTTTTCTTGTCTCTCAATCAAAATTTGGTTATTCGCGAATTGCAAAGGACTTTCTGTCACTAGTATATGATCCATTCCATCTTCCTGGGCGCTATGCACGGTTGAAATTGGGAATCCAATCCTATTTCTATTTATTATTTTTTCCACCTGCTGTTGACAAACATCTCTCTCCACTATTTTAAAATTTAATTTTTCTTTTTTGCGAACACGTAAAAAGTGTCTCTTAAGCCCTACCTTACTCTCAAAATTCCTTTCACATAGGTTGCATTGAAAGATTTGTCCACCATGTTTTTGTTTAATGTGTTGCTCCAAAACCACTTTTCTTTTATTTACTTTTTGGCACACGTTGCATTCGAAAAAATTTATTTCTGCAACGATTTTTGACAAAGCATCTGCCACTTTATTCTCTTTGCCCTTTACATGTTTAATATCAAACTCATATTCATTGAGTTTAATTTTCCAACGGAGCAATTTTGAATTGGGCTCTTTGAGTGAGGCCAACCATACTAATGGTCTGTGATCAGTTTGCAATCGAAACTTTCTACCATAAAGATAGTGTCGAAATTGCTTACAAACCCAAACCATAGCTAACAATTCTTTTTCAATTGTACTATAGTTTATTTCTTGTTGGTTCAAAGTTCTTGAAAAAAAGGCCAATGGTCCATCTTCCTAGGACAACACGGCACAGAGCGCAAAATTACTTGCGCCAGTGGTTAGTAAAGGAAATTTCCCTTGCAAAATCTGGGTACCTTAACACCATATCGGTCAGTGAACTGATTTTGCTGTCTTTTTTGATCCGAAGGGTAAGAGGCTTTGCAACCTTGGCATAATTTGGTATAAACTTTCTGTAAAACCCACTCAAACCCAAGAATGATTGGAGTTGTTTTACCGTTTTTGGTATTTGAAAACTCTTAATACACTCTATTTTTTTGGGTTCTGATTTAATGTCTTCTGTGGTTACCACATGTTAGTTTCTTTTTGCAGAAAATCACATTTATTTAAAGAAACCTTTTTAAGTTGGCTTCTTGTAGTTTACACAATATCTTGGACAACTTATCCAAGTGCTCCTGAAGTGAAGTTCCAAACACCAATATGTCGTCCATTTAAATGATGCATATTTTATTAATGTAATTCCTCAACACGTTATTAATTAAGCATTTTTTGAAATGTAGCCGGAGTATTTTTGAGACCAAATGGCATATGTCTAAACTCAAAATGGCCATCATTTGTTGAGAAAGCAGTTTTTTCCTGGTCGTTTTCATCAGCCTCTATTTGGTAAAAACCCTTTGTCAAATCTAATGAAGAAAAGTAATTTGCTCTCCGTAGTTTCTCCGATACATCGTCGACAACCGGTATTGTATATTTATCTTCTCTAGTTATAGCGTTCAATCTTCTTTAATCAACCACAATTCTCCACTCCTTGTTTTCTACTTTATCTTCCTTTTTTGGGACAACCCAAATAGCAGAAGTATAGGGTGAATTACTTGGAACGATAATACTTTGCTCCAAAATTTCGTCAATTTGTTTATTAACCTCATTTGTATGTAGTTCGGGATATCTATATGATCTAATATAAACCGGATTTTCAGTATTTGTTGGGTTTCACTTCATTTGTAAATGTCAAACTATCTTCTTTCTTGTAGAAGACACCCGAAAATATTTTAATACCTTTTCCAAGCAATTGATCTTCTTCTTTGTTGAGGTGTTCTGTCCTTAATTGGTCCACTATTCCCAATTCATTCAAGTGGTGTAGCTCCGGTTAATTTTCTATCTCTACTGTGCCGTATACTGTCTTAATTGGATGTTCTTTTCATCCTGGCCTTCAAAGTATAAAGTTATCTCCTGTTCATTTATTATTATAGTCTGTGTTTAGTAATTTATAATCGCATTATTATTTCTTAACAATGTTGAACCAAATATTCCGTTAAACATTGGATGAAAACTAATGATCCTGAAAATTTCATCCTTTTTAAGGCGAACTTGTAAAGAGTCTTTATAGATTTTAGCTTCTTCATTAATTACCAAAAACCCCGAAGCTGTTTTGATTCTTTGTTGTTCTTTTAATTTTTTTTATATATTGGAGGATAATGATTTTTTTCAATAATATTTTCGGCAGACCCGGAGTTGATTAGAATTCTTGTGACTCGAGTCTTTCCCTTGAACAAAATATAGGGCAGCTTATATTCGGAGGAGTCTCTCTGTGAGAGGCCGTAAATTGAACATTTTGAGGCTGTGAAGTCTGTGTGTTATCTATGTGGTGGTTTTGTCTATGAGTCTGTCTGCTGATATCCATCGGTTCTGTAACGTTTTGTCTAGACGTATTCTGATACGAAAAATTTCTATTAGTATGATTATTTTGATATCTGTTATTATTAGGATTGGGATAGTTAGGATTTGAATTAGGAGTTCGATTATTGGGATTGGGATATTTAAAATTTTTATTATTTTTAGTTATTATTTTGATTAGGATTTTGTTATATAAAGTATAAGTTATACTGACCTAGCTCATGAAGCGCTTTTTCCAGTGAATCTGGTTTAAGAGCATAAAGAATTGTTTTTAAATTTATAGGTAACTTATTCATAAAGATTTTTAATACAATTCTATTATTATGATCAATTTCGGTCATATTGCCGTCTAATCTCTGTCTTTGATTTAAAAAGGAAAGCTTGGTTTGGATAAAATTATAGAACTGTAGGACGTCTCCTCTATACTGGGCGCCCCTCAGTTCTTCATAAAGTAGTTCGGCAGAAGTAAATCCACCAAAATTAAGTTCCAAAATAGACTTAATCCCATTCCATGTAGTTAAATGGGGATGAATCTCCAAAACCAATCTAGCTTTTCCTACGATTTTACTTTTAATCACTGATAAAAACATCCTTTCCGATGTGGGATTATAATCTGACATACACGAAACAACATTATCTATGCTTTCTTTAATAAATAAGCTTTACTGCTTTGTTAATATTTTTTACATAGTGGAAATAACAAATACAAAAAAACAGAAACAAAAAAAAAACATAAACTGTGACATTGAGGAATACTCTATACGAGTAACTCAAAAACAAATAAACAATCAAAAATTACAAAAACAAAAAAAAAACCGTAAGCAAAAAAAACACAAAAAGTGCCCTTGAGGAATACTCTATATGAGTACCTCAAATACAAAAAATTATGAAGTGAGTTCTAACGGCAGAAATGCCTATTTTACTGTGAGTTCTGAAGCTCTCAATGAAAATAATACAAATAATAAATCTAATGAAAATATTTTTTTAACGACAAATCCAATTTTTCGTCAGCGATCAACTTCGCTTTGTCCAATGCCAAATAGTGATTCATTAACATTACAGTTGCCTAGTACTTCGTCATATAAGTCAGTAATATCATCTCCTTCAGGCTCGTGTTCATCACTTAATAAAGTTATCACTACAGATAAAAGTAGCTCAAAATCCAAGGTACAAGTCGGAATGGACAGATACATAACAGTGGTAAAGCGTGGGCGAAGCCCGAATTCTTCAAAAATTTCATCTGCTCCAAAGATGTCTAGGGATAATAGCGCATCATCAACAAATCGTCAAAATCGTTTTTCATTATTGCAAGTCACCGACGACAAGCCCGCTGCATCATCGCAAAAGTCTTTTAAGCCACCACCTATATATTTGAGAGAGAAAAATTCTAACGCCCTAATTAAAAAATTAGTCTCGGCCATTGGTGAAAACGCATTTCATGTCATTCCAATAAAGCGTGGTAATATTGACGAAACTAAAATTCAAATATACGAAGAAAAAAATTTCCGCAAAATAGTGACTGAATTTGAAAAAAATAAAACAAGTTTTTATACGTACCAGCTTAAAAGTGCCAAAGGTATGCAGATCGTATTGAAGGGTATTGACTCTTATGTTAATCCCGAAGAAGTAAAAGATGCACTCATGATACAAGGATTTAAGGTAAAAAATGTTACCAATATAATAAACAGGGAGAAGATCCCCCAGCCTCTATTTCGTGTTGAATTGGAGCCGAATGATATACAGCTGAAAAAAAACGAGACACACCCAATTTATAGCCTAAAATACCTCTTATACCGAAAAATCACAGTTGAAGAGCCACATAAGCGATCAGGTCCCGTACAGTGCCATAATTGCCAAGAATATGGCCACACAAAAACATACTGTAAATTACCCACTGTTTGTGTTGTGTGCGGCGAATTACACGGCACTTCTAGTTGCAATAAGCCAAAAGATCAAAGTGATAAAAAATGCAGTAATTGTGGAGGTAATCACACCGCTAACTACAGAGGTTGTCCTGTGTACTCTTTTGTCAAACAGACTATGGTGCAAAAACCAAAATTAGCTCCATCTCAATCAGCAAACGCTTACTCCGCCACTTTTGTGCAAAGGAGCCAACCAGTTACTTCCCGTGTATCGTATGCCGATGCTGCTAGAACAAATTCTATTCCCGCACAAAATGTTCCACCTCCAAATAATTCAACAAATGCAAACTCAAGCTTTAACTTTAGTCGCCTTGAAGCTACTATTGACAATTTGGTGCTAACTATAAACAACTTTACAACAAATATGACTAACATGATGCAAGAAATGCTGAGAATGCAGAATACTCTGCTTCAAGCATTAATTAACAAGCCATGAACACGTTAAAAATATGTTTCTGGAACGCAAACGGCATTCGCCAACATAAAAATGAACTTGAGCACTTCCTTACGGATAAAAGTATTGATATAATGTTGGTCTCTGAGACACATTTGACTTCGAGAAGCTTTTTCAAAATAAATGGCTACACTATGTATGATACAAAGGACCCTAGAGGGAGAGCATGCGGTGGATCTGCAATTCTAATTAAGTCAAGACTCAAGCACTATATCCTTGACAACGTTAGTGAAGAATATATGCAAGCTACGAATATTTTTGTAGAAAATTTTTGTTCTAATTTCGTAATATCATCAATTTACTCACCTCCCAGATTTTCAGTTACCGAAGATCAGTATGAGAAGTTCTACAAATCGCTTGGATCTTGTTTCGTGGCAGCTGGAGACTACAATGCAAAGCATACGTACTGGGGATCGCGCCTTTTAACACCTAGAGGTCGAGCTTTGTTTAATACAATTTCAAAAATGGGCTTAGATGTTATTTCGAGTGGGGAGCCCACTTATTGGCCTACTGACGTACGAAAAATTCCAGATGTTATTGATTTTGGCGTAATGAAAAATATTTCTAGGGATTTAATTAGTGTTGAAACTTCTCTAGATCTCTCCTCCGATCACTCCCCCACTATCGTTACAATTTGTAACCCACTAAGAAGTGACTTACCTCACCCATATACGAAGATGACCAATCGTGTTAATTGGCTGGGATTCAAAAAATATCTTAGTAGTCATTGCACGGAAAATATTGCGTTAAGAACACCCAATGACATTGAAACTAACATTGCCAATCTTAACGAAATTATTAAACAGGCTGCTGAACATGCCACTACCCCCCATCCGCAGTCTGGGTTTAATAAAATTTATTCCAGGGATATTGAACATCTCGTATGTGAAAAAAGAAGAGCTAGAAGGGAATGGCAACAGCACAGATCACCCCAACATAAACTCAGACTTAAAGAATGTTCTAAACGACTTCAAGAGTTGCTTGCATCTGAAAAAACTGCATCTCTTAAAAATTATTTGGAAGGTCTTGATGTCACACCGACATCTAATTACTCTTTGTGGCGCGCTGCTAGAAAGCTTAAAACCCCCGTTGAGTTTAAGCCACCTCTGCGCAAATCTACCGGAGATTGGGCAAGAAGCGATACGGAAAAATGTAAAATATTTGCTGAGCATTTAAAATCCGTATTTACCCCAAATACATGTACTGGTGTTGCTGATTTGCCGAGTGTAGTTGCTCTACCCCCTCGAGCCTTAAAGTTTAAGATGCGTGATGTACATAAAGTAATTGCTGAACTCAAGCCAAAGAAAGGTCCAGGTATTGATGGAATTAGTAACAAGATGCTGATGAACTTGCCGCATATTGCAATAAGAATCTTGCTGTTTATTTCTAATGCCATATTACGACTGGAGTATTATCCACAACTCTGGAAGCTTGCAAAAATCAAAATGATTCCAAAGCCGGGAAAAGATCTTACTAAAGCTGAGTCATATAGGCCAATAAGTTTGCTGTCAACTATGTCAAAACTCTTCGAAAAGCTGCTCATGACAAAATTGTCCCCAACCTTAACAGATAGTGGGTGCATCCCAGACCATCAATTTGGTTTTAGAAGTCAGCATAGCACCATTGAACAAACTCATAGATTGGTTCAATTTATAAGAAAAACATTTGAGGAAAAGAAGTATTGTTCTGCCCTGTTTATTGACGTTTCTCAGGCATTTGATAAAGTGTGGCATGAAGGTCTAATTCTAAAATTAAAATCATATCTACCAATAAATTTAGTGAATTTATTAGAAAGTTACATCACTACCCGGAAGTTCACGGTTGTGGAAGGAGAATTCATGAGTGTGCCCGAATCTATATCATCCGGTGTGCCACAGGGGAGCATACTGGGGCCAGTTTTGTATTTGATCTATACTTGTGATATGCCTTTGAGCAGCAATATCCATACATCTACGTTTGCCGATGATACAGCCTGCCTTAGTATGCATGAAAACCCTCACGAGGCTTCCCGATATTTACAAGAACATATTACACAATTGGAAATGTGGTTGAACTTATGGAGAATTAAGGTAAATGAACAAAAGTGTGTCCATATAACGTTTACCCTAAGAAGAGATACTTGTTCCCCAATTCGAATCAATAATCAAAATATTCCTCAACACTCCCAAGTGAAATACCTTGGTATACACCTTGATCGAAGGCTTACATGGAAACATCATATTGACTTTAAGCTAACTCAGATGAAAATTAAGTTATCTCAAATACACTGGTTGATTGGCAGAAATTCAACACTTAGCATGGACTGTAAACTTTTATTATACAAGTCGCTTTTAAAGCCAATATGGTGTTACGGTATCCAGTTATGGGGCACTGCTTCAGCTTCCAATGTAGAGAGAATCCAACGAAGGCAAAACAAAATTTTACGGTTAATAACATCGGCTCCATGGTACATCAAAAATTCTAATATACATCGTGATTTAAATATGCCACTAGTGACTGAAGAAATTGCAAAATACGCAGGCAAATATTTAACAAAACTCGAGTCACATCCTAATCCGCTTGCTCGTAATATTTTGAACTTTACTGGACACATCCGCTTAAAAAAGAGGGACACAAGGGCTCTATTACTCAACACGCCAAATGGGATTTCTTGAAAATACTTTTTTTATACTTTTTTATAAATTTTTTTTATTTTTTTATTATCACTACTTATGTATTATTTATAACTATTAACAAGTTTATGTCCGACAGTGGTCGGTCCTAATAATTATATTTTAGATTTAAGATTTGAATACTTATTGTTAGTTCATATTTGAAGATACAATAAATAAATACATGTATTAAAAAATAAAAAAAATAAAGCTTTCTAAAAACGGATAAAGTTATTCCTTTCTTCCGTCAAAATTAGAAATCAAACCGAAAAATCTAAGGGGATCTATATCCTTTATATGATTCATTTGTACCTGCTGTTGTTGTAACTGATGCTGTTGTTGTTTAAATTGTTGATTCAATTCATGTTGTAACTGTTGCTGTTGTTCTTGTTGTAACTGTTGGTTCATGTTTATTGTTAAATCTTCCCGGTTACCGTCAAATAGTATTCCTCTCTTCTGGCTTCTGTAATCCTTGATGTCCACTTTGTTGTTTGTTCTTCTTCTCTCTTCTTTTTAAGGCTGCCCAGACAAAAATCGTTGCCTGGTGACACAACCACTTCCTTTTTAGTATATTAAATTTTTTATTTTTTTTTTAATTTTAATTTAATTTAATTCAATTTTATTTTTGTTTTGCAATTTGTATTTTGTAATTTATTTAATTTTAATCACTTATCCTATTTCACAGGATGATTTTATTATATATATATTTTATTTTAATCCTTTTTCGGAGGATGTTTTTATTATATATATTTTTTATTTTAATCCTTTTTAGCAGGATGTTTTTGTTTGTATCCTTTTTCGTAGGATATATTTTTTTTAAATCCTTTTTAGTAAGATATCGTACCGACTGCGCCAATTTTAAGGACGTGAACGTCTTCGTTTATTAAAGTAAAAATAATGCTTAAACTCTAAACTAACATTGTGGTTTTATATTTTAATTGAAGCAATCGTTGCTTGCAGTTATGCGATCAACGATTACTCACGATCATAAATAATTTCTCTTAAAACTATGAATCAACGAATGTTGAAAATAACGCTCTTTCTCTTAAATCAATTATTAAAGATTCAGATTACATTAGTTAAATTAGTAACTATGTGCGAATAACATAAGATTCATATTACAATTGTTTACCAATAAACATCAAGAAAAATTACAACAAGGCCAACTCAAAATTATTTTAAATATGGGTGCAGTCAATTTTAAAATAAGGGGATTTACATAAGGTTTAAAAAACGTTTTTTAAGCTAAAATTCTATTATGAATACAATTTTAGTGAATTTTGCTTAAACAAAATTCGAAAGGCTGTTTAAAATTTTTATGAGTATGGTTGAAAGCATTTAATAAGAGACAATGCAAATGTTATGATAATGTTTAAGAAAGATGAGAAAAAAATTTTGTACGTCTATAGGGACCATGTTGTCAGTAATATGAATTTGGAAAAGTTTTTAAGAAATTTGTAGAGTGTTGGAAGGATAAATATGGTATTTTGATTATAAGCAAAGATATTGAATTAAACGATTTTTGTTTAAAAAAAAATGAGTAATTATTGCTTATAAAAGATTGGCCTTAGTTTATTCATCTGACCTGAAACTTCATTCATGTAAATGTTATAAATGGCTAGCTACTTGTAAAGTCATAAGTCAATCTGAATCAGATGACCTGATCTTAAAACTACACCACTTACCTGATAAGCTGATTTGATACCTAATAAACTGATCTGAAAACCAGACCAGCTCCAAATAAGCTGATCGGAAAACCAGACCAGCTCCTGATCAGCTGATCTGAAAACCAGACCAGGTCTTGAAAGGCTGATCTGAAAAGCATAAAAAGTCATAATAAGCTGATCTGCAACCCAGACCAGCTCATGATAAGCTGATCTGAAAACCAGACCAGGTCCTGATAAGCTGATCTGATAGCTGAAAAGCTGGTCTGATAGCTGAAAAGCTGATCTGATAGCTGAAAAGCTGATCTGAAAGCTGAAAAGCTGATCTGATTGCTGATACCTGTTATCTGATCTCTGTAATCAAACATGGATGAGATATGGATGGATGGATGGATGGATGGATGCTCTGAGACCTAAATGATTCCTGTTTGTTGTTTCCCAAGATGAAGCAATTCTAATGTCACTACTTTTTTCAATGTTTTCCATTGTCTTCCCATAAACAGCGTTGTTTAAAAGTTTGACGAAATCGTTTTCAAAATTATTTTTAGCATTTGTCTTTTGGAATGTGTTTAAGTCAATATATTTTTTAAGCCAAGGGGATTGCTTAAATCTGAGTAAAATGAAAACAAGACTTTGCATGTTAAAGCGATATGAAAACAGGAACTTGCACATAAACAGAAACAAAAACTTTTTTATCCAACGAAGTAAAGCCAATAAAGAAATAAAAACCATTCACATGTTTAATTCTTTTTTCAATATTTGATTTCACATTTTTTCTTAAAAATCTTAGTACTAATAAAAATTTAACTCTATGTATAAATAAAAATATATATATACAAAAAGGAAAAAACATCATTAATCTAATATTTGATTTTTATTTAAAAATAATTTAGGTATAGGTAAAAAGATAAAAGTTTTAAACCATTCAGTTTTAACATGCTTTTGTGTGAATAAAATACTAAAATTAAAAGATACATTCATAAACAAATATATATCCAATAAATAAATTAATAAATAAATACAGAAATAAATGAATAAATTAATTAATTAATTAACTAATAAACAAATAAGTAAATAGTAAATAAATTAATAAATAATTAAATAAATATAATTAGTACAAAATAAGATTCTAGTTGTCATCTTACATGCAATTTAGTAGGAAGCATTCTATTCTACATCCATTGTTTCATTGTTTCGGTCTATGTAATGCCCCCATGCACGCGTTTTTATTTTATATTTCATTATATTTCTTTTATCATCAGAAAAGCTAAGAGCTATTTTATTTAGTTTTTGAGTATACAGTTGATGTGTTTTAGACCTAAACAAAAACATTTCATCTCAGATAATTTTGGATTCAAATAAGCAACTTTTGTAATCATTAAAAGACAACTTTTTAATTACAGACTTTTTGACCCCTTTAGATTTTTTAACAGCTTCCGAACGAAGAGTCGACAGAGAATACATTTTTGCTCTTAAACCAACAAACTCGGTCATTATATCCCCACTGGTTTCATCTTTCATCATACCTAAAACCTTCTTATTGAGTAGCGGCAAACGAAATTGATTATCTATAGGATATTCTGACGTATCAAAATTCAAAATAATATCATTACGGATGTCATCGTAAAAATCATCAGTTTTAATTGAATAAATAAACGAGTCAGTATCCATATAGTTGAGAGAAATGTTCTCTCCAAATTTAGGCTTCATGAAGCCATAATGGAAGTCATACATTCTCCACTTGGATAACTCCAGTACTGTAAAGCCAACATATATGGGTTTATCATATAGTGGTTCCATTATTTCCAACTCTACCGCATACATATCATCAGAAAATTTTGTCAACTCCATAAAATTTGGTTTCGAAATTAATGCTCTGAGGCCTAAATGATTCCTGTTTGTTGTTTCCCATGATGAAGCAATTCTAATGTCCCTACGTTTTTCAATGTATTCCATTGTTTTCCCATAAACAGCGTTGTTCAAGAGTTTGAAGAAATCTTTTTCAAAATTATTTTTAGCATTTGTCCTATGTAATGTGTTTAAGTCAATATATTTTTTAAGCCAAGGGGATTGCTTAAATCTGAGTATTCTATGGATTTGTTTTAAGATGAGGCCATTTGAAATGGCTTGTTTTAAAACTGTGTAAGTCTGCAACTAATTTTTTGATTTTGGATCCCCCCACTGGCTTATTTTGGGGACAAAATATCAAATCATTATGTATATCTTGCACAGAATCGGGATAATCTACATCCACTTCCAAAATGTACCCATACTCTGCAGTATCAGAAATTTTCCTAACATCAAAATCAGTATCACATACCCACTCAAATTCACCGTAAGGAAGATATTCCGACATCGCCCAACCGTAAAGGTTATTTGCGTCTAAATATACAAGAAATTCTGATGGTTTTGATGCATCAAAATCTTCCAAATATTTGTTATTCGCTTTCGAATATCTTCGCGAGCATTGAACTAGTCCACCTCTAATTCCGTTTTGCATAAACATATACATTTCGGAATCAGTGAACTGTTCCAGTGAATCTTCTGTGGTTTTTAACATTGCATCCCAGGATAAGCCTGGTGCTGTATAATAATGACAGGGGTCCAAATCATATATACCTCTACAAATTTTCCTAAAATTTTCAAACACGTCAGTTAGAAGAAGAACATCTGTCTTTAAGTAGAGTTCAGTATAGTCAAGGAGGTTTTTACAGTTAAACTCTCTCCATATTTTTTGAGCATGTTCATACTCCACAACATCACATTCTTCATTCGTTAGAATATTGAAGAACTCTTCTCTACTAGGGAGTTTAATTTCCTTAAACTTAGTCATGGAATCCATGTAAGAGTACGGAAATACACCCTTTCTTCTAATCAGGTTGAAATGAGCTTCATCAACGAAACATGATCGAATAGTATTAAAATCATTGCTATCAAGATTTTTTGCTAACGTATCTAAACTCGAAGCCATAAATCTAAACGAGTCTATAAATCTTATTTCGAATCCATGTTTTTCATATAATCTGATAAAAATTGAAAGAGAAATATAACGTTCTGTGTTCTGGGGAATCACTTTTATTGTGGAATTTTTTATAGTAGAAAGTTCTTTGAAAAATAGGTGCATATCATATGCAGAAAGATTATGGAAAATAACCGGAATAAACTGAGGTGTTTTATAATTTAAATTACATTCGCTATGAGTTGCCCCACGATAATTGCCCGTAAGATGACAATGATCTCTAACTTTATCGTTATTTAATATTTTCTTACATATATGACAATTTTTTGCATTATTATATTGAGCTATTTCTATTGGGGTCATGAACATTTTCTTAACTTTTAGTAAATAATTTAGATAGATATCTGTACAATCTTCAACTATTTTTTTGATAAATACATTTGCCGAATCTTCATCAAAATAATGTCTACATAAGTTATTTTCCTTCTTAAAACTACAAGTAATAAAATAGCCGAATGCACACGCATGGTGTTTCTGTACATTTGTAGTGCTTTTACTTACAGGATCGTGGAGTTTTTCTAAAATAGAATCGAAGTCTGCGTAGATGACAAATGGTACATCTAGCTGTTTGTAGTAGTTTTTGTACTTAATAGTACATCCATCTTCGGGCATCCTGATGACTTTTTTACCACAAAAATGATTATGTTGATTGTACACATAAGCATCATGTGTATGATAAAGGCAAGTATTGCAGATATAAATCTTATTAACGTGAGAGGTTATACTGGAACGAAGAAGTCTAAAGAAGAGAGAAAAATAAAATAATATGTAAATTAATATAACAATAAGAAGTAACTTTTTTAAATAGGGAACACATTTTGCATAAATGCACTAATGAAACTTACTTTGATATATCTTTGATGAGCACATAGTGGAAGTTCTCATTGGACTGGAGCAATAAAAGATTAATATGAATCTGTTTTTCTCCTTTTGTTATGTAGTATGGTCCTATAAGTGATGTTCCATTGTGACCAAATACATTTATGCTCATATCATTCTGATTCTCGAATTGTTTTATCTGCTTCAATGGGAGTGGAAACTCTAGGCCTTCAAAATTTAATGCAATTGCTCCTATATTAATATTCTCATCAGATATGTTTGCAATGTTGTAATTTCTACAGTTTTTCCGTTGTTTAGGATTCAGACTACTATTTACATTCAAAGCAGCAATGAGAGACAATGTAAAGCAATAAATGTCATTATTCTCAACATTTATGCATGCACGTTTCATTGCAATATTTTTTGGGAGAGGGATAAAGCTCGATCCTCTTATTATGGACGCCTTGTTTATATTAACTTCAATGAAACTTATTGAAGTCAAAGTCCACCCGCTATCCCTCTCTTGAAATTCTTCCATTTTGGTTCTTAGCTCCTCCGTCTGTTTCTTGTACATGTCTTCTATGTCATCAGACAAAGTCACCAACATCATTTTCGAAATATGTACAAGTTGGGAAACATTCATCTCATCATTCACCATCTTCATATAATCACATGTGAGCTCCATATTAAATTTAAATGTAGTATGTATCCTACTACATTCATGGAGTTGTTTTACTATGGAGCTCTTGGCAAATTTCAGAAACTCCTCGGGAAACAAGATAGCCACATTTTTGTTGAGGAGGATATATGTCTTGATACTCCCATTGAAGTTACTTACTCTTTTAGTAAGAAAATCACCAATCCGTTCTTGGTGACAACTGTTTTTTTTTGTGTTTTGTGGTTCTGACATGAGCCATATAACTATTTGATGGGATCATCTCATCACAATCCTCACAATATTTGTTTTGAAGCCTTAGCTTACTAATTCCAAGGGCAGCCTTTGATTGGTTAGCATACGAGTGCGTTTCCATATACTGATTTAGTTTTGTTTGAGTCATGAAGACTTTATTGCAGATGGTACAACTTGCAGTATTCATTTTATTTAATTATTTATTTGTTTATTAATTCAATTATTTTATTTATAAACAATTGATTTAATTATTTTATTTATAAACAATTTATTTCACTTATAAACAGTTTATTTATTTTTTATACAGTATAAACTTGTTTAACAAACAGTTGTTATATCTAGCACTTTTGTAGTTTTTGGATTTCAAACACTTTAGAAAATACGTTGTCACTTGTTGAGATATCAGAGCAGACTGATGACAATCTAAATTATTTCTTCTGCCTACATACTTTATATGAAAATCGCGTCATAGTCACCAAATCTAATTTATTACGACATATGATGAAATTCATACACACACACACATATATATATATATATAATATATATATATATATATATATAAATATATGTATGCATCGCGCCAATTTCCGGGCCGTTTTTTTAATGTATTATAATTATTGAGGTTTTTTGCTATTATTGGGTACAGGACTCAATGATGCAACTGGTCCTGTTTAAATTTTGGGGACATGCATCATTGGGGACATAATTTTCGATTTTTTTATTTTAATATCAATTTGTTCGACTTTGTTTATTTTATAGGTCTTTTATATTTTTAATCGATATATGACTGTTAACGCGAAGTTGGTTCCATTTTAAAATTAAATATTCCATTTGTGTGATGCCATACAACCTCAATAATTTCCCGTTTTTTTTTGTCGCGTTAAAAATATTCGCTGACTGGCACTGATCTCTGAACAGTAAAGTACTGTCGAATATCGATTTAACAAACACTTACTACATTGAAGTCGGGATAAAACGAATGATTTTAAATTGTTCGCTGCTCTTTATATATAATTTTTGGTATTTTTACTGTAAATATAGCTAACATATACATAAACGTATATTTTTTTAATATATAAATTGTTCAAATTGATGACTGTTTTCTTTATTGCATATGAAGTATTAAGATCTTTCGGTCATGTATACTTTAAAGGAAATTGAGAGAAAATTTTTTGCAACTTATTATTAAGATATGAAGAGAAAAAACTATTTCGGATAAATGGAATAGTTCTAAAAGCGAAAATCAGGAGTTTCACAAGTTTCGTATATGTGGATATTATTACACCATATTAAATCAAATTCTTAAGGTGTCTTTACATGGTAAACAAAGTATTAAGACTTTGTAGAATCAAAATATTATGAAATGCTCTCCGTGCTAAATAACAGGGGACCAAAAACTGTTGCAGGTATTTTTCATGTTTACACTGATACTATAAGTTAAATGCAAGCAAATATATCAAACTACTGAGTTAATAACAAGGAATGGAAAATTGCAAAAAAAAGATGTGTACTAATAAAACTGAATATTGTAGAAAACATTTTAATTGCTTAATTCACAAAACCTCATGTATCTCTGTATCGATTGTATTATCATATTAAATACAAGAGTGTAACATTTTTTGTATGAAATTTTCATATAAAAATGAAATACACATTTACACTTTTATTTCATATGTTTTTAAAATGTTGTATTCAGAGAGAGGCTCTCTGAGAGAATTTGTATGTAACTTGTTCTTTTTTTCATTAAAAATACAAAATTCATTAATACACTAGATGGAGAGTGTTCACAATTAAAAAACAAAAAGTGTATTTGATACACAAATACACGATAAAGATTGTTGTGAATTAAGCAAATATTTCAATGTACTTTTACTACAAAATATAATTGTTTTTATAGGTTTGTTTATTTGGTTTTGCTGTACCATCACCTGCACCATCAGCAGTTGTACAATATTTACAAAAACAACACGAGTTGATTTTGGTTGCTTCTGCAAAAGTGTTATCACCTTCAATATGCACCATTACTGCTGCCAATGTTTACTTTAACCGACCGCGTGTCAAATTTTCTATTGGTTTTCTCTCCTACTCGATACATTTTGCATTTACATGATAAGATTTTGTACATTCAACAGCATTTTTTGACATGCCGTAATACATTGTATTACCATGTAAAGGCAGCTTTAATAGTATGTCTCCACCGGCGTCTTTTAGACAAATCATATTGATATAAGCACATCGCGTTAATATACACATAATTTACCATATATTTTGCATATAGATAGATAAATTACCTCAAAGTAGTTGACTTATTTTAAATCATTTCGAAAATACCATTTTTCGAACTGTATTTGTCTATGCAACCCTGCGTTGCTCTTTAAGTTACAAGCTCCATCCTTGGGTCGTCCATCAATAGTAATTGACACATTCGAAAAAAATACATTAAGGAATATTTAATCAATATTAAATGTCAACTTCCTGTGGATAAAATTCACATTACAGCTGCTGCTAAGGTTTAACGAGTTCCTGCATACAATTTGTCATTAAAAATTTTATGGCAAAACTCGTTCCGACCATGTTAAGTTTTGCCACCTATTATAAGTGTATCTATGCCAATTTTTTAATACATATAATTCCTATATGTTTATGTCTTAACAAAAATTTAATGAAAAGATTTTAAAGTTCAATAAAAACTTTAAACTTCAATAAAAAAAATGCATGCTCACGACAAAAAGTTGAAATATTGTTTTGGCATACAACACGTTACATACGAAACGCGTTGTATTGCTTTGACAACTAATCAGCCGACAATAAGTTAGAGAAAATTAGAATCATGGAATAAAACATTATTGAAGAGTTTGAAAAACATACAGTATTGGATAAAAAAGGAATTAAAAATGTTCTAAGTTATATTTTCAATGAAGAAACAAGTAAAAAAGCTGATACAAAACGAGGTTATAAAGCTTGTTGTGTTACTTGTCATTTTTGATGCGGTAAAATTTTCTAAAGCACGATATTCGTCGACGAACTAACACGTGTTATGTATTTCTACCTTTACTTATGTTAAGGCTATGAGAAATCGTTGCTCATAATATGCGAAAAGTCAAGAGGAAATATGTATGTAGAACAAAAATATAGTTAAAGTTTAACATTTTTAAACGCACTAATAATCCCAAATTATTATTTTACTTATTAAGTAAAATATATCTTATTAAAAATACATTGAAAATGATTATTGAGGGGTTTAGCTGGATCCTATTCGCATTTCACTGTTGCTAGTGCAAATTATCAGGGAATCTTTACCTAAAGCTTCTTAGAACAGCTAGAGTTACTATGTTATAAGCTTTCATTTAAACAAATGAGAATCTCAATAACAAAGTTGAAACAAGAACTAAAAAAACATTAAAAATAGAATTCACTTGTAAATATCTGGTTAACCGAAAGAATTTTTATGTTTATAAACTTATAGCAATACAAATTATTTCACTACGTACGTTTTTAAGAGAATATTTTCCTATTTTAATATACATACATATGTATATTTTCCCAATTTCACAAATATTATTTAAATGTCAAAAGCAATATAGAAAAGTCAAATATAAATTAACACCGAGTTTGACGTTTCATGCCTGCATTAATTGTTAACGAAAATGCGTTGACAATTATTGCAACATATATTGCATGTACCTGCAATTAGCTGTCTCCACTAGCAATAATATAATTTTGACAACTGCTGCAATACATGTCTACATATATATTGCTAGTCAACACGCAGGGTAAAAATTATGTTATGTATTGCTTATGGTAGGTACACACTTGGCAGATTTCATTGTTGGTCGTATAGTGTCTACACACTTGTTTAATCGTCGGTTGGTTTCTGGTTTGCTGCAGACATAAAGTATTTTGAATATTCTGTGCCACAAACCAGTAATATCAAAATTTTTTGGAGATTTTCGGATTGCATTTATTTTGTGCTGCTTTTAACAGTGAGATTACACGAGACATAAGTTTGGAAATTTTTGCGCTGGCAATTGTCAAAATCTGTTGCTAACACAAAAAATGACTGTGTAAATCATATATAATAGTGTTCGAACACAAGTTTGGAAATAATTGCTCAAACACAAGTCTCAGCAATTATGTTAGAACACAGCTGTCAAATTTACCTATTCCGTAGAAAATAATTGCGGGAAACTAGATAAATTTGTTACCAAAAAAATTAAGCAGAAGCACAAAATATATGGTCTGTGGCAGAAGTATTAAAAAATCAAAACTTAAAATGCACAAGTGTATGCATACGAGAACTAAAATTTTGAGTTTTAGCATTATACGTCTAGCCACCCCTTAAAATAAGTTTGAATATAAACTTTTTTGTGACATCATTCTGCCGACGTTATTTCTTATGTTCAGAAATAAAAGTTGCTCGTCTATTCGTACTGTAATGGACGTTAAACTATTTTGTTTATGTTCAAGCATACATTAATGTTTGTTGTTTTTTTACAAAGCGAATATTTCTAAATATAAAAAATTAAATGACATTCACTAGATTCGTTCAGCCTTATCATAAATTCCATATGTGAAAATTTGCGAATCAAATTTTTCATTCACATGGATGTTAAGTTTCGTATCATCGATTTTAATAAAATTAAAAACTTACATATTTCCACTTTTTCCAATACAGAAACCTTTGTAAACAATTTTCTTGATAATTTGTCTAAATATTTCGTAGTCATAAAAAGAACTGATATATTTAGCCTAAACCAAACTTTAGAGAAACGTTAAATGAAGTTAAATTTTCTCTTGATTGTAATCAAAAATAGTGTTTTGTAAACGTTTATTACAAAACATTACATTGTTATTTTAAAAGTAATAATGGTTATGCACAATTTTTTCACACTTTTTTTATTTTTCTGCTGTTTAGAGCATCAAATCGTCGGTTTGTTTCTGCTCTGATGTATGGAACAAAAATGTGATTTCGAGAAAAACGATGAAGAATGTTTATTTCATTAGTTTTATAAAAAATACTCGATATAATTTTTTGTTTAATAATAATACATATCGTCGGTTGGTTTCTGGTTTGCGGTACAGTATATTCCAAATACATTGTCTGCAGCAAACCAGAAACCAAACGACGATATGTTTTGTTCAAAAGGTTATACTATAAGAAATATAACAAAGAAAATTTTGTTCAAAGTTTTTGTTTTTAAAGGTGCCAGATCGTTTCGAAATTGACCTATTTTTGTTATAAATGTCAAATTTGAGGCATTTTTCTAAAATTCCAAGGCTGGAACCGAAAATTTCGTCATTTCACATATGTTTTGAAATATTTCCTAAAATATTATCTGCGCCCGGTGAAAAATACACAGAAATAAAGAAACAAATAGTAATGTATGCTATCTACGTATATAAACGCTGATTTCAGTATTTACATATAAATTGTATTTACACTTAAAATTTGCGTATAAACGAGGTAATAAACTGTCAAGCAACTTATGCGAATTTATAAATGTGTATGTTTTGTTAAATTAAATAATTAAAACAGAAATGCTAACATTAAACGCTTGTCTATTTATTTTATAAGAAAATATTTTAATATGTAACTAATTATTTAAAGTAAATCTCGTCCTGACTAACAATAATCATGTTAACATTTATTACACTGAATGTCAAAATTATGTTATTGCTTTTGGTAAGTACACTTTGCTACATGTTTATGCAACGAGGGAGATTTTATTGCTGGTAGCATTGTGTGTAGCATAGAATAGATATATAAGGTACTTCCATTATATCTTTGCTTTGAAATATAAGTATATCTGAAGCTTATTTATTGCGAGAAATAAATAAAAATTAATCCATATAAAAAAAATTTAAGACTTCCCCTAGAATTTGTTTACAAAAATTTTTTTACATATAAAATTTGCGTATAAGCGAGGTAATAAACTGTTAAGCATTGTACGACATGCGAATTTATAAATGTGTATCTATTTGTTATATTAAATACTTTAAACAGCAATGATTACATCAAATGCTTGTCTATTTATTTCATAAGAAAATTATCTAATAAAATATAGTACTATACGTAACTGATTATTTAAAGTTGATCCCGTCTTAACAAACAATATGTATGTTAACATTTATTGCAGTGAATGTCAAAATTATGTTATTGCTTATGGTAGGTACGCACTTTGCTACATGTTTATTCAACGAGGCAGATTTTATTCCAGAATTTCTTTACAAAAATGTGTAATTATCTTAACAAAAATTTGCGAATAAATAAAGTGATATAAATAACTGCATATTTGTGAAGTTTGAAAAGTGCTTATGCAATAACTTTGCGCATCTTCCTAAGTTTTCTACCTAACCCTGCGTTTACACATGCAAGAACCTTTCATGCAACCTCTGTGTACATATTATCAACGATAATTTCGCACAAATGCCTGACTGTGCAAATTGCATGTTTACCTTTTAAGGTAGAAGTACATAACACGCGTCAGTTCGTCTACAAGTATCGTGCGTTTGAAGTTTTTAGCGAATGAAAAATGGCAAGTTACACCACACGCGTTATGAAAGCCTTTTTTTATCGGTTTTTACTTATTTTTACATTGAAAAATGGAATGGAATGGAACATTTTCAAGTCCTCTTTTATCCAATACTGTATGTTTTCAAACTCTTCAATAAGTTTTTGCTCCATGATTCTAAATTTTAAAATTTTTTCTTGTTTATTGCCGGCTGATTAGTTGTCAAAACAATATAACGCATTAAAAAGTTGATAGTTAAACAAATTTTTGCGGCAAGCGCGTCAAAAAATTTCGTATGTAACTTGTATGCAAAAAAACTATTTCGACTTTTTTTGACAGATGCCTACAGCTCGCACGCGCACTAGCGCGTGATATGTAACTTCACCTTTACCAGATAGTATTGAACTTTATTCGTATTGTTTCAATGTTATTTATGTCTAAAAAATTCATTAACTGCTTCATTTATGAATATTTAAGAAAAACTATTAAATTAGCTTTTAAGGGATCTAGACACGGTCAAAATGCTTGATGAGATTGGTTATAGTATGAGTGAAAATTTGTTAGTATGTGTAGTATGTTAGTATCACTTTTTATATACGTGGATGTGTTCTCTTTCTTTTGGAAATATTGCTGCCATTATTGTTATTAAATTTCTTTATTTAGACATTTTTATATATGTTTTTAATCCAAACGACCAGCACAAAATCAAAATCAAAATTAATGCTTGATGGGCCATCAAGCATGGTAACGTCATGCCGACAAGCACACGTACACGAACTTGACAGCAAGCATTTTGATCGTGTCCAAGCGCCGAATTGGTATTTCACTACTACTAATCAAGTCCGAATATTTCTATTTATACTCAAATTATTTATATCAAGCCAAATATGAATATCCGAAGAAGTTAATTTCATTTTTAAAAGAATGAGATATTATAATAAAGCTTAAAGCATTTTAATTATGATATTTGCTGATGTTGCATCTGAAAAGCAGAATAATATACATACATATATGTACGTGTATATTTTTGTATGGGGGGCACAATAGAATGAGTCATCATTCTACTTGTGCCAAACTTGTAGCATTATTCCTAATACATACATGTATACATACGCACATTCATACAGGCAAAGTTATATATACAAATAAACATGAAGCAAAATTATAGCAAGGTCAACTCAAAATTATTTTAAATATGAGTGCAGTCAATTTTAAAATTATGTGGTTTATATAAGGTTTAAAAGATGTTTTTTAAGCTAAATTTCTATTATGAATACAATTTTAGTGAATTTTGCTTAAACAAAATTCGAAATGCTGTTTAATATTTTTATGAATATGGTTGTAAGCATTTAATAAGAGACAATGCAAATGTAATTATAATGTTTATGCAAGATAAGAAAAAAAAATTAAGCACGTTTATAGGCATCATGTTGTATGTAATATGAATTTTTAAAAGTTTTAAGAAGTTTGTAGAGAGTGTTGGGAGGAAAAATAATATAATATTTTCTTAAGGTTCTTCAGGTTTTATATGTTTTCATAAAAAAATTACTGCTAATAAAAAATTGACTTTAGTTGATTCATCCAACTTTAAACTTCATTCATATAAATGTTATAAATGGCTAGCTACTTGTAAACTGATAATTCAATCTGAATCAGATAGCCTGATCTGAAAACCAGACCAGCTACCTGATAAGCTGATTTGATATCTGATAAGCTGATTTGATATCTGATAAGCTGATCTGAAAACCAGACCAGCTCCTGAAAAACTAATCTGAAAACCAGACCAGGTCCTGAAAAGCTGATCTGAAAACCAGACCAGGTCCTAAAAAGCTGATCTGAAAACCAGACCAGGTCCTGAAAAGCTGATTTGATAACCAGACCAGGTGCTAAAAAGCTGATCTGAAAACCAGACCAGGTCCTAAAAAGCTGATCTGAAAACCAGACCAGGTCCTGAAAAGCTGATCTGAAAACCAGACCAGGTCCAGAAAAGCTGATCTGATAGCTGAAAAAGCTGACCTGATAGCTGATACCTGTTCTGCTATTTTCTGTTAGCAAACAATAATGAGATGGTGTTAAAGCAGTTAGTGTCGATAAAAAAATATCTGATGAAATTTAATGGAATTTCATAATATTGTGGAATTCAATTCCTTTTGTATAGAACCTCTCAAAGAAAACATGATTTTAAGTAACATGAAAACAAGACTGTGCATGTTTAAGCAATATAAAAACAGAAATTTGCACATAAGGAAAAACAAAAAAAAAATTATGATCCAACGAAGTAAAGCCAATAAAGAAATGAAAACCATTCACATATTTAATTCTTTTTTCAATATTTTATTTAAAATTTTTTCTTAAAAAAAATCTTAGTACTAATACAAATTTAACTCTATGTATATATAAAAATATATGATATAAAAAGAAAGAGAGAAAAAAAAGATCATTAATCTAATATTTGATTCTTATTTACAAGTAATTTAGGTACAGGCAAAAAAAGATAAAAGTTTTAGACCATTAAATTAACATGCTTTTGTGTGAATTAAATACTAAAATTAATAGATACATTCATAAACAAAGATATATATATATATATATATATATATATATATATATATATATAACCAATAAATAAATTAATACAGAAAAAAATACATAAATAAATTAATATACAAATAAATAAATAATAAATAAATTAATAAATAATTAAATAAGTATAATTGGTACAAAATTAAATTCTTGTTGTCATCTTACATGCAATTTAGTAGGAAGCATACTATTCTATATCCATTGTTTCATTATTTCGGTCTATGTAATGCCCCCATGCACGCGTTTTTATTTTATCTTTCATTATATTTCTTTTATCATCAGAAAAGCTAAGAGCTATTTTATTTAGTTTTTGAGTATATAGTTGATGTGTGTTAGACCTAAACAAAAACATTTCATCTGAGATAATTTTGGATTCAAATAAGCAACTTTTGTAATCATTAATGAACAACTTTTTATTTACAGACTTTTTGATCCCTTTAGATTTTTAAAAGCTTCCGAGCGAAGAGTCGACGGAGAATACATTTTTGCTCTTAAAACAATAAAGTCTGTCATTATATCCCCATTGTTTTCATCTTTCATCATTCCCAAAACCTTCTTATTGAGCAGTGGAAAACAAAGTTGATTATCTATAGGATATTTTAACGTATCAAAATTCAAACTTATATCATTGTGAATGTCATCGTAAAAATCATCAGTTTTATTTGAATAAATAAAGGAGTCAGTATCCATATAGTTATAAAAAATGTTCTCTCCATATTTAAGCTTCATGAAACCATAATGGAAGTCATACATTCTCCACTTGGATAGTGGTTCCATTATTTCTAACTCTACCGCATACATATCATCAGAAAATTTTGTCAACTGCATAAAATTTGGTTTCGCAATTAATTCTCTGAGACCTAAATAATTCCTGTTTGTTGTTTCCCAGGATAAAGCAATTCTAATGTCCCTAAGTTTTTCAATGTTTTCCATTGTTTCCCATAAACAGCGTTGTTTAAAAGTTTGAATAAAACTTTTTCAAAATTATTTTTAGCATTTGTCCTATGGAATGTGTTTAAGTCAATATATTTTTTAAGCCAAGGGGATTGCTTAAATCTGAGTATTTTATGGATTTGTTTTAAGATGAGACCATTTGAAATGGCTTGTTTTAAAACTCTATAGTGTATGATGTAATTTGTTTTTGAGTGTAAATCTGCAACTAACTTTTTGATCTTGGATCCCCCACGGGCTTATTTTGGGGCAAAATGGTAAATCATTTTGTAGACCATGCACTGAATCAGGATAATCTGTATCCACTTCCAACATGTATCCATACTCTGCAGTATCAGACATTTTTTAACATCAAAATCAGTATTACATACCCATTCAAATTCACCGTAAGGAAGATATTCCGACATCGCCCAACCATACAAATTGTGAATGTTAAATAGACAAGAAATTTTGATTGTTTTGATGCATCAAAATCTTCCAAATATTTGTTATTCGCTTTCAAATATCTCTTTGCGAACATTGAACTAGTCCACCTTTAATTCCGTTTTGCATAAACATATACATTTTAGAATCAGTGAACTGTTCCAGTGAAACTTCTGTGGTTTTTAACATTGCATCCCAGGATAACCCTGGTACTGTATAATAATGACATTGGTCCAAATCGTATATACCTCTACAAATTTCCCTAAAATTTTAAATCACGTCAGTTAAAGAAGAACATCTGTAGTTAAGTAGAGTTTAGTATAGTCAGGGAGGGTTTAACTACTACAGCATATTATTCATTCGTTAGAATATTGAAGAACTCTTCTCTACTAGGGAGTTTAATTTTCTTAAACTTAGTCATGCAATCCATGTAAGAGTACGGAATTACACCCTTTCTTCTAATCAGGTTGAAGCTCATCTTCATCAACGAAACATGATCGAATAGTATTAAAATCATTGCTATCAAGATTTTTTGCTAACGTATCTAAATTCGAAGCAATAAATCTAAACGAGTCTATAAATCTTATTTCGAATCCGTTTTTCATCTAATCTGATAAAAAATTTAAAGAAAAATATACGTTCTGTGTTCTGGGGAATCACTTTTATTGCGTCATTTTTTATAGCTGAAATTTCTTTGAAAAATAGGTGCAGGAGGAGGTGTTTTATAATTTATATTGCATTCGCTATGAATTGCCTCACAATAATTACTCGTAAGATGACAATGATCTCTAACTTTATCGTTATTTAATATTTTCTTACACATATGACAATTTCTTGCATTATTATATTGAGCTATTTCTAAATTTTTTACTTCTTTTACGAAAATAGTTTACGATTATAAACAAAGCTTTAACATTTTAGAGGAAAACTTTTCTATAAATAAGTTGGCATAGGTATCAGAATGAAACCAAAATCCAGCTGTGCTTGGATATGTTTATCAGTTTTTGAAAAAAATTTAAGACTAGTCTGCTCAAATTTTTGAAAAATATTGAGCACCATTTATTATTTCGTACAGAAAATTTTAGATGCAAACAATTATAACTAGCCATTCTTTGTTTTTAATTCTATGCGAAACAAATAACACGCGTATTACTTCGCATGAAAACTTACAATTTGGAAGATATATGTATATACAAGATGAGCATAGTACTACTTCTTCAAAAAAAAATTCATTGAATTCATGCCAATTTTTCTAAATATATATTTTGGCAGCACTTCATATGAAATGTTGAACAGAATGGGATAATTGCCTAACATTTTGTAAATTTATTTTTTATTATCTATACTTATTTTAATATAATTTCATTTATGTATCTTTCTGTTTTAAGAATATAATAAATTAATAAATATTTGCTTAATTCAAGACTCAATTTAAACAAAATGCAATACGTACTACATCTAAGTATATAATACAACTTGTATTTGCATTCGCTTTCGCATTCGCTTTCGCAAAAATTTAAATTCATTATTCGTTTTCGCATTCGCGTTCGCTAATCTGGTATTCGTTCATCCCAAATTTGTAGGGCTTTTACTTACAGGATCATCGACTTTTTCCAAAATAGACTCAAAGTCTTCGTAGATTACAAATGGCACATCTAACTGTTTGTAGTAGTTCTTAAACTTAATAGTGCATTCATCTTCGGGCATCCTAATGACTTTTTTTACCACAAAAATGTTTATGTTGATTATACACATAATCATAATGTGTATGATATAGGCAGATATAAATCTTGTGATCATGCATTGTAATGCTGGAACGAAGAAGTCTAAAGAAGAGAGAATAATAAAATAATATGTAAATTAATATAACAATAAGAAGTAACTTTCCCTTTTAAATAGGGAACATATTTTGCATAAATTCACAAATGAAACTTACTTCGATATATCTTTGATGAGCACATAGTGGAAGTTCTTATTTCACTGGAGCAATAAGAGGTTAATATGAATGTGTTTCTCTCCTTTCGTTACATAGTATGGTCCTATAAGTGATGTTCCATTATTACCAAATACGCTAATGTTCATATCATTGTGGTTCTCAAATTGTTTAATCTGCTTCAATGGAATTGGAAACCCTAGGCCTTCAAAATTTAATGCAATTGCTCCTATATTAATATTCTCATCAGAAATGTTTGCAATATTGTAATTTCTACAGTTTTCCGTTGTTTAGGATTCAGACTACTTCTTACATTCAAAGCAGCAATGAGAGACCATTTAAAGCAATAAATGTCATTATTCTCAACATTCATGCATGCATGTTATCTGCAATATTTTTTGGGAGAGGGATAAAGCTAGTTCTATTATGGACTTCTTGTTTATATTAACTTCAAGGAAATTTATTGAATTCAAAGTCCATTCGCTATCCCTCTTTTGAAATTTTTCCATTTTGGCTCTTAGCTCCTCCGTCTGTTTGTACATTTCTTCTATGTCATCAGAAAAAGTTACCAACATAAATTTCGAAATATATACAAGTTGGGAAACATTCATCTCATCATTCACCATATAATCACATATGAGCTCCATATTAAATTTAAATGTAGTATGTGTCCTACTACGTTCATTGAGTTGTTATACTATGGAACTCTTGGCAGATTTCAGAAACTCCTCCGGAAACAAGACACCCACAGGAGGATATATGTCTCGATTCTCCATTGAAGTTACTTACTCTTTTAGTAAGCAAATCACCAATCCGTTCTTGGTTTTTTTTTAATACATGTATTTATTTATTGTATCTTCAAATATGAACTAACAATAAGTATTCAAATCTTAAATCTAAAATATAATTATTAGGACCGACCACTGTTGGCCATAAACTTGTTAATAGTTATAAATAATACATAAGTAGTGATAATCCAAAAAAAAAAAAAAAATTTATAAAAAGTATAAAAAAAAGTATTTTCAAGAAACCCCATCTGGAGTGTTGAGTAATAGAGCCCTTGTGTCTCTCTTTTTTAAGCGGATGTGTCCAGTAAAGATCAAAATATTACGAGCAAGCGGATTAGGATGTGACTCGAGTTTTGTTAAATATTTGCCTGCGTATTTTGCAATTTCTTCAATCACTAGTGGCATATTTAAATCACGATGGATATTGGAATTTTTGATGTACCATGGAGCCGATGTTATTTACCGTAACATTTTGTTTTGAATTCGTTGGATTCTCTGTACATTGGAAGCTGAAGCAGTGCCCCATAACTGGGTACCGTAACACCATATTGGCTTCAAAAGCGACTTGTATATTAAAAGTTTACAGTCCAGGCTAAGTGTTGAATTTCTTCCAATCAACCAGTGTATTTGAGATAACTTAAGGTTCATCTGAGTTAGCTTAAAGTCAATATGATGTTTCCATGTAAGCCTTCGATCAAGGTGTATACCAAGGTATTTTACTTGGAAATGTTGAGGAATATTTTGATTATTGATTCGAATTGGGGAACGTTATATGGACACACTTTTGTTCATTTACCTTAATTCTCCATAAGTTCAACCACATTTCCAATTGTGTAATATGTTCTTGTATATATCGGGCAGCCTCGTGAGGGTTTTCATGCATACTCAGGCAGGCTGTATCATCGGCAAACGTAGATGTATGAGTATTGCTGCTCAAAGCTATATCACAAGTATAGATCAAATACAAAACTGGCCCCAGTATGCTACCCTGTGGCACACCGGATGATATAGATTCGGGCACACTCAAGAATTCTCCTTCCACAACCGTGAACTTCCGGGTAGTAATGTAACTTTCTAATAAATTCACTAAATTTATTGGTAGATATGATTTTAATTTTAAAATTAGACCTTCATGCCACACTTTATCAAATGCCTGAGAAACGTCAATAAACAGGGCAGAACAATACTTCTTTTCCTCAAATGTTTTTCTTATAAATTGAAGCAATCTATGAGTTTGTTCAATGGTGCTATGCTGACTTCTAAAACCAAATTGATGGTCTGGGATGCACCCACTATCAGTAAAAATTGAAGACATTTTTGTCATGAGCAGCTTTTCGAAGAGTTTTGACATAGTTGACAGCAAACTTATTGGCCTATATGACTCAGCTTTAGTAAGATCTTTGCCCGGCTTTGGAATCATTTTGATTTTTGCAAGCTTCCAGAGTTGTGGATAATACTCCAGTCGTAATATGGCATTAGAAATAAACAGCAAGATTCTTATTGCAATATGCGGCAAGTTCATCAGCATCTTGTTACTAATTCCATCAGTACCTGTAGCTTTCTTTGGCTTGAGTTCAGCAATTACTTTATGTACATCACGCATCTTAAACTTTAAGGCTCGAGGGGGTAGAGCAACTACACTCGGCAAATCAGCAACACCAGTACATGTATTTGGGGTAAATACGGATTTTAAATGCTCAGCAAATATTTTACATTTTTCCGTATCGCTTCTTGCCCATCCTCCGGTAGATGTGCGCAGAGGTGGCTTAAACTCAACGGGTGTTTTAAGCTTTCTAGCAGCGTGCCACAAAGAGTAATTAGATGTCGGCGTGACATCAAGACCTTCCAAATAATTTTTAAGAGATGCAGTTATTTCCGATGCAAGCAACTCTTGAAGTCGTTTAGAACATTCTTTAAGTCTGAGTTTATGTTGAGGTGATCTGTGCTGTTGCCATTCCCTTCTAGCTCTTTTTTTTCACATACGAGATGTTTAATATCCCTGGAATAAATTTTATTAAACCCAGACTGCGGATGGGAGGTAGTGGCATGTTCCGCAGCCTGTTTAATAATTTCGTTAAGATTGTCAATGTTAGTTTCAATGTCATTGGGTGTTCTTAACGCAATATTTTCCGTGCAATGACTACTAAGATATTGTTTGAATCCCAGCCAATAAACACGATTGGTCATCTTCATATATGGGTCAGGTAAGTCACTTCTTAGTATGTTACAAATTGTAACGATAGTGGGGGAGTGATCGGAGGAGAGATCTAGAGAAGTTTCAACATTAATTAAATCCCTAGAAATATTTTTCATTACGCCAAAATCAATAACATCCGAAATTTTTCGTACGTCAGTAGGCCAATAAGTGGGCTCCCTACTCCAAATAACATCTAAGCCCATTTTTGAAATTGTATTAAACAAAGCTCGACCTCTAGGTGTTAAAAGGCACGATCCCCAGTACGTATGCTTTGCATTGTAGTCTCCAGCTACCACGAAACAAGATCCAAGCGATTTGTAGAACTTCTCATACTGATCTTCGGTATCTGAAAATCTGGGAGGTGAGTAAATTGATGATATCATGAAATTAGAACAAAAATTTTCTACAAAAATATTCGTAGCTTGCATATATTCTTCACTAACGTTGTCAAGGATATAGTGCTTGAGTCTTGACTTAATTAGAATTGCAGATCCACCGCATGCTCTCCCTCTAGGGTCCTTTGTATCATGCACAGTGTAGCCATTTATTTTGATAAAGCTTCTCGAAGTCAAATGTGTCTCAGAGACCAACATTATATCAATATTTTTTCCGTAAGGAAGTGCTCAAGTTCATTTTTATGTTGGCGAATGCCCGTTTGCGTTCCAGAAACATACTTTTAACGTGTTCATGGTTTGTGAATTAATGCTTGAAGCAGAGTATTCTGCATTCTCAGCATTTCTTGCATTATGGTAGTCATATTTGTTGTAAAGTTGTTTATAGTTTGCACCAAATTGTCAATAGTAGATTCAAGGCGACTAAAGTTAAAGCTTGAGCTTGCATTCGTTGAATTATTTGGAGGTGGAACATTTTGTGTGGGAATAGAATTTGTTTTAGCAGCATCGGTATACGATACACGTGCTTGGTGACAACTGTTTTTGTGTTCTGCGGTTCTGACATGAGCCATATAACCATTTGATGGGATCATCTCATCACAATCCTCACAATATTTGTTTTGAAGATTTAGCTTACTAGCTCCAAGCCTTTGCCTTTGATTGGTGAGCATACAAGTGCTTTTCCATATGCTGATTTATTTTTAAGCCAAGGGGATTAAAGACTTTATTGCAGATGGTACAACCTGTAGTACTCTATTTATTTACTTATTTATCTGTTTATTAATTTAATTGTTTTAATTATAAAAAATTGATTTAATTATTTTATTTATAAACAATTTATTTCACTTATAAACAGTTTATTTAATTATTTTTTATACAGTATAAACTTGTTTAACAAACAGTAGTTAGTTCTAGCACTTTTGTAGTTTTTGGATTTCAAACACTTTAGAAAATACGTTGAGATATCAGAGCAGACTGATGACAATCTAAATTATTTCTTTTGCTTACATACTTTATATGAAAATCGCGTCATAGTCACCAAATCTAATTTATTACGACATATGATGAAATTCATACACACACACACATATATATATAAATGCATACTCACACACACCCATACACATTCCCACAATTCTCTGTTGGTGTTACGATATATGATGAAAGTCATATACACAGCTACTCCCAGAACAAAATCGTTAGCATCAGTTTTTAATACCCATGTACGAGAAAAATTGGAACAAGTGAAAGTAGGTGCTTCTATAAAGCTCTTCCTATCAACCTGACTGGATTCAAAACATTTAAAATCTGAAATTCACTTGTACATATAAAACCTATGCCAACACAATATTTTCTATCTCCATCAATACACTTGAAAACATATATACATTCACTTGTAAATATGTATGAAAAAGAGCTGGTGTAATTCACACAAGCAATGATATTCTTCAAGACAAAAATAGATACATACATACATACATACATGAATCCAACAACATACACAGATCCCTTATCACTACCCTGAAGTGAATTGGGTGCAACACTAAAATTCTAGAGACAATTGTAGTATAGTAAGTTATTTTCTATCCGTCATTATAAAAGAAAGAGAGAAAGCAGATATGATCAACACAAATACGGTGGAATTATCAACAACTTATCAATATACATACATACGTACGTAAATTATAGAAATGTACCAGTAACTAACTGTCTGTTTGATATTTCTCCATGCTTCCATAACAACTACGTAGTCACTACCTAGGTCAATTGTGTTAGTATTACTAGTAGGTTTTCAATAGCAAGCACATGTTAAATGTCTATAGTACACATTTTTGTAGTGGTGATAATTAGAGAGTAGTACTGGTGACAAGTCAAAAGCGAGTCAGTACATTTTCAAAATCGATGTTTTCCACAGGGGTATAGTATTTGCCTACCATTGCAACAAAAGAAACCGACACCAGCAAACATACAAGTACCCGCTTGTCCGCGGATACATTCCATAAGTCATTATACCATTACGCACAAAACAATGACCTATACTTGCTCAGCAATACCCACGCAGTGCGTTTGAGTGACAAATTTAACATGGGGATGTCATTAGAAGTATACAATCGCCACCCTCTCGCTTACATTCGGTTGACGAAAACAGTGACGAATATTCATCAAAGTTTTCATTCACAAGACTACTATTATGAAAAGAACCCTGAAGGCGGAGTTAAATAATGAACGGTTTATAAAACAAACAAAATACTACTGATATATTTAAAAATTTACATTTCTCCAAGAAAATCTAAACAAACGCTATTTTTTATTTAACAATTTTTGACTTCACACTTGTTGATCAAAACACAGAATAATTGTTATTCTGTGTTTTGTTTTTTCTCAACCCCCAAATGACGCAGACGCTTTGTTATGAAATGAAGACTCGCCGAAAACATCACTGAGGTTAGCGTTTATTGACAAGCACAAATAATTGGTAGTGTTTGACTAAGGAAATACATATGTTGCCAGCCAGACGCTGACGGTTCGGTTGTACTTATGCTAGAAAGCTATTTTACAAATTTTTCTTTTCGACGTAAACACTAGAATATTACAGAAAAAGAATTTTGATCGCTTGCTTATATACGATCAACGAATTCATATAATATATTGGTACACCAAGTACGTACTGCCAATTGTGAGTGACGAATTTATTACAGAAAAAACGTTAATAGCAGTTTTGCCGAACAAGACGGTAAATACAAAAAAGCAAAAGTATGCTCACACACATACATACAAACACCCACAAATACATCTATCTACTGTAAACACAACGTTTCTCTACAATACCAACACAAGGTGTACATACAAGTTCATACATACATAGAGAGAACCAAACTCACACACACACACACACACACACAAAATCTCGGCACGAAAATCCCCAAAATCCCCCCATTCGGAACAGGGTTGCCATAACTTTTGTAGTAATGACGGCGATAGTCCCCTTTTTACCCGATTTTGAATTCCCAAAACCGGACTCAGAACGCCATTACTTATCTCCTTGTGCCTTAATCTTTATCTTCCGGTGTACCACAGGGTAGTATTCTGGGGCCAGTCTTGTATTTAATATATACTTGTGAGCTATAATATCCACACCTCTACATTTGCCGTTGATACAGCCTGTATGAGTATGCATGAAAGCTCTTATGAGGCATCCCGTAATCACCAGGAACATGTTATTCAGCTGAAAAAATAGTTGAACTTATGGAAAATTAAAGTAAATAAACAAAAGTGTGTCAATATATCGTTTACCCTAATAAAAGATACTTGTTCCCCCATTCGAATCAAAAATCAAAATATCCCTCAACATTCAAAAGTAAATTACCTTGGTGTGCACCATGATCGAAGGCTTACATGAATATGATGTTTTGAATCTAAGCTAACTCAAATAAAACTTAAGTTAACTCAAATACATTGGTTGATTGGCAGAAATTCAACACTGAGCCTAGCCTGCAAACCTCTACTATACAAGTCGCTTTTGAAGCCAATATAGTGCTACGGAATTAAATTATAGCCCACTGCTTCAGCTTCAAATGTTGAGAAAATCCAAGGACAAAACAAAATTTTAAGGCTAATCAAATCTGCTAAATTGTACATTAGAAATTCAAATTTACATTGTGATTTAAATATGCCACTAGTGACTGAAGAAATACGCAGGCAAATACTTTACTAAAACTCGAATCACATCTTAATCGTCTTGCTCGTAACATCTTGAATTTTACTGGACACATCCGCCTAAAAAAGAGGGACACAAGGGCTCTTATAATCAACACTCCAGATGGGACTGCTTGAAAATACTTTTTTCTTCTTCTGATTATCACTACTTATGTATTATTTATAACTATCATTAAGTTTAGTTCTGACACTAGTTGGACCTAATAATTATATTTTACATTTAAGATTTAAATACTTATTTTGAGTTAATTTTTAAAGGTACAATATATAAAAACATGTATTAAAATAAAAATACATTAGTAGAAATAATATAATTTATTTAGTTTCCAAATTCAAGTTTGTCGAAGTTTTTTGAAGTTTTATCAAAGTACTTAATTCATTTCTTCCATCCAAGACTGATAAATCAGTATAATGGTAATTAAAATTGGAAGTAAGCTTAAATCATCTTCATCTTCGTCATCATCATTCACAGTATTAGCATCATTAAATAAGACGGTATTATCAAATATCGTTCCTACTGCTGGTTTCTTTGGAGCACTTGTCGCTATCTTGACTGATGTTTTTTCAGGCTTAAAATTTGTATTATTTTCAACTTCTGTCTTCATTTTACTTTCTTCTTTCATGGGAATTTTTTTAAATTTCTTAGAAATATTTATGAATTTTTTGAGGGGTTCTGTTATAGGTTTATATGTATCTCTTAGTTGTTCACGTGTAAATATATCACCAGTTTTTATACTACGAAGATTTTTCTTCAAGACATTTCTTGTCAACACCAACTGTTTCTCATCCATTTTAAATAATAGTAAATAACTTGTATCAGCTCTTAGATCAGGTATCAGCTCTCAGCTTTTCAGGACATGGTCTGGTTTTCAGATTAGCTTTTCAGGACCTGGTCTGGTTATCAGGTTAGCTTTTCAGGACCTCGTCTGATTTTCAGATCAGCTTTTCAGGACCTGATCTGGTTATCAGATCAGCTTTTCAGGAATTGGTCTGGTCTTCAGATTAGCTTATCAGGTAGCAGTTTAGGTTGTAGCAAATGGATGTATGAAGTTTAAAGTTAGATTAATAACTAAAAATGAATGTTTATGAAGAGTAGTTTATATAGTTAAGAAATAGCCAAATTGCTCTTTGCAGTGACCATTATTTAATTCATTACCTTTGCTTATCACCAAAAATCCATATTTATGATTTCTACATTCTCGACAAATTTCTTGGAACTTTTCATAACTCATATCGCTGCCAACATTATCTCTAAACATGCTTCATTATTGTCTCATCTTGCTTAAACATTATAATAACATTTGTATTGTCTCCTATTAAATGCTTGGGAATTCTAGTATAAGTTTGACACAAGTATCCGAACAACAGCGCTAGTTTAGCACCTAGCTATGCTGTAGGAGTAGCAGTCTCCTGTCGGGCGCGTCCCCAGGTGGCGGATAGGGTAGGGACACTATCAGCTACCTATATGATACACTGCCCGAGTTGTCATTTATATTCTGTCATGTCTCGGGTCTGGCACGAATTTGCGGGTATTCTTTTCAGAAACTCGTATGATCGTTGTCATGGCGAGGCTGCGTGCAGGTGGAAATGCACCTTTGGTATCTCAGCGACAATGGCGTGCCCTGAGAAAAAGGCGTCAGGGTCGGGAGAACCAAGGGAATGGTAACCAGTAATGGAGACTCCTGATCACAGAAAACATTCCACCCAAGTATGTGTTTGTGATTGGGAGATGCTATCCTACATGCTCCACCTTCCAACTCTGAAGGAGATTGTGTAGAGTAGTTACTCCAAACGAATTTCTAAGAGGATCTCATGATACTCCTATAGCAGGTCATGAATCTAGCTTTGGTATTCATGCTGTCGCTCCTTTCTTATGGTGTTTTTTCACTGCGCATGGAGCCCGCGGACCAAAACTGAACCACTTTTAAGGTTAAAGTGGATGGTAGCAGTGCCGAGAACCTGAATGGTTAGTTAGTGGTTAAAGAAGACTAGTCGTTAACAGCTTCACGCTGACGCCAGGGCACGGGTCGGGTAAAACGTTTTGGCCTAGCCCATGTACGCCGTCCCTGCATGGGTAGTCCAACCTCTTACGCGCATACTCGTGGGAACAAAGTTGAGAACAATATTTTAAAAAAACAAACACCAAACCTTGCCATTCCGTCAGGAAAGGCAAGGTTAACTCGTAGCACGTCCTTGAACTTCAGTCCGAGTCAGCACATCTGCTGCAGCCAAATTAAGTGCTGAGAAATCAGCCAAAGCAAGTCTGGTTGTGCCAACCGGGAAACCCTCGGTAGTGCCAACTACACCAAAACAGAAAAAGAAAGGTGTGCCAGCTGGAGAAATACCAGCCCTTCCAACTGCACCAAAACATACGATAGTGCTCGAGAAGGATATGCCAGTCAGCGTTAAGCCGACAGTGTGAACTGCAACTGGGTCGAACGACGCTATATCGAGCAGTTGGGCAATAAGCCGTCTAAGGAGCTAACTAGTAAAGAAAGATCCTCGCTAGCATGGGCAAAGGCCGCACACGATAGCTCCAACCCTGAAGTAGCTGCAGGTACACCAGCAGGCACCGCGCCTAAAAGGCAACGCTCAGGGGAGGAACCTTCGTTGCAGCTATGGGCACAACAATCTAGTAAGCGGCAAAAGCAGGTAGACTCTAAGGTCATAAACAAACCTTACAGTGAGGTAGCACGTAACCAGCTGGTAAGCGCTGTTCTTGACCACAGTAGCTGTGACGGAGCAATTGATCACGACAAGTGGGGATTGATCTGTCAGAAGTTACTAGACATCTACCTGCAATATAGTGAAAGGAATCAAGGGCATTCGCCTCGATTTTTGGACGCAGGCTGGTTCCAAGGACATGTAAAACTAGTCTCCTGCATGTCGGCGTCTAAATGAAAAACTATAATTTAATCCCTAGGGGAAGTGTGGCTCGGTGGGAGACTGGAGTTGGTCACGGTCAGCGAAATACCTCGCAGGCTGAGAGCAATTGCTGTCAATCCAGTGGAACCATGCGACCCAGCGAAGATCCTAGACATCTTCCGGAAAGGTAACCCGGACCTACCGACCAAGGACTGGAAGGTGGTAAAGGTTTTCGAACCGGTGGGTGCTCGTAGGAAGGTGGTTGTGGTCCTTAACAAGGAAACGTTGGCATTACTCCGGGATAGACAAGGTCTGGTGTAGTACGGGTATATGGGTATTAGACTTCGCATATACCAGGGTGATGACAAACCCGATCCCGAAAACCCAGTTGCTACAGAGGTGTCGCAAGGGATCGAAACAGTCAACACTGACCACAAGGCCAAGACCAAAATGGAGGCCGTAGTTGAACCTGCGGATTCAGTCGCTTGGGGATGTTCTCAAGCAGACTCTTGTCTGATTGAGGACCTCCTGGATAGACTTGATTTCGCAGACGATAAAAACGCTCTTCTGGATCCAGATCCAGCAGACGCAGACATCGTCGTCAACTACGATCCTGATATCTGAGGATAGCGAAGATAATCCAAATCAACCTTCACCACTCAAAAGCAGCCTCAACGGCATTAACCAGCCGAATTCTAGAAGGAGGTGTGGATATTGCGCTTATCCAAGAACCATGGACTCACAATGGTAACATTCTTGGACTAAGCGCAAAAGGATACAGATTACTGTATGTGCATACATCAGGTAACAATGATAAGAACATTCGATCCTGTATCATGGTGAAAACCAGCTTAAATGTCTTCATTCTATCTAATTTCAGTGATGAAGACACAACAGCTGTGGCATAGGAGACGGGAAAATCCACAGTATGGTGGCTAATCTCATGCTACATGGCCCATGACCATACGGATCTCCTATCTAGCGAACTCGTGAAAAACTGAGCGAAAGAAGCAAAGACGTACGGTATTCCTATTATAATAGGCGCTGACGCAAACGCGCACCATCAGATCTGGGGCAGCTCAGATACGAATGATAGCGGTGAGTGCATTTTTGATTTTATTATTGAAAACAATCTGGTAGTACTGAATCAAGGTTCGGAACTGACTTTCGCTCACTTGGTTCAGGAATGGAGGGTCTCCTCCGACTGCTCATTCTCGGACCATCGCTATATAACATTCTCGATTAGCATTTCGAATAGGAATACAAAATTATACGTTAACAGAAGCAAAACAAAGTAGAGGTACAGAGTAAAAGCCTCACAAACTTGATTGTGCAACCTCCTAATATAGAGAAAGTAGCGGATATTGACTAAGCCGTAGACACACTCACAAATGCGTTCAAAGAAGCTACTGGTTTATTCTGCAAGTCATCTGCACAACGCAAAAACAGGAGACTACCCTGGTGGTCCTATCAGACCACCAGGGTAGTAAATTAGTAAAGAATAAACGACAATGGTAAGTCTGTTGTAAATAAGAGATGGTTAATTTGGGCTTTCATTACAAAAACACGTTTCAGCAAAATTGAAATACGATGAATCAAAACAATTCACGCATTCCATTTGCATGAAAGTTTCGTTTATAAGGCAGAAATTTACATCAACTGACACTACACACAGTGGACCAACACAGAAGAACGCTGATGATGAAGGTTTAGTGGCCTTCGAAAACGCCTGGCTGTTCCGTTCAACTATGTGTTGTCAGATAATTTACAACTAGCTTTGATGTTATTTGTTCATTAATAATTATCACATGTAATTTGGCTTAAAAAGCGATACGAACTTTAGCCCGTTCAAATTATAAATATAGAAACAAATTAAGTTCGAAAAATAATAATTAAAATTAACTAAAATATTTTTATTTTGTTTGAAGAACTGCATTTTGGTAACTAAATGCATTTCATAAATGTAACCTCTTATTATAGAAAAAATTAGATAATATTGTAAAATAAATAAATTAATAAATAAATATTGTAAACATATTCCTACAGGGTTAATGCAAAGAACTATCTAGAAGTATTTAACTAAAGCAATAAGCGTACACAAAAATTCACGTGCAAGCACGTGAAGCACAAATAAAAGTGCGAGCACTTATGGTAACCACCCTGTACTAAAAGTAGCACACCGGATTGCCAACATACAAGTCGTTACTTTATAAATTCAAAAACTAACGGACAATCGAATCACCTACAAACATCTATAACAGCCGACATGAATTTTCCCGATTATGCTAGAATACTGTTTAACCATCTGGGTACCAATAAACATACACGTCTAAAAAGCCACATCGTTGTGCGGCAATAGTTTCTTCCAGTTGGTTTTTACTAAGTACATACATGCATTCATGTTACTACGCGATCTATTAGCAAACATTCTAGATCCGGGTTTGCAGTATAAGAGGAGTTGCCGTATGTGAGAAGTCAGTCAGTGCTAATTGGAATTTAGTGGAGTGAACATCTTTGAAAGTAAAAGACCTCGTGCGGTTGATTAAAACGTTAAGAAGTAAATAAGAAAAGACAAGTTTTAATTTGTTTAGTCAAGAATAAAAGCAAGTTCAGTAAGAAAATCGTATTGTTATTTTTTTTTAATTTTTGAGTAATCAGGTATCAGCTTCACCTTCCAATGTAGAGAGAATTCAACGAAGGCAAAACAAAATTTTGAGGTTAATAACATCTGTTCCATGGTACATTAAGAATTCGAATATACATAGTGATTTAAATATGCCAATGGTGATTGAAGAAATTGCCAAATACGCAGGCAAATATTTAGCAAAACTCGAGTCACATTCTAATCCGCTGGGTTGTAATATTTTGAAGTTTACTGGACACATCCGCCTAAAGGGCCACTCAGACTATTATACATGTATAAAGACTTTTGTGAAAAATGCAGCTCAGACATGTTGAGTTGTTAATGTTTTTTTTAATTTTTGAAACATATATACGAGCAGGGATGAATTTTCGTCAAAAGTAATAATACTTGTATTATAGTCTGGAACAGTCGTAAAAAAGAGGGACACAAGGGCTCTAATACTCAACACTCCAGATGGGATTTCTTGAAAATATTTTTTTCCTTTTTTGATTATCACTACTCATGTATTATTTATAACTATCGCTAAGCTTATATTGGACAGTGGTCGGTCCTAATAATTATATTTTAGATTTAGGATTTGAATACTTATTGTTAGTTTATATTTCAAGATACAATAAATAAAAACATGTATTAAAAAAAATAAGGAAGTGCTCAAGTTCATTTTTATGTTTGCCAATGCCGTTTGCGTTCCAGAAACATATTTTTAACGTGTTCCTGGCTTGTTAACTAATGCTTGAAGTAGTGTATTCTGCATTTGTAGCATTTCTTGCATTATGCTTCTCATATTTGTTGTAAAGTTTTTGATAGTTTGCACAAGATTTTCAATAGTGGCTTAAAGGCGACTGAAATTAAAGCTTGAGTTAGCATTTGCTGAATTACTTTGCGGGGACTTTTTCTGCGCGGGAATAGAATTTGTCTTGACAGCATCGGCAAGATGTTACTTTCCAATACACGGGAAGTAACTGGTTGGCTCATTTGCGCAAAAGTGGCTGAGGAAGCATTTGTTGTTTGAACTGGAGCTAATTTAGGTTTTTGCACCATAGCCTGCTTAACGAAAGAGTACACAGGACCACCTCTGTAGTTAGCGGTGTGATTACCTCCACAAGTACTGCATTTTTTTCCGCTTGATCTTTTGGTTTAGTAGAACTAGCAGTACCGTGCAATTCACCTCAGATAACACACACTGTAGGTAAATTGCAGTTAGCTTTTGTATGGCCATATTATTTGGAATTATGATACTGCACAGGACCTGAACGCTTATGTGGCTCTTCAAATGTGATTTTTCTGTATAAAAGGTATTTTAGGCTATAAATAGGATGAGTCTCGTTTTTTTCCAACTGTATATCATTCGGCTCCAGTTCAACACGAAATAGGGGTTGTGGTACCTTTTCACTGTTTTTTATGTAAGATACATTCTTTACCTTAAGTCCCTGGAAGACGAGTGCATCTTTTATTTCTTCAGGGACAACATAAGAATCTATGCTCTTCAATACGATCTGCAGGCCTTTAGCGCTCTTAAGCTGGTATGTGTAGAATCTTGTTTTATTTGTTTGAAATTTAGAAACCATTTTGCGGAAATCCTTTTTGTCATAAATTTGAATTTTCGTTTCATCGATGTTGCCACGTTTTATTGGGACAATGTGAAATGTATTCTCACCAATGACCGAAATTAATTTTTTAATAAGGGCATTTCAATTTTTCTCTCTGAAATAGATGGCGGCTTGAATGTTTTATTTGAGGATACATCGGGATTGTCATTCTCATCTTGCAAACTTTTAAATCGGTTTCGACGATTAGTTGAGGATGCGCTATTGTCGCATCGCTTTACCACGGTTATTAATCTGTCCATTCTGACTTGCACCTTGGGTTTTGAACTACTGTTGTCTGTAGTGATAACTTTGTTAAGTGTTGAGCACGAGCCTGAAGGGCTAGGCAACTGTAATGTTAATGAATCACTATTTGGCATTGGACAAAGCGAAATTGATTGCTGACGAAAATTTGGTATACATTTATTGATTTAAACAGTTTGCAATCATTTTGGATTCTATAAAATTGTCTATTAATTATGTATGAAACTGTTTAACTTAATAAATACATGTCTGCATCAAACAGTTTTTCGATAGTAATTAGTTGGTTACGCTTTTTTTACGCTTGTGTGGCATTTGGCATAGAGATGTAAACTCTGCCTATCTTTTAAACAAAAATTATCAACAAGAACAATATCAACAATAATGTTAAAAGATTTGGTGCTCATGTAAAAATTTTTAACACAACATTTATATCACATATTGCAACAATAAGTACATATGTACACATAAGGCAAAACACAGTACACATACATTCATATGTATATTTATATATAAGTATGTATGTCTATACCATCAAATATAATGGAATAAAATAAACTCTTTTACACGTACATATGTATATTAATAAAATAAAATAAACAAGGCTCAAAATAATTAATTCCAAGGAAATTCATGTAAAAATTAATAACACAACATACATACCACATATTGCAATAATAACTACATACATATGTACATATGTACACATAAGGCATAACACAGTATACACACATTAATATGTACATTTATATATATATATATATATTGGAATCAAATAAACTTTTTTATATGTCTATAAGAAAAATAAAATAAACAAAGCTTAAAATAATTAATTCTTTTCCACTAAGTTCTAAATAGTCCTAAAACTTGCTTTTCTCTCTAAATTTTTCAACAACCAAGACTACAAACATACACACATAGCGATGCCAACTATTTACAACCCAATCGCGGTATTGCCCTTCTCAAAACGCGCTAGAACGCGCTAAGCTACAACATTGTCAACTACATATTTATACCCACAACGCGCTATTTTCTAGCGCGCCAAATTGAATTTTAATAAAAGTCGATGTATGTATGTATCAGTAAATAAAATTTTCTTAGTAACCCTTTTTCAGACTTTGCAACATTGCTTCTTCGAAATTATATCCTAAATAACTAAAATCATTTAATACAGAATCAGGATCGCCCTCCAAATAATCGAAATCCTTAAGCTACTGTCACACTTGTCAAACATTTGCCCAAAAAAGCGTAACCAACAAACACTAATGAAAAAAGTTTTGTTGATTCAGGCACTTGTTTATCAAATTAAACAGCTTCGAACACAACTAATAGATAATGTCATAGAATCCAACATTATTGGCTACTCTTTAACTTGACAAACTTGTCTCTGAATTGAACGATTTTTCATTAACATATAGTGGTTACGCTTTTTTGGGCATATGTTTAACAAGTGTGACCGTAGCCTCAGTATTTATTTTAATTTTATTTGTCAAACTTTGTAACAACATATACGTTATCGAATATTTTTGCGATTCAAATGCTTTTTGTACTTTAGCTATAATAGATGCTTAATAAGTTTTGTAAACTTTTTGGGTCATTAATACATATTTTTAGCTGTAAAATTCCAAAACAATTTGCCATTTACAGTATTAAAATGAGTTTTTAATTCTAACCACAGTCAAGGTAATTTTAATTGCGACAGCTGAATTAATAACGAAATTAAACATTTTTATTAGAGTTTTGTTTAATTGTTAAACTTATACAAAGAAAGTAAAAATACTGAACTAAAAAGATGTTATTGAAGCGAAACGCACTAAATTGGTATCGCTGTACACAAATATTAAAATACAAACTTAAGTACACCAAATCACAAATTAAACAAACACATCACCTGTTTCTTTACAGGACCTCAAACTGACATTTTGCAGCTTAAAACTGTGTTACCTTATTTTTCATCAATTCTTTCACTTATCACTGTATTAACATATCTTATAATTTAATGCTGCACTACCACATAACAAATAAAAATTCAGATTTAAATAAGTTAAAGAAAAATGTTTCAAGTTCAATTAATATATAATAATAATAATATATATAATATATAATATAATATATATATAATGAGTTCACGCAGACATAAAAAGAATTCTCGAGAAACTGAACAAAGTGAAGAGGCGTCTACACACGCTACAGAACTGTCTGATATTTTTCATACAAGTGATTCTGCTTTTCGTAGCCGTTTATGGATTTGGCTTGACAGCAAGTTCACAAAGCAAAGTATTAAATATCAATTGGATATGTTAAAAAGTACTATTGAAAACAATAAAACTAACATAATGCTTGTGATCGATAAGAAGTTCAATGACTTAAAAGCTGAAATAATTAACGAAGTAAAAATAGAGTTGAACCTTCTAAATGAAAATGTAACTCAGTTAGAGACTGCATATCGTTAAATTGACCAGTTAAAACAAAATGTGCATGATTTAAACTTAAAAATTCTAGCACACGATAACTCAGTCGTACCATCAGATATAAGAATAACTGGCATACCATTTTGTGATAACGAAAATTTACCGGCTATATTTGGAAATATATCTCATACACTTAATATAGCAGTTCCAACTTATAAAAACATATTTCAGGTAAAGCATTTTAAAAACCTTTGGGATGTGAGCGATCCTCCTCTTATAATTAAAATGAACTCCCAATTTGACAAAAACTTTTTTCTTAAAACTATTTCTGTTTATCGCCGTAAAAATAAATCACCGCTCCGATTAGCACACGCTGGTTTTGATAGTAACAAACATATTTATATTAACGAAAGCTTAAAACCACACAACTATGGAATTTTTAAAACTGCAACCCGCCTGAAAAAATATAATCTGTTATATATGTATATAAATTTAAATCTGTTTTTACTCAACGGGCAATAGTGTATGTAAGACGACATGATAACGATGAACCAATTAGAATTGATACCACAACGCAATTGAACCATTTTTTTTCGATTATAGTCAATCATATATTTCCGCAATCTATACTCATCCAATGTTCTAAAAACTTATGCTATACTTTTGGTCTCTTTAGCTACCCTTTGTAGTTCTAAATATTTTTGTTTTTATCTCAACTACTGCTATTATTATCATGTAATATATCAAACAATAGTTTTTGTTTAAAATTTATTAACGCACTTATAATCCCAAATTATTATTTTTCTTATTCAGTAAACTAAGTTTTTATTAAAAATACATTTAAATTGATTAACGAGGTGCTTAGCTGGGTCATATGCGCATTTCACTGTTGCTAATGTTGTGAATCAGAATTGAACAACCCTCGTACCCGTACATTGCAATAATTTTTTAACGCAGCAACAACCAGTTCATTCACTTGGTTGTTCGTTAAATTCTTTGCGTTGATGTTGTGAATCAGAATTGAACAACCCTCGCACCCGTACATTGCAATAATTTGTTAACGCAGCAACAACCAGTTCATTCACTTGGTTGTTCGTTAAATTCTTTGCGTTGACAAATTGTGCAATAGCGATATTTCGTAATTGGGTCAAAAGCTTAATAATATTAAGTAGGTTAGCAAGTAAGCATAATAACATTAACTATTAAGCATAATATTAATATATTAAATTATGATTAAGTTTTGTATAAATAGTTTATGTTAAGAAACCAAATGAGCAGTTGTAGTTTGTTAGTTGAAGACAGTTAGTTAATTAGTTGCAATTAATTGTAATCAGTCAGTGGTAATTAGTTAGTTGTAATTATACTCTTGTATTTAGCAGTCAAAAGTTAGAGTCATACCTGCGATTCCCACGGGACCCTCCAGGTTTAAAATTGTTAATTAAAATAATAAGATACTAGTTTTTAGTTGGCACAACTGTTTAATAAATCCCTTTTAATATACAAAAGAAAAATCCGTTTTTAAATTCAACACAACACTAATGCAGATCATCAGGGAACCTTTACCCAAAGTTTCTTAGAACAACTAGAGTTATTATGTTATAAACTTTCATTTAAACAAATGAGAAGCTCAGCAAATAACAAAGTTGAAACAAGAACTCAATAATCAACATTTTTTTTATTTTCTTACTTTACTAAATTGGCTAACTTTTTTTCAGCTCTAATTGTAAAAGTATGTAAAGAAAATAAATGTAACTAACAACAACAGCTATTCAAGAATAGAGTTTGGCCACAAAAGTGCCGTCAAGGTAATAATCTACTTAATGCACCTTCTCCTATTTATACTAGCATCTAGTTATTTTTTCAATCTATAGGTTTTATAGTTCAGCTGCTAAATTTGTCTTTCAAAACATGATTTCTTTTATAGAATAAAATATATTAAATTTAATAACTGTCTTCTATCTCTAATTTTATTTCACGTTGTACCTATGTATATTATTAAATTGTCTTTAGATTTGTTGATTTCAGTTTCCAGAAACAATTTTATGATAACATCGTTCTCTGTCAGTGAACGACGATGATTCTGTATGCATACATTAGTAGTAAATAAAATTTTTTAGATTTCGAGTTCAACTTTATAATATATTTATTTGGTATTTTATGAAACATTAGAGAAAATAGTCCTGATGATAGACCCCATATTTGACCACCTACTTGTATTTTATCTTCATTCAGTGTGAGGTTACTATCACCAACTTTCCATTTATTATTGAGATATTTATGTGAACTACAGTAAAAATCATCTTTATCATCGTCATCATCATTCTCAGTAGTAACATCATTAAATAAGATGGTATTATCAAATATTGTTCCTTCTGCTAGTTTCTTTGGTGTACTTGTCTCTATCTTGACTGATGGTTTCTCAGGCTTTAAATTTGTATATTTCTTAACTTCTGCCTTGATTTCACTTTCTTCTTTTAGGGAAATTCTTTTAATATTTTTAGAAAAATTAATGAATTCTTTGATAGGTTCTGTTATAGGATTAAATGTATTGCTTAGTTGTACACGTGTATTTATTTCACCAGTTTTTATACTACGAAGCTTTTTCTTCAACACATTTCTTGTCAAATAACAGGTGTCAGCTTTTAGATCAGGTATCAGCTCAGATCAAAGTCTTCGAAAATTTCATCTGCTCCAAAAATGTCCAGGGATAACAGCGTATCCTCTATTAACCGCCAAAATCGTTTTCAAATATAACAAGTTGACAACAACGAACCCGATGTATCTACGAACAAAACATCCAAGCCGCCTCCAATCTATTTGAGAGAAAAAAATTCAAACGCCCTTATAAAAAATTTAATTTCAGTCATTGGTGAGAATAAATTTCACATCGTTCCAATAAAACGTGGTAACATTGATGAAACCAAAATTCAAATTTATGAAGAAAAAGATTTTCGCAAACTTATTACTGAATTTGAAAAAAGTAAGAAAAGTTTCTACACATATCAGCTTAAAAGTGCTAAAGGCCTGCAGATCGTATTGAAGGGCATCGATTCCTATGTTGCTCCCGAAGAAATAAAAGATGCACTCGTTCTCCAGGGATTTAAGGTAAAAAATGTATCAAACATAATAAATAGGGAGAAGATTCCTCAACCTCTATTTCGCGTCGAACTTGAGCCAAACGATATAAAATTGAAAAAAAGCGAGACTCATCCAATTTATAATTTGAAATATCTCTTATATCGAAAAATAACAGTTGAAGAACCACACAAGCGTTCTGGACCCGTACAGTGCCATAATTGTCAAGAATATGGTCACACAAAAACTTACTGCAAGTTACCTTCAGTTTGTGTTATCTGCGGTGAATTGCACGGTACTGCTGGTTGTACTAAGCCTAAAGATCTAGCAGAAAAAAAGTGTAGTAATTGTGGAGGTAATCACACCGCTAACTACAGAGGATGTCCAGTCTATTCTTTCGTTAAACAGACTATGGGGCACAAACCGCCAATTTTGCTCAAATGAGCCAACCTGTCACTTCACGTATATCGTATTCCGATGCAGCTAAGACTAGCTATATTCGCACACAAAATATTCCGCCTCAAAATAATTCAACGAATGCAAACTCAAGCTTTAATTTTAGTCGCCTTGAAGCTACTATTGAGAATCTAGTGCTGACTATAAATAATTTTACAACAAATATGACTAGCATGATGCAAGAAATGCTACGAATGCAGTATACACTGCTTCAAGCATTAGTTAACAAGCCATGAACACGTTAAAGATAAGTTTCTGGAACGCAAACGGCATTCGCCAACATAAAAATGAACTTGAGCACTTCCTTACGGAAAAAAATATTGATATAATGTTGGTTTCTGAGACTCATTTGACTTCAAGAAGCCTATTCAAAATTAATGGCTACATTTTATATGATTCAAAGGACCCAAGAGGAAGAGCTTGCGGGGGATCAGCAATTTTAATTAAGTCAAGACTCAAGCATTATATTCTTGACAACATTTGTGAAGAACATCTACAAGCAACGAATATTTGTATCGAAAATTTTTGCACAAATTTTGTCATATCATCAATTTACTCTCCTCCTAGATTCGCAATTACTGAGGATCAATACGAGGATTTCTACAAATCTCTTGGCCCTTGTTTCGTAGCAGCTGGAGACTATAATGCAAAACATACTTTCTGGGGTTCGCGTCTTATCACACCTAGAGGACGAGCGTTGTTCAACACAATTTCAAAAATGGGCTTGGACGTCATTTCTAGTGGGGAGCCCACTTACTGGCCTACTGACATACATAAAATTCCGGATATTATAGATTTTGGCGTCATGAAAAATATTTCTAGGGAATTAATTCACGTCGAAGCTTCCCTAGATCTATCGTCCGATCACTCTCCCACGATCGTTACAATCTGTAGCCCACTGAGAAGTGCTCTACCTCACCCATATGTGAAAATGGTCAGTCGTGTCAATTGGCTGCGATTCAAAAAATATCTTAGTAGTCATTGCACTGAAAACATTAAGCTAAGAACTCATGACGATATTGAATCTAATATTGCTAATCTTAACGAAAATATTAAGCAGGCAGCTGAACATGCCACTTCCTCCCACCCGCAGACTGGGTTTATCAGAATATGTTCTGCAGATATTGAACTTCTCGTATGTGCAAAAAGAAGAGCTAGAAGAGAATGGCAACAGCACAGATCACCCCAAAATAAAATTAGATTAAAAGATTGCACTAAAAGACTCCAAGAACTGCTTGCATATGAAAAACTGCATCTCTTAAAAACTATCTAGAAAATCTCGATGTCACACCAGCATCTAATTATTCTTTGTGGCGCGCTGCGAAAAGAATTAAAACACCCGTTGAGTTTAAACCACCTCTGCGCACTTCTACCGGAGTTTGGGCCAGGAGTGATATTGAAAAAGGTAACTTGTTTGCAAAGCATTTAAAATCCGTATTTACCCCAAACACATGTACTGGTGTTGTTGATTTCCCGAGTGTAGTTGCGCTACCCCCTCGACCTATAAAATTTAAAATGTGTGATGTACAAAATCTAATTGCTGAACTCAACCCGAAGAAACCACCGGGTATTGATGGAATTAGTAACCAAATGCTAATAAAATTGCCTCGTATTGTAATTAGAATCATGTTATTCATTTTTAATGACATTTTACGACTAGAGTATTATCCCCACAGCTGGAAGCTTGCCAAAGTTAAAATGATTCCAAAGCCGGGCAAAGATCTTACCAAGGCAGAATCATACAGGCCAATAAGTCTGCTATCAACAATGTCAAAACTTTTCGAAAAATTGCTCATATCAAAATTGTCCCCTATTCTAATTGGTAGTGGGTGTATCCCAGACCATCAGTTTGGTTTTAGAAGTCAGCATAGCACTATTGAACAAACGCATAGATTGGTTCAATGTATAAGAAGAACATTTGAAGAAAAGAAGTACTGTTCTGCACTGTTTATTGACGTTTCGCAAGCATTTGATAAAGTGTGGCATGAAGGCCTAATTTTAAAATTAAAATCATATCTACCAATAAATTTGGTGAATTTATTAAAAAGTTACATTACTACCCGGAAGTTCACGGTTGTGGAAGGAGAATTCATGAGTGTGCCCGAAACTATATCATCCGGTGTGCCACAGGGGAGCATACTGGGGCCAGTTTTGTATTTAATTTATACTTGTGATATGCCTTTGAGCAGCAATATCCATACATCTACGTTTGCCGATGATACAGCCTGCCTAAGTATGCACGAAAATCCTCATGAGGCTTCCCGATATCAACAAGAATATATTACACAACTGGAACTATGGTTAAAATTATGGAGAATTAAGGTAAACGAGCAAAAGTGTGTTCAGGTAACATTTACCCTGCGAAGAGATACTTGTTCCCCAATTCGAATCAACAATCAAGTTGTTCCTCAGCATTCACATGTAAAATACTTTGGTATACACCTGGATCGACGACTTACATGGAAACACCATATTGACTCAAAGCTAATACAAATGAAACTTAAACTAACTCAGATATATTGGCTGATTGGTAGAAACTCAACACTCAGCCTAGACTGCAAACTTTTATTATACAAGTCGCTCTTGAAGCCAATATGGTGCTACGGAATTCAGTTATGGGGCACTGCTTCAGCTTCTAACGTCGAGAGAATCCAACGAAGGCAAAACAATATTTTACGTTTGATAACATCGGCTCCATGGTACATAAAAAACTCAAATATACATCGTGATTTGAATATGCCACTAGTGATTGAAGAAATAGCAAAATACGCAGGCAAATATTTAACAAAACTTGAGTCACATCCTAATCCGCTTGCTCGTAACATCTTGAACTTTACTGGTCACATCCGCCTGAAAAAGAGGGACACAAGGGCTCTTATACTCAACACTCCAGATGGGATTGCTTGAAAATATTATTTTTTTCTCTCTTTTTTTTTGATTATCACTACTTATGTATTATTTATAACTATCACTAAGTTTATGTCCGACAGTGGTCGGGCCTAATACTTATATTTTAGATTTAAGATTTGAATACTTATTGTTAGTTCATAATTGAAGATACAATAAATAAATAAATGTATTAAAAAAACAAAAAAAAACTTTTCAGCGATTTTCCTAATTGATAATCCATCTGCTTTTAACTTAAGGATTACGTTTTTCTCAGCATCTGTCGTATGAACACCACGACCCATTTTTAATTTAATATGCGGACAGAAACCATCAGTATTCGGAATAAAAATCACTTTACTTCACTTTTTTCGTTCAAAAACATTTTACGGTTAATGTTCCTACTATTTTTTCAAATTGAACATACTTCGTCTTATATTTTCTGTTTAAGAAGATAAACTTGAAAAGAACTAGAGCACAAAACAAAATATATTTTAAAATCCCGTTACATTTGAAAGAAATCAACAGTGATTGCTGCGAATATTAGGTCAATACATAAAAGTTTAGCAGGAGTAAATGATAAAAACCATGTCGTCTTTATTATTTTTTCCAACACAGTATGTTTGTATGTATGTATATGTTTTTCAATAAAATGAACCTCTTATTACCCTATTACAATGATTTTATTTGATATTTGATAAAATTTTTTAGAGAAATACGGGAAGTATGAAAAAAGTAAAAAAGTTAACGTAAAATTTTTGGAAAAATTTAAAAATAAATTTGTTTTTAGCTATTTATCGCTAAATTTTCAAATGTTTTTGAAATTTAGCTTTTTTCTAGCTATTTTCTTGTATACTTTGGCGATATTTGTAGGAAAAAAGCTGGCAACACTGTGTCTGTCATAACTACATGCAGAAATGCGTGATAGTTTAGAATTAAGAGAGGTAGAAATGTGAAAGGTGTTAAAACAAAAATTCAAATAAGTACAATATTTATAATTGTAAATTATAAGGGGTTGCTCACAGCAGTAATATTTTTTCGTTTTATTACTGCAATTTTTTAATTACAATGGCAAAAGTTAAATTAATATTACCCATGACTTTTAAAGAATTATCTCCTGAGTTGAGTTGAAAATGCATTCTGCAGCATGAATTTACTTAATAAAACAAAAATTAGAAATAGATTTACTGTAAATTGACCTAATTCACTTTAAAAAATTTCCGTATTTTAGTATGAATGCTGTTACATTTTTGAAAATTGGTTAAGTTTATTTTGAGAATTTTTTGTTTTGTTTTTCTTCAAAACTAAAATATAATAAGGGTTTTCATGAGAACTCTTAAAATTGCCCTTTGAGCAATTGGGCAAACTTGCGAGACTTCTTTCATGAAGCCACTTTTGAACTTTTGGGCTAAAAGTTTATGTAAATTTGAAACAAACGTCAAACAATTAATTTAATAAAAATATAATAATAAAATATTAAGCAATTTTTAATTCAAAAACATGTTTATATATTTCTATAAAAATAAAAAGTGTGTTTGTGTCTAAAAATGCGTAAAGGAAGCCAAGAAATCCAAGAAGATGTTATTTACAAAAGGCATAATTGCACAGCTTAAGTTTACGAGTGAAAATTATTGGACAAATTTAACAGGTTTGTGCAAATAAATTCCCATACAATTGTTGACATGTTATTTACGAGAGTGTAAAAATGCACAATTGCACAGTTTGCGATACTTTTGAACAGTCTCATGAAAACCCTTAATAATGAATAAATAATTTAATTAAACAATTATTCATTATTTTTTGTTTCAAATAATAAAAAAAATTTTTGGTGTATGTATACACTTAACGTTATTTTAGTAATAAAAAACTATTGCAAACTGAAAAAAGTCGAAAAAAGTTTAGCTTTATTTTCTGGCTTAAAGTTTAACTTTTTAGCTTATTTCAGCTCTTTTTAAAACGTGATTTAGCTTAATGTTATTTTGAAATCTGGTTACACTGCTCATAGCATGTTTAACGAAGGAGTATACAGGGCATCCTCTAAAGTAAGCGGTGTGATTATTTCCACAATTACAAAATTTTTTTTGTTTGATCTTTTGGCTTAGTGCAGATAACACAAACACAAACTGTAGGTAAATTGCAGTAAGTTTTTGTATGGCCATATTCCTGACAATTATGGCAATATACTGGACCTGAACGCTTACGTGGCTCGTGGGGGACCTTTTCTCTGTTAAGTATATTAACAAAATTTTTTACCTTAAATCCTTGGCCGAGAAGTCTACATTTTACTTCTTTGTGCTCAACATATGAATCTACGCACTTTAATATTATCTGTAGGTCTTTAGCACTCTTAAGTTGGTATGTGTAAAAATTTGTTTTATTATTTTCAAAATCACTAAAAAATTTTCGAAAATCTTTTTCATCATATATTTGTATTTTAGTTTTATCAATATTATTATCGTTTAATTGGCATAATGTTTTTTTTTTAATACATATATTTATTTATTGTATCTTCAAATATGAACTCACAATAAGTGATCAAATCTTAAAACAAAATATAATTATTTATCCCGACTAGTGTCGGCCAAAACTAAGTGATAGTTTAAATAATACAAAGTAGTGATAATCAAAAAGGAAAATTAAATGTATTTTCAAGCATTTCCATCTAAAGTGTTGAGTAAAATAGCACTTGTGCCCCCTTTTTTAGGCGGATTAGTCCAGTTAAGTTCAAAATATGACGAGCAAGCGGATTAGGATGGGACTCGTGTTTTGTTAAGTATTTGCGCGCGTAGCTTGCAATTTCTTCAGTCACTAGTGGTAATTTTAAGTCACGATGCAAATTTGAATTCTTAATGTACCATGGAGCAGATGTTATTAACCTTAAAATTTTGTTTTGTCTTCGTTGAATTCTCTCTACATTGGAAGCTGAAGCAGTGCCCCATAACTGGATACCGTAACACCATATTGGCTTCATAAGCGACTTGTATATTAAAAGTTTGCAGTCCAGACTAAGTGTTGAATTTCTGCCAATCAACCAATGAATTTGAGATAACTTAAGTTTCATCTGAGTTAGCTTAAAGTCAATATGATGTTTCCATGTAAGTCTTCGATCAAGGTGTATACCAAGGTATTTCACTTGGGAATGTTGAGGAATATTTTGATTGTTGATTCGAATGGGGGAACAAGTATCTCTTCTTAGGGTAAACGTTGTATGGACACACTTTTGTTCATTGACTTTAATTCTCCATAAGTTCAACCAGATTTCCAACTGTGTAATATGTTCTTGAAGATATCGGGAAGCCTCGTGCGGGTTTTTGTGCATACTAAGGCTGGCTGTATCATCGGCAAACGTAGATGTGTGGATATTGCTGCTCAAAGGCATATAACAAGTATAAATTAATAAAGTTAATAATATGTATTACGAATATTTTTTTATGATATTTTTTTGTTTAGTATGTATGTAAGAAAAACTTCGCTATGACGTTAGTTCACTATGAAGGTACAACGAGAACTGAACGGAATAATGTGAAAAGTATTTCCAGCAATGGTTGACAGTAGTTTTTTCAGAAGCGCGTTGGAATTTATTTCTCTTGGATATATAGGTGGTGGCTTAAAAGACTTTTGAGATGATGCAGCGGGCTTGTCATTATTTTCTTGCAATAATAAAAAACGATTTTTGATTATTGGAAGATGATGCGCTGTTAACCCTAGACATCTTTGGAGCAGATGAAATTTTAGAAAAATTCGGGCTTCGCTCACACTTTAACACGGTTATATATCTGTCCATTCCGACTTGTACCTTGGGTTTTGAGCTACTGTTATCTGTAGTGATAACTTCGTTAAGTGACGAACACGAGCCCAAAGTGAATTATGATTTTGTTTGTTTAGTATGTATGTAAAAAAAACTCCGCTAAAACGTCAGTTTAGTATGAAGATATAACGAGTACTGAAATAAAAATTAAAACAATGTTTTTAATTTCAAATAAAAAAATATGAAACTATTTCACACCTATACACAAAAGACCATGCGAATATTTAGAACAAATTTATTCAAACGGAGCTGAACACTTATTTGTATGTACATACATACATGAAATCAGTTTGTAGATATGTATGTGCAAATATCATCAAATTTCTTATCAATGCTCAAGTATTTATAACCGTTCAGTCAAAGCACATGCCAAATCGTACGAGTATGAAAAATCGTTCAGTCAAAAAGGCGGATGTAGTTAAATAAACAAAATCTGTAATATAAATAAATTTCTCATAGGTAGACTTTAACTTTGACAAATTTAAGTGTGAGAAAATAGAAAAAAATCGTAAGTATAAACACATACTAGGGAGTTCAGATATATTGTAATATTTTATAACACCATTTATAATATAAATATAAGTACTAGCGTGTGAAAATCATACACACGCACACGCGCGAGTTACGTCAGACTCAACGCCGACTCCAACAAAATTCAACATTAATTGGAACAAATAACAAAAGTTCAATAGCCCAACTTTAGCTGACGCTAAGTTGTGCTAAATAAATACGCAACTACTTTACTTTGCATAAAAGTTGTGCAATTGATAACCAAGCATTACGAAAGAACGTTGTTGATACTTCCGTAAGAATAAGCATTTATTATTTTATAGTAATAAGCATTTTTGATTAATTATAAATAAATTTAACAAAGTAATTTTTAAGCAGTATTAATCAAGCTATTAACAATAAAAGTTTAACTAATAAAACTTAAGTTTTGTATTTTTTATTCCTGAAGGAATATATACACATAACTGGCGCAGTCGAAAGTAGGATCTGGTCCCGAAGGACAAGATAAAGTGCAATTGTGAAAAATTATAAATTCATAAGAATTTAAGTAAATAAATAAAATTTTAATTTAAAAAGGACAGGACAAAGTGCAATAGATTCAGAAGAATCTAAACAAAGAAATAAAAATTAAAATTTAAAAAAAAGAACAATAAATGAACAGTGAACAATACTATTAAATAAAATTTAAAACTATAAACGAACAGTCAAATTTTTAAAACAAAAAATTTAACAGTAATTGAACAGTGAACAATATTACACAAGAAAAAATATATTTCTACAATGGCAACAAATACGTCGTCTTCAAGCACAACTGTATCATCCCCAATCCCAATAACCGATGTTTTAAAAGAGGCATCCAGAATAAGGGAATACAGAGGAACAAAGGACTATGACTTATCATCATTCATAAGAGAAGTAGAACTTTTCCTGCCAATTTTTGAAAACACCAACCTGGAAGATTATGTCTTCCAAAGATGTATTGTGAACAAAATACAGGGAGAAGCACTAAATAGCATCCGTACTCTAGGAAATAATCCAACGTGGGCAGCAATAAAAAAGGAGCTCATCAACAATTTTGGCATCAGAGAAACTTATCACCACCTCTACCACCAAGCACTAGCCTTAAGAAATTACAATGTAAGTCAATACTACCATAGTCTAAGTAACATTTTAAGTAGAATAAACGAAAAATATACACAAGATCCAGACGAACCAATAGAATTTTCACCAAAGAATAATGAAGCCATGATTTTAAAAACCTTTTTAAGTAATATACCCCCATACATGGCTAGTATTATTTACAGCAGAAATATAACAAATATAAGAACAGCCTTCTATACTCTAGAGGAAACAGGAATTATAAAACAAGACATTAACAACAGATCAAATAGACAAACACAATACAATCAATTCAACTATCTTGGACACAACAAACAATTTAACAATACAGGACAACATTCCAATCCAAAACAATATCGACAACCGACTAACTCCGGACAATATAGACAGACAAATAACTCAGAATTATACCGTAACAGACAACCAGCTGACTCAACTCATATTAAATCAGAACAAAGTAGACAAACATATAGACCAACATACAATCCATTTAGACAAAACTTCAACGAAAGACCAGAACCAATGGAAGTAGACCACATCCATGAAGGAAATTTTCAGTCACCAGCCCAAAGGCAAACTTACCGCTAGTAGAGCTAACTATAGGTACTACTAAAATAAAATGCTTAATAGATACTGGCTCCTCAACAACTTTAATGAACCAAAACATGTTCCCTCAACATAAAAGAATAAAACTAAACAGACCTTTACTTTTTAAAACACTAAACGGACAATTGGAAGTTAATTACGAAATTCGAACGGAAATACCAAAAGAATTTAACGACAGGAACCTTATGTGCTGGAAATTGACAGATTTTAAAAATAAACAATTTGATGGTTTGATAGGGCAAAATATTTTAAGAATTCTAAAAGCTAACATAAATATCGGGGAAGAGTACATTGAAGTTAATAAGAATAGGATAAAATTTTGTAATGCTTGTCCATACGATTACGAAAACATCCACACACTAGAAAGTTCACCAAGTAATAACGTAGTAGATAAACTCTTAAGAGAAGATTTAAACAAAGAAGAGAGTATAAAACTCAAAAACTTATTGGATAAAAATAAAGACCTATTCTTCCAAGAAGGAATGAAATTAAGTCACACTCATGAAATCCAACATGAGATAATTACAAAAACAAATAATCCTGTATATTCCAAAATATACAGATACCCTCAAATGCATGAGGAAGAAATAAATCGACAAATGAAGGAGATGCTCGAACAAAACATTATTAGAGAAAGCAATTCTCCTTACAACTCACCTATTTGGATAGTTCCGAAAAAAACGGACTATTCAGGGAAGAAAAAGTGGCGGATAGTCATCGACTACCGCAAACTAAATGAAATAACAACTGATGATAAATTCCCCATGCCAAATATCGAAAGTATATTAGATAAACTTGGCAAATCACAATACTTCACAACCCTTGACTTAGCCAAGGGCTTTCATCAAATTAAAATTAAAGATGAAGACATAAAAAAAACGGCATTCTCAACCCCACTAGGTCATTACGAATTCGTTCGAATGCCGTCTGGTTTGAAAAACGCCCCTTCGACATTTCAGCGATTAATGAACTCAGTCTTAAGAAACCTCATCAATAAAATTTGCGTTGTGTACTTAGACGATATATTGATTTTCAGCACAAGTTTGGAAGAACATATAGTAAACATCCAAAAAGTCTTCAATAATCTTAGAGAACACAACTTAAAAATACAGGTGGACAAATGCAAATTCTTTGCTAAAGAAACTGAATATTTAGGACATATATTGACGACAAATGGTATTAAACCGAACCCTATAAAAATAGAAAGTATACAAAAGCTCAAACTTCCTGATACACAAAAGCAAATAAAATCCTTCCTTGGGGCTACCGGATACTACAGGAAATTTATCAAGGATTATGCTAAAATCGCATGTTGTATGACAAAATATCTTAGAAAAAACACAAAAGTTAATAAAAGTGATCCCCAGTATATCGATGCGTTCCAAAAATTAAAAAGACAACTAACTAACCCACCTATACTCAAATATCCTGACTTCACAAAAAAATTTAAACTGGTAACGGATGCCAGTGACTATGCAATAGGGGCTGTACTCATGCAAGGAGATCACCCTATAAGTTATGCAAGCAGAACACTTAACGATCACGAAAAAAAATATGCAACCGTTGAGAAAGAGCTACTGGCCATCGTTTGGGCAGTCAAGTATTATAGACCGTACACATATGGTAGACCATTCGAATTAGCAACAGATCACCAACCCTTAGTTTGGCTTTATACAAAACAAAAAGGGAAAGACATAAATCCCAGGCTTCAGAGATGGCTAATGGAATTAGGAGAATACAACATAGACATGAGCCATATCAAAGGCAAAGAAAACAAAATCGCAGACTTTTTAAGTAGAATAAATTCCGATACAGGTGAAATTCATGCAATAGAAGAAAACGGAACTAACGACAATTCAAGCACTGCCGCTACAATCCATTCACAACAAGAGGAATTAAATGATCACATTCCAATTTTAGACACAGTAGTTAATAGATTCCCAACCCAAATAATTTTAGCTGAACATAAAACAAATGAAATAAACATAGTCAACGGAAAAAGAAAAATTTTTGTAAGTAGGGACGACATTGAAAATGATTTTATGTCTGACATTTTCAGAAGATTTTTGAAAAACGGAACAGTTGGAATTTTCTCTGAATTACCTTATGAAATTTATAATAGGGTCCAACTTAAGCTAATTGACCTCTTTGGTACTAGCATAAAATTCTACAAATGCAGCTATCATGCAAAAGACATACAAAACGAAGACGATGCTTACAAACAGATCGCGAAATACCATAAGCTAGAAACTGGACACGGTGGTATCACAGAAAACTACGAAGGACTGAAAAAGAAAATCTATTTTAAAAATCTTAAAACATTAGTACACAAATATATTAACAACTGTGATATCTGCAACAAGGCGAAATATGACCGCAAACCCATTAAACCCAAATTTCGCACAACAGAAACACCATCGGATGTTAACCAAATTATTCACTTGGACGTTTACACTATCAAAAAACACAGTTTCATGACCTTCATAGACAAATTCTCTAAACATGCTATTGCAATATACCTAGAGGACAGAAATAGTACAACAATAGTCGAAAAATTAAGACAATTTTTATCCACAAGAAGCAAACCCACTAAAATAATTACTGATAACGAATTTAAATCAACAAATGTTAAGGATTTTTTTAGACAGGAAGGAATCGAAGTACACTTCACAAAACCCAACAATCACACAGGAAACTCAGACATAGAAAGGTTACACAGTACACTGTCAGAAAAATTCAGAACACTGGAATCAGAAAATTCTTCCTTATCAACGCAAGAACGAATTTTTAAGTGTATAGAATGGTACAATAGGTCAATCCACTCACTTACTAAAGAAAAACCGATAGACATTATGGAAGGAAAAGTTGAAAAGTATAAAATAGAAGAAAAGATAAGACAAGCAAAGCAACGTATTATAGATAAGAGAAATGAAACCAGAGAAGATTTCCAAAGAACAGATAACGAAGGTTACGTTAGGAACTATAAAGTACTGAGACATAAATATGAACCTAGATATAGAAAACTAAAACTTGACAATATACATCCTTCAAACATTAAACGAAAAAATAAATTTTCAGACCAACTGGATATTGCTCGTTACGCTTCTGACACTAATACCAATGACGATAGCATCCCTGACGATTCAACCCATTAACAACAACAATGGATTTGCAGAAATTAAATTAGACGACGTTAAACTAATTATAAACTACAACAAAATTATCCACATAATTGATATTCAAAACATAAGAAACGTTATTAACTCTTTAGCAAAAGAAATAGAGCAGTTGCAATCGACAAATAACAAAATATTGCTCGAACATGAAGTAGAAAAAATTAAATTAAAAGCACAAACCTTACTTCCTAACAGACAAAAACGAGGTTTAATTAATATGATAGGTTCAGGGTTGAAATGGATAGCCGGAACGATGAACGACGATGACAGAGTAGAAATTGAAGAACACCTTAAGATAATAGACGAAAACAACCATAAAGCAATCGAAAATATTAACAGAAACATACATATAAACGATCATTTCAACCGAACTATTAACAAATTGAAATTAACGATTGATGCGGACAGAAAAACTCTATTTACAAGACTAAACTCGATAAGAAAAAACGATGACCAAATGATGGAGCAAATAAATTACGTGGAAATCCTACTTAAATTAAAAATTTTATCAGATAACTTGGAGCATATTCAAAACAACATAGCATCAGCCAAACTCAATGTAATGACCAGTAATATTTTGACCGACAAAGAAATTAACGACTTCAAAATTGACTTTTATGAATTACAATATGTACAGTTAGGAGCAGCAAAATATAAAGACGACCATATCATATTTGTCATAAAATTTCCAAGAGACACAGTCACAGTTAAAAGATCTCTGGTAACACCAATAACAGACACCAAATTCACACAATTAAACTTTACCCCACAAGAAATTATATATTATAACGGAACAGCCTATAATTACAAGCAAAATCCTAATCTTAAAGATATCAAGAAATCCAATTTATGTATTTTTAGTAATAAATGTAAAAAAGTAAGAGCATACAAACAAGAAATAACTGAAATAGAATCTGGATTAATACTATTAAAAAATTCGAACAATAGCTTTGTTACTAGCAATTGCGATGAAAGAAAATTTTCAATTAAAGGAAACAGTTTATTTACTTTTCATGATTGTAAATTAAAGATTGACAATGAAACATTTTCAAATTCAAAAAAAATATATAGAGATAATTTCATCATACCTTCTAGCAATCAAATTCAATTCGACACAATCGAACCAACATTCGATGAAATAGTTTTAAGTGTAATGGAAAATGTAAAAGAAATAGAAGAACTAAAATACCATAAAACATTTAGCAAAAACTCCATTGTAATTATATTTATAATAATAGTTGTAATAATTGCAGTATCAACAATGTTTTGCGTACACATAGTAATAAAACAAAATTCTTTAAAACAAAAAATTCAGGAGAATTTTAACATAAAGGAGGGAGGAGTTACGTCAGACTCAACGCCGACTCCAACAAAATTCAACATTAATTGGAACAAATAACAAAAGTTCAATAGCCCAACTTTAGCTGACGCTAAGTTGTGCTAAATAAATACGCAACTACTTTACTTTGCATAAAAGTTGTGCAATTGATAACCAAGCATTACGAAAGAACGTTGTTGATACTTCCGTAAGAATAAGCATTTATTATTTTATAGTAATAAGCATTTTTGATTAATTATAAATAAATTTAACAAAGTAATTTTTAAGCAGTATTAATCAAGCTATTAACAATAAAAGTTTAACTAATAAAACTTAAGTTTTGTTTTTTTTATTCCTGAAGGAATATATACACATAACTCGCGCACACACATACCATAATTCATCTAAGAAAAATGTATATTATTTCAGCAACACGCCCATTCTTAAATTCCCACAGATATACATATAAGAATTCACACTATCAACCTTAAACTCCTACAGACATACATACATACAGATTCCCATGGATACATATTACAGCAACACCCTCACCTACCTCATATGACGATCAGCCATAAACTCTTACATACATACATACACACAAATTGCTACATATATATAATCAAATCATCTACCTCCACAGCACCCCCACAAACCTCAAATCTCGATCAGTCTTAAACTCCTACAGATATACATATACACAGATTTCCACGGATACATACATATTACAATAGCACCTTCACCTACAACCTTAAAATCCTACAGACCTGCTTTCATACAGATTCTCATGGTTACATATTACAAGAACACAAGCCACTCATAAATCGCAATTAGCCTTCAGCTCCTACAGAAATACATACATTCAAATTCCTACAGATATACACACACACATACACATAATAATAATAATAATAATAATCATGTGTTCCCGTCGGCATTAGGAAGAATTAATTTTCACGTTTTCCTGTCGGAATTAGGAAAAATCATATTTATCATTTTCCCATAGACATTAGAAAATCATACACATGTAAAAACCTACCACCTATGAACCCCCTAATCCATTCCCACAAAATATTTCATGAACAAACTCCCACGGACAGACTTACATACGTAAAATATATATGAACAACAAACAGCTAATGTAAACAAAAAACTCTTAATGTAAACGAAAAACACAATTTCTCGAATTTCACACAAATTTTAAGATTTTCAAATTTCACAATTTTAATTTTGGCAGTATCCCCAATTTAATACTACTGTTACGGTCCTATATGTATGTTAAAAAAAACAATCAAATTTCGTATTGGACTTGAAATTCCAAATGTACTTGTACTTCTTTAAGGATTTTAAAGATCATGTTGACTGATCATAAAGATCATGCAAACTTTATTTTTCAACGATTAAGTTATTTATTTATTTATTATTATATGTCTATGGAATTATTTCCTTACATATAATTAAATATATTATTAACTGATATTAAATTATCATTTCACAACATTAAATAAATTACAAAAAAATATTAAACAAAAATAAAAAAGAATGCATTCTTTACAGCATTAGCATTTAATGAAAAGTCTATAAATCTATACAAATGATTAAATTCGTAACACATTCTTCTAAGAGGATCGGCATCAGCATATTTATCTCTATAAACTTTTACCGATAGAGGAATAAAATTGTACATTGAATAAAATTAAACGAAATATCGTTGGTCACAAATCCGGAACTGATACCACCCTTAATAATATTGAAGACAAATGATACGTTCAGCATAGTTCTACGGCTTTTTAGAGCAGGCAGCTTAATAAGGACAAGTCGCGACGAGTAAGAAGGCAAGTTTACTGGGTTAAATCCTAATCCTCGAAGACAAAATAACATGAATTGCTTTTGAACCGATTCAATAGCATCAGTGTGAATTTGATAAATATGATCCCATATTATTGATCCATATTCCAGAATCGGACGTACCAGTGACATGTACAATGCTTTCCCAATGTACGGGTCATTAAAGTATTTTGACCAGCGTTTAATATAGCCAAGTTTACCTCTAGCCTGGTTTATTGTAAAAGTTATATGAGAGATGAAATTACAGTTAGGATCTAGTAAAATACCTAAGTCTAGAAAACTTTCTACTAAATCAAATTGATGATCACCAATAATATATTTTGAAAATTATTTGATCTAAGTGCACGGCAATGTGTATTACCCCCATAATCGTAAAATTATAAAATTTAAACATATACCAAGTTTGAAAGTTTTACAATGAAAGGTTCCGGAGATATGGAGGTGCAAAAGGTGCATATTTTAAGACATACTCACTGACCACATCAAATTGATGAAGCACGTCCGCTATAGCTAGAAAGCTGAAATTTGTTACACGAGTAGATCTAGGTGAGCAATGAACTAGAAAAATCTGAAAACCTGAAAATTTTAAACAGAGGGCGTGGTTACGGCCATAAAATTTAAAATTTGCGCTAGTGAGCTGAAATTTGGTACACAAGTAGAACTAGGCGAGTACTCACTTAAAAAAAATCTGAAAACCCGAAAATTTGAACCAAGGGTGCGTTGCTACGCCCATAATGTTAATAATTAAAAAAACATTTCTAAGGCTTTTAACTCAAGCGATTTTATTAAAATTTGGCACACATGTTGTAATAATACAAGGCTCTAAATTTTTATGGAAAAAAGGCATTAACACGCCCATACAATTTAAGCCACCTATTTCATGTGTTTCGGGTCAGCACATTTAAATGTACTATTTATGTATTTAATATTATCCGTTTCCAACGAAACTCGACAGGAAAGATAACTAATGGCTACAGCAAGTATTGAGATTGAAAAAGTGGGCGTTAACACGCCCATAAGATAAAATATATGTTAGTTAGCTGAAATTTAATAAGCAAGTAGGTCTAGATTAGCACTGACTAGAAAAATCTGAAAACCCGGAGATTTTAACCAGGTGCACACAATTAAAAGAGCAAATTTAAAATGTTTATCTTAAGCGATTTTATTGAAATTTGGCACAAATGAACAATGCAAAGTTATAAGTTATAAAATTAGTGCGTGCTCATCTAACTTTACCGTGCAAACTATTGAATTATTTCTGAAATTGGTTCGGAAAAACTAAAATATAATATAAAATAAAATAAAAAGAATGTGTTGCAGTTAAATACAAAAAAGATGATTAAATATGTATGTGTGAAATGTTTATAAAAATTTTCACAATGCAACAATACTAAAAAAATTTAACAACGAATCAGCTGTTGTCTAACTATTTGTTAACTAATGACATTTGGCGGTTTAACTAATGGTAAACAAAGAGCGGTGAATCAAATATTATTGGTTTAACTATTGCTATTAATTCAGTTCTCGTTGTACATGCATAGTGAACAGTCGATTTAGCGGAGTTTTTATTTCATACTAAACAAAAAAAATCAAACGAAAAAATATTCGGAATACATATTGCTTTTGATAAATTAAGCTTTATTTGCGTTGCTAATATTTTTACATAGTCATAAATAAAAAAACAAAAAAAAAACCGCAAACAAAAACAACAACAAACAAAGTGCCCTTGAGGAATACTCTATATGAGTACCTCAAAAACAAATAACTGTGAAGTGAGCTCTAATGGCAGAAATGCCTATTTTACTGTGAGCTCTGAAGCTCTTAATGAAAATAATAGAAATAAAAAATCTGATAATAGACTTACTGAGAGCTCTGAAGCTCTTAATGATAACAAAATAAAAAAGAAATCTAATAATAGACTTTTTTTTAACGGCGAGGCCACTTTTTCGTCAGCGATCAACTTCGCTTTGTCCAATGCCAACTAGTGATTCGTTAACATTACCGTTGCCTAGTACTTCTACATTTAACTCAGCGATATCATCCGCTTCGGGCTCGTGGTCATCACTTAACAAAGTTTTTACTGAAGTTAAGAGCAGCCCAAAACCCAAGGTCCAAGTGGGAATGGACAGATATATAACAGTGGTAAAGCGCGGACGAAGCCCAAAGTCTTCGAAAATTTCATCTGCTCCAAAAATATATAGGGATAACAGTACATCCTCTATTAACCGTCAAAATCGTTTCAAAATATTGCAAGATGACAACAACGAAACCGATGTATCTACGAACAAAACATCCAAGCCGCCACCAATCTATTTGAGAGAAAAAAATTCTAACGCTCTTATTAAAAATTTAATTTCAGTCATTGGTGAGAATAAATTTCACATCGTTCCAATAAAACGTGGTAACATTGATGAAACCAAAATTCAAATTTATGAAGAAAAAGATTTTTGCAAACTTATTACTGAATTTGAAAAAAGTAAAAAAAGTTTTTACACATATCAGCTTAAAAGTGCTAAAGGCTTGCAGATCGTATTGAAGGGCATCGATTCCTATGTTGCTCCCGAAGAAATAAAAGATGCACTCGTTCTCCAGGGATTTAAGGTAAAAAATGTATCAAACATAATAAATAGGGAGAAGATTCTTCAACCTCTATTTCGCGTCGAACTTGAGCCAAACGATATCAAAAAACGAGACTCATCCAATTTACAATTTGAAATATCTCTTATACCGAAAAATAACAGTTGAAGAAACACACAAGCGTTCTGGACCCGTACAGTGCCATAATTGTCAAGAATATGGTCACACAAAAACTTACTGCAAGTTACCTTTAGTTTGTGTTATCTGCGGTGAAGTCAAGACTCAAGCATTACATTATTGACAACATTTGTAAACAACATCTACAAGCAACGAATATTTGTATCGAAAATTTTTGCACAAATTTTGTCATATCATCAATTTACTCCCCTCCTAGATTCGCAATTACTTAGGATCAATACGAGGATTTCTACAAATCTCTTGGCCCTTGTTTCGTAGCAGCTGGACACTATAATGCAAAACATACTTTCTGGGGTTCGCATCTTATCACACCTAAAGGACGAGCATTGTTGTTCAACACAATTTCAAAAATGGGCTTGGATGTCATTTCGAGTGGGGAGCCCACTTACTGGCCTACTGACATCCATAAAATTCCAGATGTTATAGATTTTGGAGTCATGAACAATATTTCTAGGGAATTAATTCACGTTGAAGCTTCCCTAGATCTATCGTCCGATCACTCTCCCACGATCGTTACAATATGTAGCCCACTGACAAGTGCTCTACCTCACCCATATGTGAAAATGGGCAGTCGTGTTAATTGGCTGCGATTCAAAAAATATCTTAGTAGTCATTGCACTGAAAACATTAAGTTAAGAACTCATGATGATATTGAATCTAATATTGATAATCTTAACGAAAATATTAAGCAGGCAGCTGAACATGCCACTTCCTACCATCCGCAGACTGGGTTTAATAGAATATATTCCACAGATATTGAACATTTCGTATTTGAAAAAAGAAGAGCTAGAAGAGAATGACAACAGCACAGATCACCCCAAAAGAAAATTAGATTAATAAAGTGCACTAAAACACTCCAAGAGCTGCTTGCATATGAAAAAACTGCATCTCTTAAAAAATATATGGAAAATCTCGATGTCACACCAGCATCTTATTACTCTTTGTGGCGCGCTGCGAAAGGAATTAAAACAGCCGTTGAGTTTAAACCACCTCTGCCCACTTCTACCGGAGTTTGGACCAGGAGTAATAGTGAAAAAGGTAACTTGTTTGCAAAGCATTTAAAATCCGTATTTACCCCAAACACATGTACTGGTGTTGTTGATTTGCCGAGTGTAGTTGCGCTACCCCCTCTACCCATAAAATTTAAAATGTGTGATGTACAAAATCTAATTGCTGAACTCAACCCGAAGAAAGCACCGGGTATTGATGGAATTAGTAACCAAATGCTAATAAAATTGCCTCGTATTGCAATTATTATTAGAATCATGTTATTCATTTTTAATGCCATTTTACGACTAGAGGATTATCCCCACAGCTGGAAGCTTGCCAAAGTTAAAATGATTCCAAAGCCGGGCAAAGATCTTACCAAGGCAGAATCATACAGCCAGTAAGTCTGCTATCAACAATGTCAAAACTTTTCGAAAAACTGCTCATATCAAAATTGTCCCCAATTCTAATTGGTAGTGGGTGCATCCCAGACCATCAGTTTGGTTTTAGAAGTCAGCATAGCAGCATTGCACATACGCATAGATTGGTTCAATGTATAAGAAGAACATTTGAAGAAAAGAAGTACTGTTCTGCACTGTTTATTGACGTTTCGCAGGCATTTGATAAAGTGTGGTATGAAGGCATAATTTTAAAATTAAAATCATATCTACCAATAAATTTGGTGAATTTATTAGAAAGTTACATTACTACCCGGAAGTTCACGGTTGTGGAAGGAGAATTCAGGAGTGTGCCCGAATCTATATCATCCGGTGTGCCACAGGGTAGCATACTGGGGCCAGTTTTGTATTTGATTTATACTTGTGATATACCTTTGAGCAGTAATATCCATACATCTACGTTTGCCGATGATACAGCCTGCCTAGGTATGCACGAAAATCCTCATGAGGCTTCCCGATATCTACAAGAATATATTACACAACTGGAACTATGGTTAAAATTATGGAGAATTAAGGTAAACGAGCAAAAGTGTGTTCATGCGAAGAGATACTTGTTCCCCAATTCGAATCAACAATCCAGTTGTTCGTCAACATTCACATGTAAAATACCTTGGTATACACCTTGATCGACGACTTACATGGAAACACCATATTGACTCAAAACTATCACAAATGAAACTTAAACTAACTCAGATATATTGGCTAATTGGTAGAAATTCAACACTCAGCCTAGACTGCAAACTTTTATTATACAAGTCGCTTTTGAAGCCAATATGGTGCTACGGAATTCAGTTATGGGGCACTGCTTCAGCTTCTAATGTCGAGAGAATCCAACGAAGGCTAAACAAAATTTTACGTTTGATAACATCGGCTCCATGGTACATCAAAAACTCAAATATACATCGTGATTCGAATATGCCACTAGTGATTGAAGAAATAACCAAATACGCAGGCAAATATTTAACAAAACTCGAGTCACATCCTAATCCGCTTGCTCGTAACATCTTGAACTTTACTGGTCACATCCGCCTGAAAAAGAGGGACACAAGGGCTCTTATACTCAACACTCCAGATGGGATTGCTTGAAAATATTATTTTTTTCTCTCTTTTTTTTTTTATTATCACTACCTATGTATTATTTATAACTATCACTAAGTTTATGTCCGACAGTGGTCGGGCCTAATACTTGTATTTTAGATTTAGGATTTGAATACTTATTGTTAGTTCATAATTGAAGATACAATAAATAAATAAATGTATTAAAAAAAACTATTGCTATTAATTAACTTATGACTGTAAATTTGGGCTTAAACCAAGCCAAGTAAGTACAATATCTGGTAGTGAAAGTGAAAACTTTGTGTATACAAATTGGACAGTTTAGTTCTCAAGCCACGAAAATTTTGATAGAGTAACGACAATGTGTTCGAACTAACTGTATTTAGTTTTTTGGAATATTCTTTTCACGTTCAGGAAGGTCTTTCTTTGTTATTATATTCTCTAACTAAAGTATTTATAGGCCAGAAGTTAGAAACTGTAATTTTAAAAGAAGCGATAGATCTTGGTCGAGAAAATTGAAATTTATATATCAGAATATCTGCATTATTCCCAACGTTAGGTCATATGTAGTAGTTCACATCATCTATAGAAGTAACGCTTGCCAAACGAGAAACAAATTTATTTTTCTTGGGTGGAATTGCTCGCAGTGGATTATAAATAGTTGTGATACTATTTGTTGCATATGTAGAAATATGATTGTTCAATTGGATTGTCGGTGTTGTAAGAGTTTTTCCACTTATTTCTTGAAAGGTAATCACCAGGGAAACCACAAATATGCAATTGCATGTTTTTTCTTGTCTGATATATCAATGCGGAATTAAGATATTTATCCGTTTCATAACTTTTTATGAATTCTGGCATCGATTTGTTAGTGCATATTTTTGCATATTTTACCCTTTAAAGCATTTGTTTGCATAGTTCAGTCTAACACGCATATATTTTCAGCATTTTTTGAATTTTTACAGCATATTTGGCGTTTTTAGGGCATATTTTGGTAATTTTAAAAACTTTTATTTTAATATTAAAAAAAATTTAGTAAAAATTAATTTTTTCGTCAAAATTTCATATTGTATTGAAAGAAAAAGTAGTATGGGGAAGCAATATTTTGCTACCATTATGAAATTAGACTTTAAAAAAGGCCATTGTGTATGTTCTGGCTTCCCAAACGATTTCACACGTTTTCTTGTGAGTTCTGATGTTAAAACACTTGCCACACCTATTTAAGTTGAAATTTACACCATACTAACTATTAGTATGTGTTCTAACATCCAAAGTTAGAAGACGAAAAAAAACTTAAAATGAACGATTTACAATTTTTAATTTTCATTCACTTGTAAACAGTCTTGTGAAAGAAAAACAAAACAAGAAAATTAAAAAATTTTAATTTGTCCATATCTATTTTTTTTTGTGCTAAATTTTAATGCTGGTACAAATACTATTGATTTGTATATTCCAAAGTTCAACTTAAACAAGTGTAACATGTGTTTTAAAATCCTCACTGGACGTTAATTTCAATAAAAAATTGGTTTGGTAATTGTGACGAACGCTGCCCCGATTACATCAGTTGAGGTTGAAAGAGAACATTTTCAATGTACCTATAAAAGTTTATTTAGATGTGACCGTCGTCGCTTTTTATTTAAAAAGATAAGTGAAAAGTTTCTGTTTATTGCAATAACAATTATAAATAAAAAGCTTGTCTTATTCTTCAAAATACAGTTCCATCGTGATCGCTTTTGAAGTAAAAGTTAAATTTTTGTTCTTAAGTCCTAATTTACACTATGCAAGTCTTATTGCTACCATTTCTATTCTTCCCGTCTCTCTCTCCTAACAAACTAATCAGCTTATCAATAAGACTTGCATAGTGTAAATAAGGACTACCCAGCTATTTTTAGTATATGAATGTATATAACTATATATGAATATGTATGAATTCATGTACGGATATATATGGGATTATAAATGGCAAAACTATTATATATGAACTAATATATGGACTAATATATGAAATGTATTATAGCATATGAGCTCATATATGAAAATTTAATTATTATGTGGATCCATATATAAATATGAGATTTTATATATGAAGCCATATAATAATGTGTGCATACATGATATCTCACATAAGATCGTTTTTGCAATCAAAAAAGCTTGGAATTTTATCACTGTTGAATTGGAAATCCATTAGAAAATACATACGGTATGCAAAGTTTATACGCGTACCCTCAACGTTTAAAAAAGAAAAACTTTTTTTTACAAAAAACCATTCTGGTATGATTTTATACATTGTGGCCCATTTAATATATCAAATAATCAAAAGGATAATCCAATCATTAATTTTTTAGAAAATAACAAAATTCTCTAGATAAGAAACAAAGTTCGTATTACTGTATTGAGGGATTATTTTTTCTTTTGTAATTAATTTCATTAGTTTTTAATCTGATTTCCTAAGCTACGAATATGATTTATGTGTTTTTTTAAATAATTGATTCACCTTTTGATGAATGAAATGACTTTTAGTTCGTTTTGAATTATTTGTCCAAACAAATGTTTCTTTAAATACAACATCTCTCTCAAGTCTAAAAAAATTAATTTTAGTAATTTAATTTATTGCAGAGCAGTGCGCTTTTGTGAATCAATAGTGTATGAATATGAACTTTGCATAATGTGGGGGGAATTTACACATACAGGTATGAAAATGTATGAATATATATAATCATATATGACCATATACCCTCATTTTTCGGATCCGAACCATATATTGGATATCATATATGCTCCATACATATTTTTTTGGCTGGGTAATTAATTTTTTTATTGTTTCCTTTTGTTTATTTTATTTTTGTCTTGTTTTATATGCAAATTTTATTGAATTGCTGAATTAAAATTAGATTTTCATTTCCAAATAATCCAATTTATGTTATTTTTAAGAGCATATTTTTTGAGTTTTTAGTGCATATTTCGAAGTTTTTTGTGCATATTTAATGTGCACTTTTTTTGGATCATATTTCTGGTTGCCCTGGTAATCACACTCGCAGAGGTTGAAGTTGAAGGCAATGAGGAGGCCTCATTGAATTCCGCACCATTTGGAATTATAGGATTCGATGAATTGAAATTCAAAGGTATAGCAAACAGACCTATCATTCTTTTTTTATTTTTATTCTTTTAGAGACGAAGGATTTTGATTAATGACAAAATTATCCAAATTCATTTAAGCGATTACTTTAATTTTTGGCGATTTTTTTCCATATAGGCAATTTTTTTTGTTTTGGTGATTTTTTTCGGTTTTTGGCGTTTTTTTTATAATTTTTGACGATTTATTTTCGTTTTGGCGATTTTTTTGATTTTGGCGATTTTTTTCATTTAGGCGATTTTTGTTCATATAAGATTTTTTTTTGTTTTGGCAATTTTTGCGGATTTTTCTCATTGTGGGAATTTTTTTGTATATATTGGCGATTTTTTTCCTATTTTTGGCGTTTTTTTAATTTTGGCGATTTTTTTTCGTTTTGGCGATTTTTTTGATTTTGCCGATTTTTTTCATATAAGCGACTTTTTTAATTTTTGGCGATTTTTGTCATCTAAGCAATTTTTTTTGTTTTGGCGATTTTTTTCGGTGTTTGGCGTTTTGTTTTTAATTTTGACGATTTATTTTCGTTTTGGCGATTTTTTTTAATTTGGCGATTTTTTTTCATTTAGGCGATTTTTTTTTTAATTTTTGGCGGTTTTTGTTCATATAAGCATTTTTTTATTTATAATTTGAACGGGCTAAAGTTCGTATCGCTTTTTTAAGCCAAATTACATGTGATAATTATTAATGAACAAATAACATCAAAGTTAGTTGTAAATAATCTGACAACACATAGTTAAACGGAACGGATTTTTTTTGTTTTGGTGATTTTTGCGGTTTTTGCCGTTTTTTTTGACATTGTGGAAATTTATTTTTAGTTTTGACACGTTTTTCTCGTTTTGGCAATTTTTTCGGTTTTTGTCGTTTTTTTTAATTTTAGCGTTTTTTTTCATTTTGGCGATTTTTTTCGTTTAGGCGATTTTTTTTTTAAATTTTTGGCGATTTTATAATTTTCGGATTTTTTAGTTTGACCGTTTTTGGAAATTTCAAGAGTTTAACTCTTACGGTTTCCATGATATAGCAATTTGTCAAAATTACATAGTCAAAATTGCATTAACGGACGGATCACCCTTTAATTTAAATTTTTTAAATCTTAGTGTTAATTATTGTAGCCTATATAAAAATACACTAATTTTACAAATTTAAAGTGTCAATATACACATGCACATACAATTGTATGTTGGGCTTTTAAAAGTTTTCGTCACTCGTTTTCGACCACCCTTTAATATTTAAATTTTATATACTTTTTATTGTAGCGACCAAAGTTCTACATACACTGTCCAAATTTCACACCCGTAGCTTTTACCGTTCCTGAGAAAATAGCCTTCTTCCTAAAACATGAAATATGTTTAATTATTAGGAAAAAAGTTAAAGTTTTCCAACCCTGGAAACTTTTTTTATTTTGTTAAATTTTAAATTTTTTTTTTTAATTATAAATACCAATTTTATTCATACCGAAGTATAAAATAAGTTAATTTAATAAAAAAGTAATAAAAACTTGTTTTCGGTACTTATTTTCTATGGGTAAATAGAGTTTGAGTTTTCCAGCTCTGAAACGGTCAGCCCGATTTTGCTGACTTTCAATAGCAAAATTTTTCGGTAAATTTCTGACACACCAGTCCAAGAACAAAGTCTCTAGCTGTTCTGGGAGCTTGGGAAAACCGATTTCACGTACAGACAGACGGACAGACGGACATCGCTTGTTTGTCTTCTCTATGCATAAGGATCCAGATTATATATACTTTATGCATCTCTTATTAATATTGTAGAAATTACAAACGGAATGACAAACCTATATACCCTTTTACCATTTTTTGGTAAAGGGTATAAAATGTTTGTCTTAAGTAGAACAAAAATAAGCAAATTAACCAACATGTGAATAGTTAGTAAAGAATAAACGACAATGGTAAGTCTGTTGTAAATTAGAGATGGTAAAATTGGGCTTTCATTACAAAACACGTTTCAGCTCAAATGTTAAAAAATCAAATCACGATTCCACGATAAAGGCAGGCAAATCAACAAGAACTTTATAACAACTGTACTTAGACAATGTTGACGGAAATTTTTAGACAGCTTACGGACCAATCAGGCAATTAAAAATACTTAAAATCAAAATCAATTACGGAGCGAAAATAAAACACTTGTATATACTATATCAGAGAAGGATATAACGTTATGTAACTATAATTTAACTGATTTATGTTTTATTCATAACATTTAAACATAATTTTATTTATAAGTCCAAATACATAATTTGTGTTGCTGATACAGCTCCACAAAAACTAAGAAAGCTTGCCGTGCTCACAACAGCTGTAGTCGTTCCAGAAACTGATACAATTGTTCCCATACATATCGACAGTATAAATTGTGCCATAAAAACCATACTACTGACAATGGCCACATCCGTTCCTAGTCCTCGAACGGCTGAACCCAGTTTTGCAGTGCCATCAATATCAATTTCAAACTGCAAGAAAAAACAATTAGAAAAATTTTATTTTCTGGAATGTGTAACTAAATATAATTTAATTTATACAAAAATTTAAATTTAATAATTTATTTGTTGTTGGCTTAGCAAAAGTGAAGCTTATCATAAAATGGAAAAAAGTTCTTCTTTTGGTATAAGTGCGATGCTGGGTCAGATAATACCTCAAATTCTGTTTTAGTAGAAGGTTACCTGCCTACTAGGGTGATCGATTAGTCGAATTTGAAATTATTAAAAACCCGGTTTCGGTTTTTAGAACTCAGGAAAAACCGGCAACCGGGTTTTTTAAGTATACAAATTATTATACAAACGTTTTGATTTTAAATTGCTTTATGACAAAAAAGAGTTAACCAGAAGCTTAAGAGGAATGTTGTAGATGAGCCAGCACTGACTTTTGGACATTTAATGCACTTAGCTTTACCTTTGCCACAAGCACTTATTTGTGGCCACAACGCTCAAAGAACTGTCACAATTCTGATGTCATCTAAAATGTATTTTATTTTATAAAATATGCAAATTATCTATATAAATGTACCATGGGTTTACTTATTAGATCTGAGCACGAGCCATTTGCTTGCTTAATTTATGTTATATAATTGATTTACGTTATATAATTTATCTCTCTTTTTAGTGCTTTTGATTTTATGTGAACACTAAAACTGTTGTTCCTTTATAATAAAAGCAATCTATCAAGCGAAGGCATTAGTTATTGTAGCGTAGAAGCATATTTCACTATTGCGTACTGATTGACAAATGTAAAAATATGTGTGTATGTAAAAGAAAAAACAAGCAACGTATGTAAACTCTTTGGGCGTGTTAGTTCGCTTGCGATACTGTTCTAAGTTTTATAATTTATTAATTTAAGACTTTGAAAAATAAAATACCTATAAAAATAATATCACAATGTATATAATTGTAAAAATTTTATTCACTTAATATTTTATGAAATTTTGAGTTTGTGAAATTAAATCTTGCACACTTGACACAACTGATATTCAACTGTTGTAGAATGGTTTGGCTCGTTTTTCGTTTTCTCGATCTCTATATTTGCTTTACACTCAATTGCAATTACCACTAAAAACAATATTCGCACTTGAAAAAATACAATATTGCGCACTTTTCTTGTGCTCAGTTCTATTACTTACGTTTCAGATTTAAAGGTGTATTTAATTATATTCTTATATATATATGGAACTTCTTTTCAGTGGATAATCTACTTGTAATAAAATATGATGAAAATGTCAACAAAACTAAAAAACACTTTTTATAAATGGATTTTGACATCCATTGCACACCAAAAGGCTAATTTAATTCGCCTCTGCTACCACCTCATAAAATAATATCGTTTTCATTTCATGTGTCAGTAAGTGTTGTCATGCTCAAAAAACGCCTAGAACTTTTACACTTAGAAAAAAATACTTAGGAAAATCAATCAAGAACACGTTTGTCTAAGCTTTAATGTAATAAAAACTATTATTATTCTTTCTTTCATTACAAAACACGTTTCAGCAAAATTGAAATACGATGAATCAAAACAATTCCCGTATTCCATTTGCAAGAAAGTTTCGTATATAAGGCAGAAATTTACATCAACTGACACCACCCACAGTCGACCAACACAGAAGAACGCTGATGATGAAGGTTTAGTGGCCTTCGAAAACGGCTGGCTGTTCCGTTCAACTATGTGTTGTCAGAATATTTACAACTAACTTTGATGTTACTTGTTCATTAATAATTATCACATGTAATTTGATTTAAAAAGCGATACGAACCTTAGCCCGTTCAAATCATAAATATTATTATTATTATTTTTAAATTTATTATAATTAAAATTACAATAAACTAAACTAAAGAAAACAAAGCACTAGTAACTAATGGATATCGGTTAAAAACTTATTTTATTGGAAAGTATACCAATCGAAAAATACTAGACTCAGCGGGTTCTTAAATTGGAAAAAAATTTAACTATTCGATATTCGAAAAACTAACATTTTGAAAAAACCAACAACCGTATTGTGAAAAAACTTCACTGGCTCTAAGTATGTTAAGGCAGCCAAATGCCTAGAAAGCAGATCAATGTTTTCGACGAATCAATAAGGAATATGCTATTTTATTTAGATCTCAACGAGGAGCTCTTTTTGGCAGCAGTGTATTGATTGAATTCTCATAAGAATAATTGCGCCTTATATATTAACAGCCTTATTTATAAAACTTAAAGAGTCTTATTAAGAAAAATTGTGTTTGAAAATTTGTTTTGGAAACTCTTTATAAAGACTTTTTAAGTTTTATAAATAAGGCTGTAAATATGTGAGTGATTTTCTAAAATACACTCAATTTCTTATTTCTATTCTATATATATTTGAGTATTATTAAGAATATTTACATTTATAAATTTCATGGGGAAATAGTATGTTATTTGAGGTATTTAAAGTAATAAATTATATATATATATATATATATATATATATATATATATATATATATATATATATATATATATATATTTAAATTTTGAAATATTGCCAACTTAGCACATTATCTACAAATTATATAACACCTTTACGACTACAAATTTATATAATGATGGTATGCAGTATTGTAGTGAAACGTATTGTACCAAACACGAACTTGGTCAAAATTTGTATCTCAGTACTTTTGATGGCCGAAATTTTGGAAAGGAACTTGGCCTTTTTTCACATTTATGTTTTTGTGAGGATCTGACTACTTTTTGGAAGGTTTTCTTAATAAAGCTTTTAAAACTTTAAATTTCTAGTCTGTTATAGCTCTATTTATAATGTCTGCGCCAGTTCAAAAGGCAGAGTTACATGAAATATTGGGTTATTGGCTGATATGTGCACCATTGTGTCATAATAAGGACCGAATAATTTGATTAATTTTTTAAGAGTCATCTGAGTAGAAATATGTAAAATATAATGTAAATTTGAGTGTATTAAGGTCTGATCAGACAAAATACTTTAGAAAACACAAAATTAAATGCGTGAAATGTGCATGCAAGGTTTCAGTAGCTTGTGTTTCAAATTTATCGTGTTGGTAGCTTACCTAAGACAATTTTTTTTTTCAAAATTTCAGTTCTCTACCGTATAATATTTTGATAAAAATTTTATAAACGTGGCCCTACTTCCGTAATTTAACAATCGCTGCTTTCAGATTTTTTCTGTTCGTAAGTCCTTTATCTTAAATTCTTACTTTTGAGCTTACAGTGCGTGCCCCCAATTGAAACTTCCAGGATTTTAAATTTTTTTTGTTGATCTCTAATTTAGATTTACTTGTGTATTGAATTTAAGCTCTCTAGTGCAAATGCTAGCTTAAAATGTTATGGCCCACCCTCCGTCACTTTTTTAAATTCAAGATATTGTTATGGGCAGCGCTCAATTATCAGCATTCCTTTTTTAAGATGAGAGCTTTTAGTTAAAGGTTCAGTTAAAAGCTTCAGTACAAAATTATTGGGGCCCCTGCCACTCCTGATTAAAATATTTGGGATCTTAGATTTTTGTAGTTGGTTTCTCATCTTGGCCCACTTGCGTATCAAATTTCTGCTATCTACCGCAAATTTTATTATATAATTTTTATGGGCGTATTCTCTTTTTTAAATATTTTTTTTTGCCAATAAAATATATATATATATTAATATTATATATAAATCTGCTTAGCCGAAGTACATAAAATTGGAGGTTTAAATTGTATGGGCGTATTAACATCCACTTTTTTCAACGAAATTTTATGACCTTGCATTATTCCAACATTTGTGCAAAATTTTAGTAATATCGCTTGAGATAGCCATTTTAAATTTGGTCTTTTATAGTGCGCTTTATTGGAATAGCCCCGCCCCTGGTCAAAATCTCCGGGTTTTCAAATTTTTCAAGTTTGTTGCTAATCTAGACCTACTTGTTTATCAAATTTCAGCTTCCTAGGGTACATTTTATTTATTTTTCTTATGGGCGTGATACCGCCCACTACCTGCTGTAGCCATTAGTTATCTTTCCTGTCGAGTTTCGTTGAAAACGGACAGTAATAAATATATAAATATGTAGTATATTTAAATGTGCTGACCCGAAGTACATGAAATAGGAGGCTTCAATTTTATGGGCGTGTTAACGCACCACTTTTTCAACGAAAATATATAGCCTTGTAATATTGCAATATGTATGCCAAATTTCAATAAAATCACTTAAGCTTAACACCTTAGATTTGTTTTTTTTAATTCTGAGCCTTATGGGCGCAGCCACGCCCTCCTATGTAAAATTTTTAGCTTTTCAGATTTCTCTACTCGTTTATCAAATTTCAGCTCACTAGCGCAAATTTTAATTTGTATTCTTATTGGTTTGTTCCCTACTACTGTTTTTAATCAAAAATTTTTTTGGCTAGTAGTTATCTTTCCTGTTTAGTTTTATTGGAAACGGATAATAGTAAACACATAAATAGTACATTTAAATGTGCTGACCCGAAGTACATGAAATAGGTGTTGAATTTCCTCCTGGGTATGCGTTTTTGCTTATGTGCCTAAATTCGTATTAATGCAGTTGTCTTATGCATTAATATGGAAACAACGAACATACATACATATGTATGTAAATATAATTGCAATTTACTGCTGCTCGCGACACTCATTTGAAATATATGACAAAAGAAACTACAATTTCGGGACCAACATTTCATTGCTTTGAATTTGACCAACATTAAAAACAAATGCTGTTGGACAAGGGTTTTTGTCCAATAACTAAAAATCCACACGACTTGTATTTCAAATAAATTCTTCGACGTTTATTACAGTTCAAATTTAATGTACAACAATTGATATTCAAAAGTAAGTTATGTGCATATATTCGATTGCAAACCAATTTATTTTAAATACTTTATGAAAGTTTGGACAACTTTACTGTCTGATGGCCACGTGAGAACTATATCAAATTTTGGTATACATTTATTAATGTTGGTTATTGTTCGTAAGTCTTTGACAAATGTCAAATTACAAAAAAACATGATTAATACATCTGTAATAAAAGATGGCTGATTCAGCAGAAATAACCGCGAAATTAATTTTACACTGGCCAACAAGTAATTTGGTTTGCAATCAAATGTAGTGTTTAAATGCTAAGAAATTGGTAAAATAAGTAATGATTAAAATACAATAAATTCAAGGTTTCGTTCAATAATAATAATAATATTTCATTTAACACCGGCCCTCTTGCATGGCTGCTAATTCAGGCTGCAACTTATCACACATTAACACATCGTAATCGTTTTCCACTGGTAAGGGGGCAAGTTTATGGATGGGGCGCTTAAAAACGCCGTTTTTGGTTCGCACCTCTGCGACCCTCACTTTGCCGTCCTTTCCTGTTTCCACGGCAACAATTTTTCCTAGAAGCCACGTCTGTGGTGGTGCGTTGTCTTTGTGTATAGTTACGATGGTTCCGACTGCGACGTTTTCGACGGGTTGAGCCCATTTTACCTTTTGTTGCTGCTGGAGTATGTAATCCGTTTGCCATGCAGACCAAAAACGAGCCTTCAGGCACGATAAGACTTGAAATCGTTTCAAGCAACTGAGCTTGCCTGTTATCAAATTGGGATCGGGCAGAGCCTTGATAGAGGATCCTATTAGAAAATGACCCGGAGTGAGGACTTCGCCGTCGCATGGGTCGCAAGACGGTGGTAGTATCGGTCGCGAGTTCAGCATGGCTTCTATGTTCACTAGTACGGTGTTGAGTTCTTCCAGAGTAAGATTTGCGTTGCCTGTAATTCTTATTAGATGGTGCTTGGCGCTTTTCACAGCAGCCTCCCAAAGTCCGCCGAAATGCGGAGCCCTGGGAGGAATGAACTGAAACTCCACTCCTCTTTCGGCCATTGTTTCCTCTATTTTTCGCCGCTCTTTGTCGTCTGCAAACTTCGAGCTCAGTCGATTTGCGGCACCGATAAAATTTGTTGCGTTGTCGCACCAGATCTTTTTGGGGAGTCCTCTCCTCCCCACGAACCTAGACAAAGAAGACAAAAATGTTTCTGTCATTAAATCTGACACAGCTTCGAGATGAATGGCCTTTGTAGCAAAACACACAAAGACCACAACATAAGTTTTTACTGGAGGCCTGCCCCGAATTCTCGTGCTAGTGTAGACTGGTCCGCAGAGGTCTACCCCACATATCCAAAATGGTCTAACCGCTGTCAAACGGTCTTTTGGCAAATGTCCCATAATTTGATTCAAAGGTCTTGGCTTATACCTGCAACAAATTACACAATTACGAACTATTGTTCTGGCTGCCTGTCGAGCATTTACCAGCCAAACTCTCTCTCTCATTAGAGTAATCAGTATTTTTGCACCTGCATGATAATTTGTTCTATGCAAGTGTTCCAAATAAACCTTTATAAAATGAGAGTCCTTTTTTAACAATAATGGAAATTTGGTTTCCTCCTTAATAGGGGCATTTAATAAGCGTCCACCGACGCGAAGCAAACTTAATGTTATACCATGCTCCTCAGTTTCCTGCATGAAAGGACTGAGACTACTTATGCTAGATTTCGGCATAATTCCCTTTTTTATAAATTTTATTTCATTAAAGAATTCGAATGTCTGCAACAATTCAATGAATTTCAAAAATGATAAATTTAATTCTTTGGCGGTCAGTGCTCCACTGCTAATACTCATGCCCTTAAATTTCAAAACTGCTCTCAATACATAGGCGAACACTCTTAAAATCTTCCCATATGAAGAAAAACGATCAAAAAAATGTGACAACGAAGTCTCTCGCGATTCGATCAATGTGAATACCACTTTTGATTTTTTCTTCTCTAATGCTACCAAATCAGGAGACAAATCAAAATGTTCATTCTTGGGCCATTCTTCCGAACGAAGATATGCAAACGCTGGACCTGAGAACCAAATAGATTGTATTAAGGTATGAACATTTCTACCGCGTGACACTATGTCGGCAGGATTGTCCTTAGATGGCACGTGACGCCAAGAGCTCATCGGCGTCCACTCTTGTATTTCACTTATTCGATTGCCAACAAATGTAGATAATGATGAAGGGTTATTTTGCAACCAGTGGAGTACTATCTCCGAATCTGACCAAAATGTGACTTTTTTAATAAATTTTGGTAATAGAGTTTTAACTGTGTGCCAAAGTTTCGCCAACAAATGTGCAGCGCAAAGTTCGAGTCTCGGCAATGACTTGACTTTCAATGGGGCCACTTTAGACTTTGCTGTTAACAGTCTGCACATAATACCGTCTGAGGTTTCACTCCTTATATAGATACAACAACCGTACGCTCTATTGGACGCATCGGCAAAACCAAGTATTTCACAATTTGCGTTTGCATCTAAGTTTACAAATCGAGGAATTTCAATATTTTGACTATCTTCTAATGAAACCTTTATTTCAGACCATATGGTATCAAGAAATTGGTGTATGGATTCATCCCAATCGAGCCCTCTTTTCCACAATTCTTGAATAAGTATTTTTGATCTAATTATGATAGGTGCCAATAAACCCAATGGATCAAAAAGTCGTGACGAAATTGAGAGAATATTTCTCTTATTAGCTGCCAACTGTTTAAAGTCAGTATCCAATTTGAAGCAAAATAAATCATTTTTTGTATTCCAAATTAACCCAAGAGCTCTTGTTATATCTGAACTGTCAAAGTGTAGGTCTTTCTCTGATGTTCCATCAGTGTAAGAATCATGATTGCAAAACCATTTTGTCAAATTAAAACCACACGATCCCAAAATCGTTGTAACCTCAGTACGTAGTTTTTCTAGCTCTACTAAACTTTCAGCGCCTGAAATCAAATCATCTACGTAAAAATCGTGTAGCACGGTGGAGGACCCTAAGGGATAAATTGCTTCAAAAAGTGTTGCAATTTCCTTTAAACACCGTACTGCCAAAAACGGAGCTGAAGACGTACCATACGTAACCGTATTCAACTTATAAATCTGAATCGGTTGCTTACTGTTTTCTCGCCATAAAATCAGTTGGAACTTTTTATCGCTATCACTTACCAAAACTTGCCGGTACATTTTCGTCACGTCGGCTGTTATAGCGAATTTATGGAGGCGAAATCTTAAGAGAATAGAAAACAGATCACTTTGTATTGTGGGTCCTACCATTAATATATCGTTTAACGAAGTTTGCGTGGAGGTCTTACAAGAAGCGTCGAACACCACTCTCAACTTTGTTGTTGAACTGTGGGGCCTCAACACACATTGATGAGGAATGACGTAATGTGGCTCCTTTAAAACGTCACCATTTGTAAGAGACATGTGGCCAAGATGCAAATATTCCCTCATAAACTCATTGTACATTTTCTTTACTTCGAGATCCTTATCTAATCTTCGCTCGAGGGCTAAAAATCTTCGTTGTGCGGTTTGATATGAGGATCCTAACATGGAGGGCTCTCTTTTAAATGGCAACTTTACTTTAAATCTACCATTTGGCAATCGCAAAGTGTTTGCAGCAAAGTGCTGCTCGCAGGCATTATGCTCCTCTGTGAAAAGAGGGCGTTGAGGAATTTCCTCCAATTCCCAAAAACGGTGCACTAACGTATTTAAGGAGAAATCTTCTAAACTTCTATCCTCAGTAACTATGTTACATATTTCAACATCACCAACAAAACTACGAGTCTCACATTTCCCAGAAACTATCCATCCAAGTAAAGTTTTTTGTAGTGTTGGCAGCGATGGGCCTAACTTAATCTGGCCCACTGACAGCAAGTCCAGGAAATATTCGCATCCTAACAGCAAATCAATTTTTCCCGGTTTGTCAAATGATGGGTCAGCTAATTCAATATTGAAGGGAATGGAAAGCTTATTAGTCGACACAGCATATTCTGGCTGATTTCCTGAGACTGACCGTACCACACAAAAATTTACGAAAAAGTCAAAATCTGTAACTCGAGATTTTACGAATGTGCCAATTCTATGCTTTACAGGAGTGTTTGCACCACCTACACCTACAATATTGAGACAACAATGTTCTCTTTTTAAGTGTAAAATTTGTGCGAAATCTTCGGTTATTAAGTTCACTTGTGAACACGAATCCAGTAAAGCCCTGGCGAAATGATACTGACCGTTTTTGCCCTTTACAAAAACCACTGCAGTGGCCAGTATGATTTGGTGTGAGTGCAAAGTCATATGCATGCTTGAACGATTGACAAGCGACGATGCTGGTAACACTGAACTTGGCACATAGTTACTTGAATGTGGCCCTTCGGTAATACTTAAGTGTTCTGTTTCATTTGACCTTTCACTTGTTTCTGAAGGATGGTGTCCCTTTTGTACAAATGATTGAGGACCACTGCTTTTATTATGACCAACCTCATATCTATGTAATATAACATTATGTGCTTTGAGGCAAATCTTACACTTTGGACCACTACACTTTGCCACCATATGACCACGTTTCAAACAATTTATGCAAAAACCATTCTTTTTTACAAATGAAAACCTTTGTGACACATTTAGGTTTAGAAATTTTGAGCAATTTTCTAAATTGTGTCCTTCCGATGAACAATAACTACAATTACTGGCCTTCGCGTGGGTGCAAGCAAAAGCAGATCGTGTTTTGCGCACTTCATGTTTCTGAGCAGTGCTTTCATTATCATTGCTCTTTTTTTCTCCATTCATCTCCAAAAACTGACATCGACGAATAAGAATTTCGACACAAGTATCCCATTTCGGCAGCTCTATGAAGTCCTGCTGCTCGTCCCATTTCGCCTTTGAAATATTGTCTACTTTAGACAATACCAAATGCACAATTAACGCATGCATAATGTCTTTTTCTGAACCTAAGTGATTTAAAGAATCTAGAATTGCCGACACATTGTCGACGACTTGTCTTAGGGCTGAGGCGTTGGGTTTCCCGATTTTTTCAATGTTAAATAGACTAAGAATGTGATCTTGAAAAATCAAACATTTGTTGTCAAACCTTTCTTTTAGTCTATCTAGGGCACTCTGATAGTTTTCTTCATTTACCTGAAAGGCCTTTACCGTACGAAGCGCGTCGTCTGTTAAGCAAGCAATGAGGTGATTGAATTTTTGTATTGTGGAAAGTGAAGAGTCATTATGAACTAAACTATTAAATGATGATATGAAGTTCTTATATTCAGCATATTTGCCACTGAACTTCGGTATCTTTAGAGCAGGCAGTCTGTTATGATTTTGTGAGCACCCACTTAAGGTTTCATTGGCGATACTTTCACTCCTATTGCCACCTAACATTGATTTCACTAAGGATTTCGCACCAACACAAAGTTCCTCTAACTCTCCACGTTTTTTGTCCGAGGGATCTAATTTTTCAATCTCTGTTTGATAGGCCATTACATTTTTGATGTATGAATTAATTAACTCTAACCAACTTTCTAATTCTAATACTGATAGGGTATTGCTGCGCTTCTCCAGATTAGTCTTTATCCTGGAAATATTAGCTTTTGTGGTTGACCTTTGCTGTTTATAAGTTGCCAACATGTTGGCACTTTCCTCAGAAGACCCTGCGTTTGAATTGGTTGGCATCATATCGATTAAATGTGAAATTCCTGCTATCAGACAGACAAGTTTTTGTTTTTCGTAACTTTAACACTAAATAGAATTATTTTCTTGATAATATAAATTACTTTTTATAGTGTCACAGCAGTGAATAAATGCAGTAAATAAACAATAGCAAAGTTGCTGTTTTGACAAGTACTAGAGTAACAACAGCAAACACACCTTTTTTGATTAAGGCTTGTGTCTTTGCTAACTAAATTAGTTCTAAATAGTACTAATTAGTAGTGCCCTATGCACTTTAATGTACCAATTCCTCAACAGTTTGTCAAATGAGAAGTGATTATTCTAAATGCCCCGAATCACAATAAGAAGTGTCAAAAGTGTCACAATAAAAAATGTGAGACAGGTTACTTGTGGCGTAATATATATTATACAAATATAAATCAAATGTCAAACGTGGTTTTTCAATTTTCAAAATATGGCTTTATCTAATTAATAGACAAATTGTGTTTAATTGAATCTGATGTTCTAAGCCAAATTTGCAAAATGATTTCACAGCACAGCGCAAATATAGAATCGCTCGTGAATATGATTAAAGTCAAAATGGATTAAATAAATGGGATGTTCCCCTTTTCATACAATTGCATGCATATACACACATATATGTATGTACTACCTGTATAAACAATTATCACATCACCTTATTCGATGATCCAGAAAGTTCCGACATGTGTCCGGGAATGTAGGACGTTAAATTTTCAAAGTTGGTGCCAACCTTCCTTACTTTGTAGCCAAGTGGATTTTACACAGACACAATAAGAGTTCGGGTGCTGAATATAGATTAACGAAGTCAATTTCCACCACAAAACCACTTCCAGGTAAAGCCTTTAAAAATTCCACAACAGAATTTAATCCACAATTAAAAACGATAAGGCAAACCAAACTTCCTTTAATGTAATCTGCCAGGAAACAACAGCAACCTTCTTCTCAGCGTGCCCCACGTTGGGCGCCAAAATGTTGGACAAGGGTTTTTGTCCAATAACTAAAAATCCACACGACTTGTATTTCAAATAAATTCTTCGACGTTTATTACAGTTCAAATTTAATGTACAACAATTGATATTCAAAAGTAAGTTATGTGCATATATTCGATTGCAAACCAATTTATTTTAAATACTTTATGAAAGTTTGGACAACTTTACTGTCTGATGGCCACGTGAGAACTATATCAAATTTTGGTATACATTTATTAATGTTGGTTATTGTTCGTAAGTCTTTGACAAATGTCAAATTACAAAAAAACATGATTAATACATCTGTAATAAAAGATGGCTGATTCAGCAGAAATAACCGCGAAATTAATTTTACACTGGCCAACAAGTAATTTGGTTTGCAATCAAATGTAGTGTTTAAATGCTAAGAAATTGGTAAAATAAGTAATGATTAAAATACAATAAATTCAAGGTTTCGTTCAATAATAATAATATTTCATTTAACAAATGCAACAACACTATCAACATTAACCGCTTAATGCAACACTAATTGAAAAACTATACATAAAAACGTATAATTGCGCACCGAACAATATTTAAATCAAGTCAACCTTAAAAATATTCTTATGACTGAAATTAATTCTTTTTAAACCCTTTGAATAAAGAAGTACTTAACATTTTTTGAATTTATAAAAGAAAGAATCAAACGTCAACAACTACACTTGTTATTAACTTAAGTCAAATGAATAATTCACTAAAGATTTTGTTCAACCAATAAAGGAATAAATTGTTAAAAACAAATTAAAAATTAAGTTTTCAGATTTCAATTAATTTAGTGATTTTGTAAGTCGTTAAAGGGTAAGAAAAAGCTCTTGTTCTCAACACGGTCCTTGGAACCGGATTATTTAGTTAATCCGACAGACTACATGATTAATCCAATATTTTAAAAATAATTTCATCATCAAATTATATGGTTAATCCAAAATTTCATCACAAAACTCACATCAAAATGTCTGACGAAGAAGGTCCTCAAATGTACACTCCGCTATCTACTGTGGATGATGGAGTCAGTCACATTAAGGAATCACAACGAACTAATCTCTTACAACGAGTAAAAAAAGAAGCTGATGATGTTTTAAACTACAGCAGTTATTCTTTGCATCAGTTAGAAGTCAAGTTGGCGCTGCTAGAGCGACATTTTGAATCTTTGGAGAAAATGAAGCTAAAATGAGTGGACTGAATTTTATAATATGTTTTGTGTATTAGTTCATGACTTATCAACTATCTCTAAATTTCAGTATCTGCGATCTTGCCTGATTGATAATGCATCTAGACTTATTGAATCCCTAGACATCACACCAGAGAACTATGAACAAGCGTTGGAACTGTTAAAATCGAGGTATTACAACAAGCGATTGACTTTTCAATCTCACATAGAAAAGGTGTTTAACACTAAGGAATGTTCAAAACCAAATGTTTTAAGTTTAAGAAATCTGATTGACTCAGTTAATGCTAATCTTCGTGCTTTAAATGCTATTGCTTCAAAAAATCAAATATCAGATGGAATTATTTTGTACCTTTTAACATCCAAACTTGATTCAGAAACTCAAGCTAAATGGGAAGAGGAAGTTTCAGTTAAATGGGCAACTGAAGCGTCATCTCAAGAACTTGTACGTCCAACATGGAGGATCTTTCAACGTTCTTAGAAAAAATATGTAAAACATTAGAAATCGTCAATAAAACAAATGCGCAAAAACCACTTGTTTTACCGCATGGGTGGCTGGTAAACAACAACCAAGCGTCACAATTTAAAAGCCGTCATGCCTCATCTTTTGCCGGCACAAATCAAGCATCATCATCAAGTTGCCTGTTTTGTAAAACCACACCATACCACAGCGTTTTTCACTGTAAAAAATTTATTGAAATGAATACATCAGAAAGGTTTTGCACTATAAAGAGATTTAAACTATGTTTAAATGGTTTAGGTTCTAGCCACATAGCCACTAGCTGTCCATCTACGAATCGATGCCAGCATTGCAAGGCAGCTCACCACACACTCATACATAAAGATGAAGCTCATCAATCATCATTGGCTGGCCCTAGTCAGTCCTCAATAATATTGCCTGAAATCACAGAACCACCATGTACCTTACAAGTATCTACATATACAAATCAAGTTATTTTGGGAACTGCCAGAGTAGAGCTACAAGCACCTAATGGAAGGTCCATTATTGTACGGGCACTGTTGAACTCTGGATCCCAACTACATTTTATCACAGAGCAGATTGCGCAATATCTACGTGTCCCTTGTAAAAAGGTAAATATTGAAATTACATGTATCGCTTGCAACACATATGAAGCCTACAACAACTGCCCGCTGGTAATAAAATCATCTACAAATAGTTATTCAGCGCCCATCACAGCCGTCGTTATCCCATCCATCACTTCGTACCAACCTCAATCACGCCTAGAAACTTCAAATTACAGTATACCAGCCAACATAACACTAGCTGATCAACACTTTAATGTACCTGGGCCCATAGACTTGCTTATAGCCGCTGGGTTATTTTATGATTTGTTGATGGTTGGATAGATTAAAACTAAAAATACGCCAATTCTACAAAAAACCACATTAGGGTGGATCGTCACAGGTACTACAGTTTCGACTAAAAATGCGTCACACACTTCGCTGCTGAATTCATCACATAACATCATTGAATCAAGCAACAAATAAAATCAAAACATCAAACAAAGCGTTCACAATTAATTGCCTTGTGAACACAATAAAGCCAATATATAATTGCTTAAATTATTCAACTGAGCCGTCATTAGAAACAATTCTAGAACGTTTTTGGAAAATCGATCCTACCCACGAACCTATTCAAACGGCTGAAGAAGAAGAATGTGAACGGTTCTTTGAAAAAAACAACATCCAGATGCCCACATACAAACAAATTTATAGTTAAACTGCCATTTAAGCAAAACCCAAAAGAACTTGGGTCTTCTGTTGAAATTGCTAAAAAAAAACATTTTTTCCCTAGAAAAAAGATTTGTCATCAAATCAAAACATTCAAAGTGAATACATTGATTTTATTGAGGGATACGTCGCATTAGAAATTATGGAGAAAGCTGCATCTAATATCAACTCGAGTTATAATTACATTCCACATCACTGCGTGGTAAAACCAGATAGTTCTACAACAAGATTATGAGTGGTATTTGGTGGCTCATGTAGAACATCCAATGGCTTGTCTTTTAACGATATCCTACGTGTAGGACCTACATTACAGGGTGACATCTTTTCTATTCTATTAAGATTTCGGTTACACAAATTTGAGCTTGTAGCCGACAGCCAAAATGTACAGGCAAGTGTTGGTTAATGAAAGTTTTTTTTTTTTTTTTTTTGTTTTTTTTTTTAATACATGTATTTATTTATTGTATCTTCAAATATGAACTAACAATAAGTATTCAAATCTTAAATCTAAAATATAATTATTAGGACCGACCACTGTCGGACATAAACTTGTTAATAGTTATAAATAATACATAAGTAGTGATAATAAAAAAAGAAAAAAAAATTATAAAAAAGTATAAAAAAAGTATTTTCAAGAAATCCCATTTGGCGTGTTGAGTAATAGAGCCCTTGTGTCCCTCTTTTTTAAGCGGATGTGTCCAGTAAAGTTCAAAATATTACGAGCAAGCGGATTAGGATGTGACTCGAGTTTTGTTAAATATTTGCCTGCGTATTTTGCAATTTCTTCAGTCACTAGTGGCATATTTAAATCACGATGTATATTATAATTTTTGATGTACCATGGAGCCGATGTTATTAACCGTAAAATTTTGTTTTGCCTTCGTTGGATTCTCTCTACATTGGAAGCTGAAGCAGTGCCCCATAACTGGATACCGTAACACCATATTGGCTTTAAAAGCGACTTGTATAATAAAAGTTTACAGTCCAGGCTAAGTGTTGAATTTCTGCCAATCAACCAGTGTATTTGAGATAACTTAAGTTTCATCTGTGTTAGCTTAAAGTCAATATGATGTTTCCATGTAAGCCTTCGATCAAGGTGTATACCAAGGTATTTCACTTGGGAGTGTTGAGGAATAATTTGATTATTGATTCGAATTGGGGAACAAGTATCTCTTCTTAGGGTAAACGTTATATGGACACACTTTTGTTCATTTACCTTAATTCTCCATAAGTTCAACCACATTTCCAATTGTGTAATATGTTCTTGTAAATATCGGGAAGCCTCGTGAGGGTTTTCATGCATACTAAGGCAGGCTGTATCATCGGCAAACGTAGATGTATGGATATTGCTGCTCAAAGGCATATCACAAGTATAGATCAAATACAAAACTGGCCTCAGTATGCTCCCCTGTGGCACACCGGATGATATAGATTCGGGCACACTCATGAATTCTCCATCCACAACCGTGAACTTCCGGGTAGTGATGTAACTTTCTAATAAATTCACTAAATTTATTGGTAGATATGATTTTAATTTTAGAAATAGACCTTCATGCCACACTTTATCAAATGCCTGAGAAACGTCAATAAACAGGGCAGAACAATACATTTTTTCTTCAAAAGTTCTTCTTATAAATTGCACCAATCTATGAGTTTGTTCAATGGTGCTATGCTGACTTCTAAAACCAAATTTATGGTCTGGGATGCACCCACTATCTGTTAAGGTTGGGGACAATTTTGTCATGAGCAGCTTTTCGAAGAGTTTTGACATAGTTGACAGCAAAATTATTGGCCTATATGACTCAGCTTTAGTAAGATCTTTTCCCAGCTTTGGAATCATTTTGATTTTTGCAAGCTTCCAGAGTTGTGGATAATACTCCAGTCGTAATATGGCATTAGAAATAAACAGCAAGATTCTTATTGCAATATGCGGCAAGTTCATCAGCATCTTGTTACTAATTCCATCAATACCTGGACCTGTCTTTGGCTTGAGTTCAGCAATTACTTTATGTACATCACGCATCTTAAACTTTAAGGCTCTAGGGGGTAGAGCAACTACATTCGGCAAATCAGCAACACCAGTACATGTATTTGAGGTAAATACGGATTTTAAATGCTCAGCAAATATTTTGCATTTTTCCGTATCGCTTCTTGCCCAATCTCCGGTAGATTTGCGCAGAGGTGGCTTAAACTCAACGGGGGTTTTAAGCTTTCTAGCAGCGCGCCACAAAGAGTAATTAGATGTCGGTGTGACATCAAGACCTTCCAAATAATTTTTAAGAGATGCAGTTTTTTCAGATGCAAGCAACTCTTGAAGTCGTTTAGAACATTCTTTAAGTCTGAGTTTATGTTGGGGTGATCTGTGCTGTTGCCATTCCCTTCTAGCTCTTCTTTTTTCACATACGAGATGTTCAATATCCCTGGAATAAATTTTATTAAACCCAGACTGCGGATGGGAGGTAGTGGCATGTTAAGCAGCCTGTTTAATAATTTCGTTAAGATTGGCAATGTTAGTTTCAATGTCATTGGGTGTTCTTAACGCAATATTTTCCGTGCAATGACTACTAAGATGTTTTTTGAATCCCAGCCAATTAACACGATTGGTCATCTTCGTATATGGGTGAGGTAAGTCACTTCTTAGTGGGTTACAAATTGTAACGATAGTGGGGGAGTGATTGGAGGAGAGATCTAGAGAAGTTTCAACACTAATTAAATCCCTAGAAATATTTTTCATTACGCCAAAATCAATAACATCTGGAATTTTTCGTACGTCAGTAGGCCAATAAGTGGGCTCCCCACTCGAAATAACATCTAAGCCCATTTTTGAAATTGTATTAAACAAAGCTCGACCTCTAGGTGTTAAAAGGCGCGATCCCCAGTACGTATGCTTTGCATTGTAGTCTCCAGCTGCCACGAAACAAGATCCAAGCGATTTGTAGAACTTCTCATACTGATCTTCGGTAACTGAAAATCTGGGAGGTGAGTAAATTGATGATATTACGAAATTAGAACAAAAATTTTCTACAAAAATATTCGTAGCTTGCATATATTCTTCACTAACGTTGTCAAGGATATAGTGCTTGAGTCTTGACTTAATTAAAATTGCAGATCCACCGCATGCTCTCCCTCTAGGGTCCTTTGTATCATACATAGTGTAGCCATTTATTTTGAAAAAGCTTCTCGTAGTCAAATGTGTCTCAGAGACCAACATTATATCAGTACTTTTTTCCGTAAGGAAGTGCTCAAGTTCATTTTTATGTTGGCGAATGCCGTTTGCGTTCCAGAAACATATTTTTAACGTGTTCATGGCTTGTTAATTAATGCTTGAAGCAGAGTATTCTGCATTCTCACAATTTCTTGCATCATGTTAGTCATATTTGTTGTAAAGTTGTTTATAGTTTGCACCAAATTGTCAATAGTAGCTTCAAGGCGACTAAAGTTAAAGCTTGAGTTTGCATTTGTTGAATTATTTGGAGGTGGAACATTTTGTGCGGGAATAGAATTTGTTCTAGCAGCATCGGCATACGATACACGGGAAGTAACTGGTTGGCTCCTTTGCCCAAAGGTGTCGGAGTAAGCGTTTGCTGATTGAGATGGAGCTAATTTGGGTTTTTGCACCATAGTCTGTTTGACAAAAGAGTACACAGGACAACCTCTGTAGTTAGCGGTGTGAATACCTCCACAATTACTGCATTTTTTATCACTTTGATCTTTTGGCTTATTGCAACTAGCAGTGCCGTGTAATTCGCCGCACACAACACAAACAGTGGGTAATTTACAGTATGTTTTTGTGTGGCCATATTCTTGGCAATTATGGCACTGTACGGGACCTGATCGCTTATGTGGCTCTTCAACTGTGATTTTTCGGTATAAGAGGTATTTTAGGCTATAAATTGGATGTGTCTCGTTTTTTTTTCAGCTGTATATCATTCGGCTCCAATTCAACACGAAATAGAGGCTGGGGGATCTTCTCCCTATTTATTATATTGGTAACATTTTTTACCTTAAATCCTTGTATCATGAGTGCATCTTTTACTTCTTCGGGATTAACATAAGAGTCAATACCCTTCAATACGATCTGCATACCTTTGGCACTCTTAAGCTGGTACGTATAAAAACTTGTTTTATTTTTTTCAAATTCAGTCACTATTTTACGGAAATTTTTTCTTCGTATATTTGAATTTTAGTTTCGTCAATATTACCACGCTTTATTGGAATAACATGAAATGCGTTTTCACCAATGGCCGAGACTAATTTTTTAATTAGGGCGTTAGAATTTTTCTCTCTCAAATATATAGGTGGTGGCTTAAAAGACTTTTGCGATGATGCAGCGGGCTTGTCGTCGGTGACTTGCAATAATGAAAAACGATTTTGACGATTGGTAGATGATGCGCTATTATCCCTAGACATCTTTGGAGCAGATGAAATTTTTGAAGAATTCGGGCTTCGCCCACGCTTTACCACTGTTATGTATCTGTCCATTCCGACTTGTACCTTGGATTTTGAGCTACTTTTATCTGTAGTGATAACTTTATTAAGTGATGAACACGAGCCTGAAGGAGATGATATTACTGACTTATATGACGAAGTACTAGGCAACTGTAATGTTAATGAATCACTATTTGGCATTGGACAAAGCGAAGTTGATCGCTGACGAAAAATTGGATTTGTCGTTAAAAAAATATTTTCATTAGATTTAGTTTTTGTATTATTTTCATTGAGAGCTTCAGAACTCACAGGAAAATAGGCATTTCTGCCGTTAGAACTCACTTCATAATTTTTTGTATTTGAGGTACTCATATAGAGTATTCCTCAAGGGCACTTTTTGTGTTTTTTTGCTTACGGGTTTTTGTTTGTTTTTGTAATTTTTGATTGTTTATTTGTTTTTGAGTTACTCGTATAGAGTATTCCTCAATGTCACAGTTTACGTTTTTTTTTTGTTTCTGTTTTTTTGTATTTGTTATTTCCACTATGTAAAAAATATTAACAAAGCAGTAAAGCTTATTTATTAAAGTCAGTATGTGCCTATTACGAATAATATGTACTACGAATATTTTTTTGTATAATTTTTTGTTTGTTTGGTATGTAAGAAAAAATTCCGCTAATCGACTGTTCGCTATGAAGGTACCACGAGAATTGACTAGGTTAATGAAAGTGACACACATTGGCAGAGCATTATTTGGCGTGATAAAATAAGTGGTAATCTGTCAAAATATTTTTCCTAAAAACGGTTACATATGGTACCAGTTGCGCCCCATATTTAGCTGTTAAGTGCCTGCAAGTTTTAGCGAAAGAATGGGAATCAACTTATCCAATTGGATCTAAAATAACTTCACGCGATTTCTACGTTGACAACTTAATGACAGGTGGTAGTAGCATCAAAGAGGTCATTGACATTAGACACCAAGTCACAGAATTATTGCAAAGTGGTGGTTTTCCTTTGAGAAAGTTTGCGGCTAATGCTGAACAAATACTACACGGTATACCACTTTCTAAGCGTGAAGAAGTTATCAAAGTTGATGACTCCGAATATATCAAAACACTTGGTCTCAAATGGTTACCCAAAGACGACAATTTTAGTAACTTGTATAATCAGTGTACTACTCCAGCAAGTAAGGACACCAAAAGAATTATACTGTCACTTGGGCTTGTAAGTCCAATAATAGTTAGCTGTAAGCTATTACTTTAACGCATTTGGTTTTTACAGCTTCACTGGAATGAATCTGTATCCCAAAACATCATGAGAGATTGGAGCGAGATTCAAAATCAGTTAAAGATGATCACAACAATACATATACCAAGGTACGTCATTTTTAACACTACTATTAATATTCATGCATTTGCAGACGCAAGTTCCAAGGCGTATGGGGCATGTGTGTATGCAGTTTCGCATGACAATAACGGAAAGGGTTCTTCAATATTGTGTTCCAAATCACGCGTTGCTCCCTTCAACTCCGTCAGTCTACTCCGGCTAGAATTATTCGCAGCCTTACTTTTAGCTCAACTCTTAGAGTCCGTTCTTAAAATTTTACCATATTCCATATGATTCAACTATTATTTTGGCTGGATAGCTGGAGACTCAACAAGATGGAAGCCATATGTCAAAAATCTTGTGGAAAAAACTAAACAAAATGCAGTAGCATCAAATTGGTGACATGTTCCTTCACAACTAAATATTGCTGACATTTTATCGCGTGGTGCTCTAGCAAATAACATAATCAACAACAAACTATGGTTTCATGGAGCAGAATTTCTGTTGAAAGATGAATCTGTATGGCCAAGTACATAATACGTAACACCCGATGAAGTAACGTGTGAAATGCGTCAAGTCTCTTTAACTGCAGTGAAAACGAGCATATACAAGGCTGATATATTAAATAATTTAAAATACATAAACAATTATCAAAAACTGTTACGAATATTTGTCTATGTCTCTCGATTTGCCCTTTCTATCGTAAGGAAGGAAATTTGTAAAACAAAGAGATGAAACAATCATTTGAAACAATTTGTCGCTTAGTTCAAGTACAGTCTTTCCGACGAAAGCTTCATACTCTTAAAACAAATCAACAAATAGATCGTCAATCACAACTCATAACGTTGTCCCCATTTTTGCACAGCGGACTTATACGAGTAGGTGGAAGATTAAATAACGCTAACTTACCATTCTCTGAAAAACACCCCATAGTGCTGCCATCAACACATAAATTTATTCAAACTCTTATTCGTCATTACCATCATAAAAATTTGCATGCTGGAGTGCAAACCCTCAACAACATTCTTCGTAGTAGGGTTTGGATTCTCAAGGCTAAACAAACCATAAAACAAACTGTTCACAATTGTGTATTTTGGTACAGATTCTGTCCTATAACAGAGCACTAAGTAATGGGAGTACTCCCCACTGGCAGAGTTAGCCAGTTTCATCCGTTTGCAGTATCTGGAGTCTACTATTGCGGTCCATTCTACATAACACAGCAAACACGTGGTAAATCACTTCTAAAATCATATGTTGCAATATTCATTTGCTTCTCCGTAAAAGCAGTCCACATTCAACTAGTACCTAGTTTGACCACCAATGCCTTCATAACAGCGTTAAAACGTTTCATAGCAAGAAGAGGAAGGTGTACCACGATTTTCTCCGACCACGCAACAAATTTTACGGGAGCAAATAGGGAATTAAAAGATATGCTGCAACATTTTTTAACAGATCAACACAACAATATTGTTTATGAAAGCTGCCAACAGGAAAACATTGAGTGAAGGTTTATCCTCCCACGGAAAGCGCAGTAAAGCAAGCAAAACACTATTTGCGAAGAGCCATAGGTGCACATATGCTTTCTTTCGATGAACGTCATACTGTTTGCTGCCAAGCTGAGGCTATTATTAACAGCAGACCGCTCACTCTGTTGTCCAATGATCAAAATAATATACAACCTTTAACACAATCCCATCACTTCAAACTATTTCAGAGCCATCAACAACCGATGTCAATTCAGCTTCATTAAAAAAATATCATATTTTGAGATGGATATAACAAGAAGTTTGGGATCGCTGGCGTATTGAGTACCTCAAAACTCCCCAGCAAAGAACGAAATGGTACGCCGTTCAAAACAATCTTCAGATTGATGATCTAGTCTTATTTAAAAGAGAGTCAACCCCACCCCTTAAATGGCCACTTGGCCGAGTCATTGATTTATTCCCAGGGACGGATGGCAAAGTGCAAGTAGTGTCTGTCAAAACTGCTCAAGGCATTTTTAAAAGAGCTGTAACAAAGTTATGTAAGCTTCCAATTGAAAATTAATTTAAAATAATGTTGGAACCATGGCTTCCAACGCGGGTATGCGTGGGTATGCGTTTTTGCTTATTTGCCTAAATTCGTATTAATGCAGTTGTCTTATGCATTAATATGGAAACAACGAACATACATACATATGTATGTAAATATAATTGCAATTTACTGCTGCTCGCGACACACATTTGAAATATATGCAAAAAAAAACTACAATTTCAGGACTAACATTTCATTGCTTTGAATTTGACCAACATTAAAAACAAATGCAACAACACTATCAACATTAACCGCTTAATGCAACACTAATTGAAAAACTATACATAAAAAACTTATAATTGCGCACCGAACAATATTTAAATCAAGTCAACCTTAAAAATATTCTTATGACTGAAATTCATTCTTTTTAAACCCTTTGAATAAAGAAGTACTTAACATTTTTTGAATTTATAAAAGAAAGAATCAAACGTCAACAACTACACTTGTTATTAACTTAAGTCAAATGAATAATTCACTAAAGATTTTGTTCAACCAATAAAGGAATAAATTGTTAAAAACAAATTAAAAATTAAGGCTTCAACTTTATGGACATGTTAACGCTCACTTTTTCAACGAAAATTTATAGCCTTGTATTGAAATATGCATGCCAAATTTCAATAAAATCGCTTGAGTTGAATGCCTTAGATTTGTTTTTTAAATTCTGTGCCTTATGGGCGCAGCCCCACCCCCCTAGGTAAAATTTTTGGGTTTTTATTATTTTCTAGTAATTTGCTAATCTGTAACTACTTGTTTATCAAATTTCACCTCACTAGCGCAAATTTTAATTTTTATTCTTACGGGCGTGTTCCCCTACTTCTTTCAATCCTAAACTTTTTTGGCTAGTAGTTTTCTTTCCCGTTTAGTTTCGTTGGATGAAACGACGAAACGAAAATTCAAATTTATGATGAAAAGGATTTCCGCAAAATGGTTTCTGAATTTGAAACAAATAAAACAAGCTTCTACACATACCAGCTTAAGAGCGCTAAAGGCCTGCAAATCGTACTGAAGGGCATAGATTCTTATGTTGTCCCTGAAGAAATAAAAGATGCACTTGTCCTCCAGGGATTTAAGGTAAAGAATGTATCAAACATATTTAACAAAGAAAAAGTACCCCAACCCCTATTTCGTGTTGAACTGGAGCCAAATGATATACAGTTGAAAAAAAACGAGACTCATCCTATTTATAGCCTTAAATACCTTTTATACAGAAAAATCACAGTTGAAGAGCCACATAAGCGTGCAGGTCCCGTGCAGTGTCATAATTGCCAAGAATATGGCCATACAAAAGCTTACTGCAATTTACCTACAGTGTGTGTTATCTGCGGTGAATTGCACCGTACTGCAAGTTGTACCAAACCAAAAGATCAAGCGGAAAAAAAATGCAGTAATTGTGGAGGTAATCACACCGCTAACTACAGAGGATGTCCTGTGTACTCTTTCGTCAAGCAGGCTATGGTGCAAAAACCTAAATAAGCTCCAGCTCAACCATTAAACGCGTACTCCGCCACTTTTGCTCCAGTGAGCCAACCAGTTACTTCACGTGTATCGTATGCCGATGCTGCTAAGGCTAGTTCTATTCCCACACCAAATGTTTCACCGCCAAATAATTCAACGAATGCAAATTCAAGCTTTAACTTTAGTCGCCTTGAAGCTACTATTGAGAATCTGGTGCTAACTATAAACAACTTTACAACAAATATGACTACCATGATGCAACAAATGTTGAGAATGCAGAATACTCTGCTTCAAGCATTAATTAACAAGCCATGAACACGTTAAAAATATGTTTCTGGAACGCAAACGGCATTCGCCAACATAAAAATGAACTTGAGCACTTCCTTACGGAAAAAAATATTGATATAATGTTGGTCTCTGAGACTCATTTGACTTCTAGAAGCCTCTTTAAAATGAATGGCTACACTTTATATGACACAAAGGACCCTAGAGGGAGAGCATGCGGTGGATCAGCAATTCTAATAAAGTCAAGACTCAAGCACTATATTCTTGACAACATTTGTGAAGAACATCTACAAGCAACAAATATCTGCATTGAAAATTTTTGTACAAATTTCGTGATATCTTCAATTTACTCTCCTCCCAGATTTTCAATCACTGAGGACCAATACGAGAAGTTCTACAAATCTCTTGGACCTTGTTTCGTTGCAGCTGGCGACTACAATGCTAAGCATACGTTCTGGGGTTCGCGTCTTATTACGCCTAGAGGTAGGGCGTTGTTCAACACAATTTCAAAAATGGGTTTGGATGTTATTTCAAGTGGGGAGCCTACTGACGTGAGAAAAATTCCGGATGTTATAGATTTCGGCGTCATAAAAAGTATTTCTAGGGAATTAATTCACGTTGAAGCTTCCCTAGATCTGTCGTCTGATCACTCTCCCACGATCGTTACAATCTGTAGTCCACTGAGAAGCGCTTTACCTCACCCATATGTCAAGATGATAAACCGTGTTAATTGGCTGGGATTCAAAAAATATCTTAGTAGTCATTGCACTGAAAATATTGCGTTAAGAACATCCAATGACATTGAAACTAACATTGCCAGTCTTAACGAAATTATTAAACAGGCTGCTGAACATGCCACTACCTCCCATCCGCAGTCTGGGTTTAATAAAATGTATTCCAGGGATATTGAACATCTCGTATGTGAAAAAAGAAGAGCTAGAAGGGAATGGCAACAGCACAGATCACCCCAACATAAACTCAGACTTAAAGAATGTTCTAAACGACTTCAAGAGTTGCTTGCATCTGAAAAAACTGCATCTCTTAAAAATTATTTGGAAGGTCTTGATGTCACACCGACAAGCAAGCTGCTAGAAAGCTTATAACACCCCTTGAGTTTAAGCCACCTCTGCGCACATCTACCGGAGGTTGGGCAAGAAGCGATACTGAAAAAGGTAACATATTTGCTGAGCATTTAAAATCCGTATTTACACCAAATACATGTACCGGTGTTGCTGATTTGCCGAGTGTAGTTGCTCTACCCCCTCGACCCTTAAAATTTACGATGTGTGATGTACAAAAACTAATTGCCGATCTCAACCCAAAAGAAGCTCCCGGTATGGATGGAATTAGTAAGCAGATGCTGATTAAGTTACCTCGTACTGCAATTAGAATCCTGTTATTCATTTTTAATGCCATTTTACGACCGGAGTATTATCCACACTGCCGGAAGCTTGCCAAGGTTAAAATGATTCCAAAGCTAGGTAAAGGACCAAGGCTGAGTCATATAGGCATTTAAGTTTACTGTCAACAATGTCAAAGCTTTTTGAAAAGCTACTCATGACAAAATTGTCTTTAATTTTAACTGATAATGGGTGCATCCCGGACCATCAATTTGGTTTTAGAAGCCAGCATAGCACCATTGATCGAACGAATAGATTGGTTCAATTTATCAGAAAAACATTTGAGGAAAAGAAGTATTGTTCTGCCCTGTTTATTGATGTTTCTCAGGCATTTGATAAAGTGTGGCATGGAGGCCTGATTTTGAAATTGAAAACATACTTAATAAACATTCTAAATCTTTTGGAAAGTTACATTCTTGCACGAAAGTTTACAGTTGTGGAAGGACACTTTCTGAGTATGCCTGAAACTATCTCATCCGGTGTGCTACAGGGGAGTATACTGGGGCCATTATTATATGTGATTTATACTTGTGATATGCCTGTGAGCAGTAGTATCCACACTTCTACATTTGCCGATGATACAGCCTGCCTTAGTATGCACGAAAACCCTGATGAGGCATCCCGAAAACTCCAGGAACACATTAGCCAGATGGAACTATGGTTAAACTTATGGAGAATTAAGGTAAATGAACAAAAGTGTGTTCAAGTAACATTTACCTTACGAAGATATACTTGATCCCCCATTCGGATTAATAATCAAGTTGTTCCTCAACATTCACATGTGAATTATCTTGGTATATACCTCGATCGACGGCTTACATGGAAACATCACATTGACTATAAGTTAACTCAAATGAAATTAAAATTAACTCAGGTACATTGGCTGATTGGCAGAAATTCAACACTCAGCCTAGACTGCAAACTCTTAATATACAAGTCGCTTTTAAAGCCAATATGGTGTTACGGTATCCAGTTATGGGGCACTGCTTCAGCTTCCAATGTAGAGAGAATTCAACGAAGACAAAACAAAATTTTAAGGTTAATAACATCTGCTCCATGGTACATTAAGAATTCAAATATACATCGTGATTTAAATATGCCACTAGTGACTGAAGAAATTGCAAAATACGCAGGCAAATATCTAACTAAACTCGTGTCACATCCTAATCCGCTTGCTCGTAACATCTTGAACTTTACTGGACACATCCGCTTAAAAAAGAGAGATACAAGGGCTCTAATACTAAACACTCCGAATGAAGTTGCTTGAAATTTTTTTTTTTTTTTTTGCTTATCACCACTTATGTATTATTTACAACTATCACTTAGTTATGTCTGGCATTGGTCGGGCCTATTAATTATATGTTAGATTTAAGATTTGAATACTTATTGTTAGTTCATATATGAAGATACAATAAATAAAAAAACATGCATTAAAAAAAAAAAAAAAAAAGTTTCGTTGGAAACGGATAAAAGTGAATACATAAATAGTACATTTAAATGTGCTGACCCGGAACACATGAAATAGGAGGCTTAAATTGTGTGTTTTAACCCCACTTTTTTTAATAAAAATTTAGAGCCTTCTATTATTGCAACATGTGTGCCAAATTTCAATAAAATCACTTAAGTTAAACGCCTTAGAAATGTTTTTATTATTTCTGAACTTTGTGGGCGTAGCTCCGCACCCTTGGTTAAAACTTTGGTGTTTTTAGATTTTTTTTAGGTGAGTACTTAGTGCTACATGTGTACCAAATTTCAGCTCACTAGCGCAAATTTTTATTTTTTATGGGCGTAGCCTCGCCCCACTGGTTAAAATTTTCGGGTTTTCAGATTTTTCTAGTTCATTGCTCACCTAGATCTACTCGTGTAACAATTTTCAGCTTTCTGGCTATAGCGGAAGTGCTTCATCAATTTGATGAGTGTGTCAGAATTCAGTGGGGTATGTCTTAAAATATGCACTTTTTTCACCACCATATCTCCGGAACCTAACATTGTTAAATTTTCAAATTTCGCATATGAGGTAACATGAATTTCTTCAAATTATGGTTCAAATTTAATAATTTTATAATTGCGGGGAACAAAGTTATAAGGGGGGGGGGGGGGGTAAAAACAGCTCGAATGGCTTTCTGTAAATATACACACTGCGTGTATTGACCGTAACATTGGCTCGTGCACTACCGTGCGCCCAGATGGTGCTCAACATTTTTTACAAATTTGAACAGAGCACTATGCTTTACAGAAAAAAAACAATTAAACAAGCAGTCTTTTGATATTTAAAATTCATTTGGATGTTTAATAAAGCCCATTAATGTTCTCTGCAATAATGGAAATTGATTGGAAGAAAACTCGAAATCTGTTCTCTGGCAATTTATTTGGTAGAGTAAATCTTTTGGTATTTTTTCCTTTTCTTCTTTGCATTGGTAGCCAGTTTCTTTCTCTTTTAGATTCTTGAAACAGTAACATATTCTCTTTTGATCAATGCTTATCGTGTTGATGTAGATATTTTTTCTTTCCCAAGAAGTACTTATGTATAAGAAAATTGTTGAATACTGGGGGCCTATTCTATAATTCGAAAAGAAAGAAAATGCTTTCGAATTTACATGCTAAGCATACAAATTCGAAAACATTTTCTTTCTTTTCGAATTACAGAGTAGACCCTTTCAGGAGTCTTGCTATGCTTTACATGCTTTTAGTGTTTTACCAGGTACCATTTTACTTGTTGCAGATTTATACGGTTGTCCAAATTCTCGATGTTGATATTTTATATATGTGTATAAATATATATATATATATTTATATATATATATATATATATATATATATATATATATATATATAATTTATTTAAAAAAATTTGAGAAATTTGGGTGTTATTGTCCACCAAACACAAATTTTGTAGAATTTTAAAAAAAAATTCAACTTTGGGGACATTTTTATACATTATTTTATTAAGAAACTATAATGCTTCAAAAAGGACGTTTATTTACAATTACAATGAATATTCGTGCTTAAAAATAGAAAAGCAATTGACTGAGTTATTTGAATTTTTATGAAAACAAAATTTTCACCAAAATGCCTGGACAATGTTTTTGGTGTTGTTTTTATGCACCTTCTATTAAATTACAAATCAATGTTATCCTAAGCACACAAAAAATTGTAATGAGAGTTTTAGTCATTCAAAAATATTGTTTTTTCGTGTCCTTTTTATGCACTTTCTTTAAAATTACAAATCACAACAAAAATTATTGTTTTTTCTTTTACTATAACGTTTTGTTAATGTCTTCTTTTTCACTTTGAATCTGTGTATTTAAAAAATGTTTGCAATTTAATAAAAATCGTGTGCAATTAAAATTAAATTAAAAATGTGTGACAATCGTAACAAATTTTGCCATGTTTGTGGCTTATTTACTGATATCAGTCGCCGGCGTGATTTTAAAAACAATATTGGAGTGGTAGAAGTGTACAATAAAGTATTTAATCGTTCTTTTGATACTAGTCGCTGGTACGAGCCAGAATTTGTTTGTCAATATTGCTGTAATACATTAAAAAAAAAAAATCAACCTTCGTTTGATTTGCCCTTTTCTACGCCTATGATTTGACATCATCAGCCATATCATAAACCAAATGATTGGCTACTTTTGTCAAACCGATGTTTTAGGTCACTGTTTTAAAACGCGCAAAAACATTAAGTACGCAAAAGTTGCAAATGTTATACAACCGATACCTGTAAGTAATAATCCTCACAAAAGCATTTCACATTTATGTAATCGTACACAGAAAAAATTATTGTTGAATTTTTTTTAATTAAGTGATTGCTTAGAAAAAATAATACTTTTGATTAAAATTTTAATTAAATATATGTTTATTTTAATTGACTTTGCTGCTCTAACAAAAAAGTGCTATCAACAGAGCTTAACTCAGAATACTCTGAAATGGGTAACAATTTTTACATGTTAATTGTATGTAAATAATGTAACTTTTGTTTTTATGTATGAAAATCGAGCTGTTTTTTTGTAGTATGCCACATTGTTTTGAAAAAATATTTTCAATTAAAATACTCAATTAATCTTTGAATTGGTTTTGATATTTTATATGGGAGAAAAAAAACTACTCAGCTTAATTTTTTTTTATTCTTAGTAATTTTGACATAAGTTGAATAAAAAATTAAATATGAGAATAAAAAAAAACAGAAATTCATTTTGTTCCCTTTTGTTGAGAAATAACAAGACAATTATGATAAAAAATGCAAGCTTATAGACCAAATGTGGATGGTAAAGTTAGTACATTGGCGGTATTAGGGGTTCGATGCAAAACGTCTTGCGTAAGTAGATATGGAAATCATCGAAGCCTTTCTTTAAAATCCAATCATAAAATATTCTGCATTTACACTTACGCAAGACCGGATACGGCCATTGTACTTTTTTCCTCCATTCAAACTTCAAAAGCCATGCGATGCATCAGTTAGGTTTTTGGTACAATACACAAATGTTTCCATTTTTATAAATTTTTTATATGGAGATATATACATACATACATACATATGTATGTACATAACATTTTTTATATTTTTACAATTTTTTATATTTTTATACTCTTAGATTTTTTATATTTCAATTAATATTTTAACTGAATCTTTAAAAAATGTTAATAAGTTATTTAATTGAATCCTAAAAAGTATTTCAATTAATTTTTTAATTGAATCATCAAAAATATTTCAATTAAATTTTAACTGAATCTTTAGAAAACCATAAATTAAATTTTTAGTTAATGTAATATATTTTTAATTGAAAAACCCAAAAAAATTTTCAATTAAAATGGATGAGTTAATACTACCATTTCCGTGATTGGTTGAAAACTAATTAATTTTTTAACTGAATCTTTGTTTTTTTTAATTGAATCTATTTTTTATCTTTTTTCTGTGTAAGGGTGTTATATAATATCTAGATAATCTGCTTACTTGACAACATTTTTCCAATATAAAGAAATAAACAAATAAACATTATTTTCTCCTTTTTTAGAAGATTAAAAATATTGCAAAGTTAGCAAATTATCTAGAAACTATATAACACCCTTACGATTACAAATTTATATAATGCATAAAAAATTGCAGTGATAGGTATTGTACCAAATACGAACTTGGTCAAAATTTTTATCTCACTACTTTTGATGGCCGAAATTTTGGAAAGGAACTTGGACTTTTTCACATTTATGTTTTTGTGAAGATCTGACTACTTTTTGGAAGGTTTTCTTAATAAAGCTTCTTAAACTTTAAATTTCTAGTCTGTTATAGTTCTATTCATAATGTCTGCGCCAGTTCAAAAGGGCAAAGTTACAGAAAATTTTGAGTTATAGGGTGATATTTGCACCATTGTGTCATAATAAGGACCGAGTAATTTGATTTATTTTTTAAGAGTCATCTGAGTAGTAATATGTAAAATATAGTGCAAATATTAGTGTAGTAAAGTCTGCTCAGACGAAGTCCTTTAGAAATGAAATGCTAGCATGAGGTTTCAATACAGTAGCTTGTGTTTTAAATTTATCTAGTTGATAACTTACATAAGCCTATTTTTATTTTCAAAATTTCAGTTCTTTCCCATATAAGATTTCGATAAAAATTTGATAAACGTGGCCCTACTTCCCCAATTTCACAATCGGTGCTTTCAGAATTTTCCTGTTCGTATATCCCTTAACTTAAATTCTCAATTTTGAGCTTAAAGTGCGTGGCCATGCCCCCAATTGAAACTTTCATGATTTTAAATCTTTCTTGGTGATCTCTAATTTAGATGTATTTGTGTGTTGAATTTAATCTCTCTAGTGCAAGTTCTAGCTTGAAATGTTATGGCCGTTACCCCCAGTCTCCGTCACTTTTTTAAACTAAAGATTTTGTTATTAGCAGCGCTCAATTATCATCGTACCCTTTTTAAGATGATAGCTTTTAATTAAAACTTCAGTTAAAACCTTCAGTGAAAAATTATCGTGGCCCCTGCCACTCCTGGTTAAAATATTTGGGTTTTTAGATTTTTCTATTTGGTTTCTTATTTTGACCTACTTGCGTATCCAATTTCAGCTCTCTAGCGCAATTTAGTTACTTCATTTTTATGGGCGGAAATACGCCCACCTTTTTTAAGTAAATTTTTTTTGCCAGTGCCAATTATATACGTCAAGTTTCGTTGGAAACGGATATTAATATTTAAATAAATAGTATATTTAAGTCTGCTGATCCGAAGTACATGAAATGGGAAGTTTAAATTGTATGGGCATGTTAAAACCCACGTTTTTCAGCGAAATTTTATAACTTTGCATTATTCCAACATTTGTGCCAAATTTCAATAAAATCGCTTGAGGTAAATATTTTAAATTTGCTCTTTTAATTGTGTGCTTTATTGGTATAGCCCCGCCCCCTGGTAAAAATCTCCGGGTTTTAAAATTTTTCTAGTTAGTTACTCATCTAGACGTCCTTGTTTATCAAATTTCAGCTTACTATCGTACATCTTATTTATTTTTTCGTATGGGCGTAATACCGTTCACTTTTTCAATCTCAATACCTGCTGTAGCCGGTAGTTATCTTTCCTGTCGAGTTTCGATGAAAATGGATAGTAATAAATATATAAATATCTAGTATATCCAAATGTGATTACCCGAAGTATATGAAATATGAGGCTTAAATTGTATGGGCGTGTTAACGCCCACTTTTTCAACGAAAATTTATAGCCTTGTATTATTGCAATATGTATGCCAAATTGCAATAAAAACGCTTGAGCTTACCGCCTTAGGTTTGTTTTTTAAATTCTGCGCTTTATGGGCGGAGCCCCGCCGTCCTAGGTAAAATGTTTGGGTTTTCAGATTTTCCTAGTATTTTGATAATCTATTACTACTCGTTTGTCAAATTTCAGATCACTAACGCAAATTTTTATTTCCTGTTCTTATGGACGTGTGACGGTCTACTGTTTTAAATCCAATGTTTGCTTTGGCTAGTGTTTATCTTTCCTGTTTAGTTTCATTGAAAACCGATAATATTAATTACATAAATAGTACATTTAAATGTACTGACCGGAAGTACATGAAATAGTTAGATTAAACTGTATGGGCGTGTTAACGCCCACTTTTTTTCACAAATATTTATTGCCTTGTATTATTATAACATGTGTGCCAAATTTCAATAAAATCACCTGAGTTAAACGCCTTAGATAAATGTTTTTTTTTCTGAGCCTTATAGGCGTAGTCCCGGATGATTACTCACAAAGTTCTACTTCGGCACCGAATTCCAGCTCCCTAGCGCAGATTTTAATTTTTATAGGCGTAGCCCCGCCCTTCTGGTTAAAATTTTAGGGGTTTCAGATCTTTTTAGTTCATCGCTCACCTAGATCTACTCGTGTACTAAATTTCAGATCTCTAGCTATAGCGGAAGTGCTTCATCAATTTGATGAGTGTGTCAGTGGCCAGTGAGTATGTCTTAAAATATGCACTTTTAGCACCTCCATATCTCAGGAATCTTTTGTAATAGAAACTTCGAATATGAGGTAACATGGATTTATTCTAATTATGAATTAAATTTTAGAAATTTACGGCGGCGGGGGAAAAAATTATCAGGGGGGTAAAAACAATTCGAATGGCTTACTGTAAATATACACATTGCCTGCATTAGCCGGAACTTGGCCTGGAGCGCTGCCGTGCTCCTAGATCTACCGACAACGAGCAAATCTGTCGATGTAACAGAAAAAGATTTTGAACAAGAAGAGTTCTTTCCATCCAGATCTGCAACAACGGAGCGGCATTTTTTGTCAAAAGCTGATTTCGACGATTTTGTTCGCAATTTTCACTTGTCAAAGCGGCAATCTGAAGTCCTCGGGTCGCGATTAAAGCAGTGGAACTTTGTGGAGAAAGTTTTTTTTATAACATTTGTTAGAAAAAGCGACCGGACTTGGTTACTTGAAGAAAGTTTTAAGACTAGTTCCAATGACATTGCTTTCGTACCAAAACTATTTTCGGCATTAAATTACAATTATAATACAGATGAATGGCGACTTTTCATTGATGGTTCATGTAAAAGTAAGTTTTTTTAATCAGAAATAATTCATAGTTAGGCTCAAGTTCAGTAATTTCAATTCTTATTGAATGAAATAGTTAAACATACTGAGGTAGAGTAAAATAATTGCGTGCTAACCTAAATAGAAAAATGAAAGATTGGAAAAAACAGAAAATTAATAGTGATACTTATAAATGTGTTTAACAAAGGTAAATCAATTGTATACACAACAATCGTTTCTCATATTCCGTTCATTGTACATTTTAAGTTAAATAGCTGATGTTAATAAGAATCTCTACCCAAGTAGATAGACTAGGGTGCTGATGAAGTGCGTGGCTGCACAGAAAAGTATCGGTATTTCCCCCAGCTTAAAGTCTAAGTTTAATTTTTCTTCTCTTCTTTAGAAACTCACATTAATTAATAAAAATATTTCATTCAATAAGAATTGAAATTACTGAACTTGAGCCTAACTATGAATTATTTCTGATTAAAATTCACTACAGTTCAATTAAAATATCTAAAAAATTTCTCACTTAATACATCATGGGCACGTGACAAAAATATGTTCACTTGGCAATCACTGTTCACTTGGTTATCACAGTTTCAGAACGCTGGAATAACCAAAATAAAACTGTAGAATGCAACAACAAGTAACATAGACCATTACAAAAATACTTACATGCATGTACCGATGGTACATCGAATAAGTAAAAATAATTAATGTGATGATCGTAAAAAGATAAGTAAGAATAGTTAAACATACTGAGGTAGAGTAAAATAATTTCGTGCTAACCTAAATAGAAAAATGAAAAATTGGAAAAAACAGAAAATTAATAGTGATACTTATAAATGTGTTTACCAAAGGTAAATCAATTGTATACACAACAATCGTTTCTCATATTCCGTTCATTGTACATTTTAAGTTAAATAGCTGATGTTAATAAGAATCTCTACCCAAGTAGATAGACTAGGGTGCTGATGAAGTGCGTGGCTGCACAGAAAAGTATCGGTATTTCCCCCAGCTTAAAGTCTAAGTTTAATTTTTCTTCTCTTCTTTAGAAACTCACATTAATTAATAAAAATATTTCATTCAATAAGAATTGAAATTACTGAACTTGAGCCTAACTATGAATTATTTCTGATTAAAATTCACTACAGTTCAATTAAAATATCTAAAAAATTTCTCAAGTAAGTTTTTTTTTTAAATTTTTGACTTTATTTTTTTGAATTTAAGATTTGTAATGTAATATCTAGGCTTAAAAGCTGTTTTATTGCATTACCAAAATCAATTATTCAGTTCCAATCGCATATGCGACTAATACAAAAGAAACTTACGAAGTGCTCTGAAATATACTAATGATTGTTAGCTATACCACCCATAAATGAAAAGTCGTCGCTGACTTAAAGGTTTTCACAATTTCACTTGGTATGCAAGGTGGTTACACAGAGTATTCATGTTATCTTTGTGAATGGGATAGTCCTGCACAGAATCGTTATGATCGCAAAGTATGCCCATCTCGCGAGTCACATAGAATAGGGAGAAAAACATTTTATATGACCAATTAGTTAAAGCTTAGGACGTTATTCTGCCAACACTGCATCTTAAACTGGGATACATGAAACAATTTGTAAAAAAATTAGATGTAAAAGGCGACCAAAAACATTGTGCAGGCATTTTGGTAAAAATTTTGTTTTCATGAAAAGTTAAATAACTCAGTCCATTGCTTATCTATTTTAAACCCCAAATATGTAAATAAATAATAAACCCCAAATATGGATAAATGTGCCTATGTGTCTTATTCAAGATCGCGTACACTAATTCCGTCATCTTATAACATAAAATCTGTTATTTTAAAATATTGTAGTGAAATTGATGATTAGGGAATAATTTTTGATTCAAAGTTAACATTTAAACCGCATCTGGAAAGGTTAATTCCGAACGCGTATTCTACATTAGCGTTTATTAGGAGAAACTGTTCTGATTTTTCAGATCCTTATACCATTAAATCTTTATATACATCTTACGTAAGATCTAAACTGGAATATGGGGCTTTCATTTGGAGTCCTTATTGTAAAAATTCTATTACACGTATCGAAAGAATACAGCGGAAATTTATTAAGTTTGCTTTGCCGCATTTGAATTTTCTATACCCTCAGCCTTCATATGAATCGCGCTGTCTTCATTTGGGTCTCGAAACCTTAGAATATCGTCGAAAAATGCAATCCTTATTATTTATATTTGACATTATTAATGCTAATATAGATTGTTGTATCCTACTTGAGAGAGTTCCCTTTAATGTACCGAATAGATGTCTTCGACATTGTAACTTATTTTATAATTGCCTTCATTGTAGAAACTATACTCTAAATAGTCCTCTAATAAGAGCTTTTGCTGATTTTAATAAATTGAATACTATTCAAATGGTTGAATTTAATGCATCCAAACAAAACTTTAAAAACTCTATTTTATACCTTATTAATAGATTAAATTAGTTTTATTAATGCATATAATTAATATAACATATTAATTAAGTTATTATAGTCTGTAAGGAACATTTTTCTATAGAACTAAATAAATAAATAAATAAATAAATGTCCCTTTTGAATAAATTCAATAGTATTATAGTTTCTTAATAAAATAATGTATAAAAACGTCACCAAAGTTGAAAACTTTTTTAAAAATCTACAAAGTTTGTGTTTGCTGGAAATTAACACCCAAATTTCTCAAATTTTCTTAAATAAATTATATATATATATAATTTGAAAGATTTCAGTTTTCTTTTTCCAAATCTAGTAAGAAATTGAAAATCAGATCATTATCAACAAAGTTACAGGCTTATAAGTGCGCAAAGGTAAAAAAAACCGGTTTTAAACCGTAAATCCGGATTTTGAAGGTGTCTGGCATATTTCACTATTAGATTCTTCTTTAACTCGACAAGACCTACAAGAAAAAAATTTCACTCCCCAGGTTTTTCCATTTCATTTAATTTTATACCACTGTGTAATCAATATTCATTACTAAGAGCAATTGCTTGTACGATATTTTTTGTCAGACCGTGTTTAGCCAATAAAGACCTGTACAAGACGTCTCATAACTTTTAAGACATAAAGGATTTTTCAAATGCTTTACTACAGCGAAATGTTCTAAAACAAATTCTTAACAAAACTGTTGGCAATGCATTTGTTTAACTTATTGCAGGTATAGGAGTAAAGAAGAAAATACTTCGTGACGGAAGAATTTGTGATGCTTGCTTCTTCATACGTATGAGCACAAATACAAACGTCATGCATGTACATCAATGATGTTAGTTTCTTGTCACAATTGTGCAAAATAAAATCACACACAGTGCTGCCACAACCAAAAAATTTTTACAACCAAAATTCGCTTTAAAAGTTACCAAATGTGAAAAAATATAACCAAATTTCAATATGTAGTATTTTTATTAAATAACATACCAGCAAAAAAAAGACACTCCAAAAAATTCATGAAAATGTAAAGTTTGCGATGTGGAAGTAGTGACAATTTCGATCCGTTCTAATGAGTTTTACATTGGGTTGTCATTGCAAGAAGTTCTCTTTTTCGATGCATGGCCACTGAATTGGAAACGATAATAAGAAAAATTCCATTTTTTGTGTTCTATGATAATATTTTTACTTAGAAAAATGGTAAATAGTTACCTATTTTAACTATTTGTTTCTTTTTATACGAGATTTCATGTAAATTTAACCAAATAACTTTTAAATTTTAAACTAAAATTAGTTTATAAATTTCTCAAAAAAATATTTTTTTTTAATTCTGATGAGTATTTTTTAACACTATGGAGGAGTTACAAGGTTTTGTATGACTAAAATAAGCTTTTACATAGTTTCTTTCTCACTCTCGGCAAATTAATAATATCGATTTTTTGGAAGCAATGAAAATGTATTTCCACTAGAATGATTCAATTTTTTTTACTGGGGTTTAAAATGCATACGTATTTATAATGTAACGCATGTGATTTGAATACAGTTAATAATAATAACAACAAAACAAATATATGTACTTCTTTTACCTACATATGTATGTATGTAATAAGTTAACGCTTGCACATGTATGTATATAAAAAATAACAGTTTTTTTAAATATAAATTAAACAAAACTTGCAGTTCACAGTATAATAGTTTGAATGTGCATGATGTTAAATTTTAAAATTTATAACCCTTGACACAAACCTTGTGCTTTAAGAGAGCTCTGTTAGCGTGTTAACAGACCTTTGTTAAGCTATAAAAATTCGAATAATGCTTTTCCAAAGGACTTTTTCATTAAATGATGTAACCGAGACGGGAAAAACTAATGTAAATTTATAGATAAGGTGTTTAAAACCCATGAATCTATTTCTGAAAAACATGAATTTGAAGCAAACATCGTCATGGAATTTTCTGAGGGTTACGCACTTTTCTTGGGAAGGAGGCGATGCGGGCGGACAAAAGTGGCTAATATTATGGACGACATAGTACTCTAAAAACGTGCATACTCAGAATTACTGGAAGCTCGAGTTTTCAGGAGACTTTCTAAAAACTTTAAATTTGTCCAACTAATTAAGATTTTCCAAGATGTGACCAATTTTTTTTAGGAAGGAGGCAATAGGGGCGGACAAACGTGGTCACCTCCTATGAACCACATAGTGTTCTGTAGTACAGAGTTGCGCCCATTTAGTTAAATTAAAAGTTGTTGACAGTGTTGTAAAAGAAAAGTATTGTAAACAAGTGAGTAGCAATCAAGGCGAATTCATAACAGGTGGCTGCACTATCGATTTTAGTCACAGCTGTTTTATTTTCAGTTGCCTTGGTAGCAATACTAAAAATTGAAGAACATAAAAGCTTAAAAATATAACATAAAAAATGTGTACATGTGTACCAGAGTAGAGTGGTAATGGTGGCGATAGTCCTGTTTTGGGAATTAAAAACCGGGAAAACAGGACTATCACCATCATTACTACAAAATGGAGGGATTTTGGGGATTTTCATGCCGAGATTTTATGTCTGTGTGTGGTTGTGTGTGTGTGGTTGTATGTGTGTGTGTGTGGTTGTGTGTGGTTGTGTGTGTGTGTGGTTGTGTGTGTGTGTGTGTGTGGTTGCGCGTGTATGGTTGTGTGTATGTGTGTGTGCATATGTGTGTGTGTGTGTTAATGTTATTATACCCCTGTAGGAAATATAGATTTTGAAAAATGTATTGACTCGCTTTCGACTTGTCACCAGTACTACTCTAGAGTTATCACCCATACAATACTTTGTGCTATAGACATCTAGCATGTGCCATTGAAACCCTACAAATAACACTGAAAAAATTAAGTAGGTATTGATTACGAAGTTCTTATGGGACGTAGAGACATACCAACCAAACAGTTAGTTCCAGTAATTTGTATACATACAAATGCATATATATTGACAAGTTTTTGACAATTCCACCAAAAATATACCATATTTGTTTTCTATCTTTTCTATCTTAATGACGGATAAAACAAACTTATTATTCTTCACTTGTCTCTAGAATTTTAGTGTTGCTACAAAGACACTTGGTTCTCAGTCTGACTGTAGGGTAGTGACAAGGGATCTGTGTAATTGTGTGTATGTAGTGATTGTTATTTGATAGGTTTTGATTAGCTGTTGTGAGTTCTCGTTGCTATGCGTATGGATGGTTATTATTTTATGTATACATTAATTTTTATTTTTTATTTGTATCTCTGGGGAAATAATCTAATAGGTGCAGAGAGTGGCAACCCTGTTGTAAATGGCAGTGGATAGGGAATGTATTTGGTAATGTATGTTTACTTTGTTGGATTTGAAGAATATCATTGCTTGTTTGAATTATATCATCACTTTTTCATACATATTTACAAATGAATGTAAATATGTTTTCAAGGCTATTGACGTTGCTATTCTTATTTAGATAGAAAATATTGTGTTGACATAGGCTATATATGTGCAAGGGAATTTCAGATGTTAAATGCTTTGAATGCTTTGGTTGATACGAAGAGCTTTTGAATAGGGGTAATGTTATTTTTTTTCTTTTCAATATATTTTATTTTAATGAAACAATTATATAAAATAGCTTTTAGAGCAATACAGTAAAAACTGCTCATACCTTTGTATTACAAACTGATGCTAGCGATTTTGTTCTGGGCGTTGCGTAAGTAACTTCAATGGGAGGATCGAGACATATATCCTCCTCAACAAAAATGTGGCTATCTTGTTTCCGGAGGAGTTTCTGAAATTTGCCAAGAGCTCCATAGTAAAACAACTCCATGAATGTAGTAGGATACATACTACATTTAAATTTAATATGGAGCTCACATGTGATTATATGAAGATGGTGAATGATGAGATGAATGTTTCCCAACTTGTACATATTTCGAAAATGATGTTGGTGACTTTGTCTGATGACATAGAAGACATGTACAAGAAACAGACGGAGGAGCTAAGAACCAAAATGGAAGAATTTCAAGAGAGGGATAGCGGGTGGACTTTGACTTCAATAAATTTCTTTGAAGTTAATATAAACAAGGCGTCCATAATAAGAGGATCGAGCTTTATCCCTCTCCCAAAAAATATTGCAATGAAACGTGCATGCATAAATGTTGAGAATAATGACATTTATTGCTTTAAATGGTCTCTCATTGCGGCTTTGAATGTAAATAGTGGTCTGAGTCCTAAACAACGGAAAAACTGTAGAAATTACAATATTGCAAACATATCTGATGAGAATATTAATATAGGAGCAATTGCATTAAATTTTGAAGGCCTAGAGTTTCCACTCCCATTAAAGCAGATAAAACAATTCGAGAATTAAAATGATATGAGCATAAATGTATTTGGTCACAATGGAACATCACTTATAGGACCATACTACATAACAAAAGGAGAAAAACACATTCATATTAATCTTTTATTGCTCCAGTCCGATGAGAACTTCCACTATGTGCTCATCAAAGATATATCAAAGTAAGTTTCATTAGTGCATTTATGCAAAATGTGTTCCCTATTTAAAAAAGTTACTTCTTATTGTTATATTAATTTACATATTATTTTATTTTTCTCTCTTCTTTAGACTTCTTCGTTCCAGTATAACCTCTCACGTTAATAAGATTTATATCTGCAATACCTGCCTTTATCATACACATGATGCTTATGTGTACAATCAACATAATCATTTTTGTGGTAAAAAAGTCATCAGGATGCCCGAAGATGAAAGTACTATTAAGTACAAAAACTACTACAAACAGCTAGATGTACCATTTGTCATCTACACAGACTTCGAGTTTATTTTAGAAAAACTCCACGATCCTGTAAGTAAAAGCACTACAAATGTACAGAAACACCATGCGTGTGCATTCGGCTATTTTATTACTTGTAGTTTTAAGAAGGAAAATAACTTATATAGACATTATTTTGGTGAAGGTTCGGCAAATGTATTTATCAAAAAAATAGTTGAAGATTGTACAGATATCTATCTAAATTATTTACTAAAAGTTAAGGAAATGTTCATGACCCCAATAGAAATAGCTCAATATAATAATGCAAAAAATTGTCATATATGTAAGAAAATATTAAATAACGATAAAGTTAGAGATCATTGTCATCTTACGGGCAATTATCGTGGGGCAGCTCATAGCGAATGTAATTTAAATTATAAAACACCTCAGTTTATTCCGGTTATTTTCCATAATCTTTCTGCATATGATATGCACCTATTTTTCAAAGAACTTTATACTATAAAAAATGCCACAATAAAAGTGATTCCCCAGAACACAGAACGTTATATTTCTCTTTCAATTTTTATCATATTATATGAAGAACATGGATTCGAAATAAGATTTATAGACTCGTTTAGATTTATGGCTTCGAGTTTAGATACGTTAGCAAAAAATCTTGATAGCAATGATTTTAATACTATTCGATCATGTTTCGTTGATGAAGCTCATTTCAACCTGATTAGAAGAAAGGGTATATTTCCGTACTCTTACATGGATTCCATGACTAAGTTTAAGGAAATTAAACTCCCTAGTAGAGAAGAGTTCTTCAATATTCTAACGAATGAAGAATGTGATGTTGTGGAGTATGAACATGCTCAAAAAATATGTAGAGAGTTTAACTGTAAAAACCTCCGTAACTATACTGAACTCTACTTAAAGACAGATGTTCTTCTTCTAACTGACGTGTTTGAAAATTTTAGGAAAATTTGTAGAGGTATATATGATTTGGACCCCTGTCATTATTATACAGCACCAGGCTTATCCTGGGATGCAATGTTAAAAACCACAGAAGTTTCACTGGAACAGTTCACTAATTCCGAAATGTATATGTTTATGCAAAACGGAATTAGAGGTGGACTAGTTCAATGCTCGCAAAGATATTCGAAAGCGAATAACAAATATTTGGAAGATTTTGATGCATCAAAACCATCAGAATTTCTTGTATATTTAGACGCAAATAACCTTTACGGTTGGGCGATGTCGAAATATCTTCCTTACGGTGAATTTGAGTGGGTATGTGAAACTGATTTTGATGTTAGGAAAATTTCTGATACTGCAGAGTATGGGTACATTTTGGAAGTGGATGTAGATTATCCCGATTCTGTGCATGATCTACATAATGATTTGCCATTTTGTCCCAAAAATAAGCCAGTGGGGGCATCCAAAATCAAAAAATTAGTTGCAGACTTACACGTAAAAACAAATTACACCATGCACTATAGAGTTTTAAAACAAGCCATTTCAAATGGCCTCATCTTAAAACAAATCCATAGAATACTCAGATTTAAGCAATCCCCTTGGCTTAAAAAATATATTGACTTAAACACATTACATAGGACAAATGCTAAAAATAATTTTGAAAAAGATTTCTTCAAACTTTTGAACAACGCTGTTTATGGGAAAACAATGGAATACATTGAAAAACGTAGGGACATTAGAATTGCTTCATCATGGGAAACAACAAACAGGAATCATTTAGGCCTCAGAGCATTAATTTCGAAACCAAATTTTATGCAGTTGACAAAATTTTCTGATGATATGTATGCGGTAGAGTTGGAAATAATGGAACCACTATATGATAAACCCATATATGTTTGCTTTACAGTACTGGAGTTATCCAAGTGGAGAATGTATGACTTCCATTATGGCTTCATGAAGCCTAAATTTGGAGAGAACATTTCTCTCAACTATATGGATACTGACTCGTTTATTTATTCAATTAAAACTGATGATTTTTACGATGACATCCGTAATGATATTATTTTGAATTTTGATACGTCAGAATATCCTATAGATAATCAATTTCGTTTGCCGCTACTCAATAAGAAGGTTTTAGGTATGATGAAAGATGAAACCAGTGGGGATATAATGACCGAGTTTGTTGGTTTAAGAGCAAAAATGTATTCTCTGTCGACTCTTCGCTCGGAAGCTGTTAAAAAATCTAAAGGGGTCAAAAAGTCTGAAATTAAAAAGTTGTCTTTTAATGATTACAAAAGTTGCTTATTTGAATCCAAAATTATCTCAGATGAAATGTTTTTGTTTAGGTCTAAAACACATCAACTATACACTCAAAAACTAAATAAAATAGCTCTTAGCTTTTCTGATGATAAAAGAAATATAATGAAAGATAAAATAAAAACGCGTGCATGGGGGCATTACATAGACCGAAATAATGAAACAATGGATATAGAATAGTATGCTTCCTACTAAATTGCATGTAAGATGACAACAAGAATTTAATTTTGTACCAATTATACTTATTTAATTATTTATTAATTTATTTATTTGTATATTAATTTATTTATGTATTTATTTCTGTATTAATTTATTTATTGGTTATATATATATATATATATCTTTGTTTATGAATGTATCTATTAATTTTAGTATTTTATTCACACAAAAGCATGTTAAAATTTAATGGTCTAAAACTTTTATCTTTTTTTGCCTGTACCTAAATTACTTGTAAATAAGAATCAAATATTAGATTAATGATCTTTTTTTTTCTCTCTTTCTTTTTGTATCATATATTCTTATATATACATAGAGTTAAATTTGTATTAGTACTAAGATTTTTTTTAAGAAAAAATTTTAAATAAAATATTGAAAAAAGAATTAAATATGTGAATGGTTTTCATTTCTTTATTGGCTTTACTTCGTTGGATCATAATTTTTGTTTGTTTTTCCTTATGTGCAAATTTCTTTTTTTATATTGCTTAAACATGCACAGTCTTGTTTTCATGTTACTTAAACATGCGCAATCATGTTTTCTTTGAGAGGTTCTATACAAAAGGAATTGAATTCCACAATATTATGAAATTCCATTAAATTTCATCAGATATTTTTTTATCGACACTAACTGCTTTAACACCATCTCATTATTGTTTGCTAACAGAAAATAGCAGAACAGGTATCAGCTATCAGGTCAGCTTTTTCAGCTATCAGATCAGCTTTTCTGGACCTGGTCTGGTTTTCAGATCAGCTTTTCAGGACCTGGTCTGGTTTTCAGATCAGCTTTTTAGGACCTGGTCTGGTTTTCAGATCAGCTTTTCTGGACCTGGTCTGGTTTTCAGATCAGCTTTTCAGGACCTGGTCTGGTTTTCAGATCAGCTTTTTAGGACCTGGTCTGGTTTTCAGATCAGCTTTTCAGGAACTGGTCTGGTTTTCAGATTAGTTTTTCAGGAGCTGGTCTGGTTTTCAGATCATCTTATCAGATATCAAATCAGCTTATCAGCTAGCTAGTCTGGCTTTCAGATCAGGCTATCTGAATTATTAGTTTACAAGTAGCTAGTCATTTATAACATTTATATGAATGAAGTTTAAAGTTAGATGAATCAACTAAAGTCAATCTTTTATTAGCAGTAATTTTTTTATGAAAACATATAAAACCTGAAGAACCTTAAGAAAATATTATATTATTTTTCCTTCCAACACTCTCTACAAACTTCTTAAAACTTTTAAAAATTCATATTACATACAACATGATGCCTATAACCGTGCTTAATTTTTTTTCTCATCTTGCATAAACATTATAATTACATTTGCATTGTCTCTTATTAAATGCTTACAACCATATTCATAAAAATATTAAACAGCATTTCGAATTTTGTTTAAGCAAAATTCACTAAAATTGTATTCATAATAGAAATTTAGCTTAAAAAACATCTTTTAAACCTTATATAAATCACATAATTTTAAAATTGACTGCACTAATATTTAAAATAATTTTGAGTTGACCTTGGTATAATTTTGCTTTATGTTTATTTGTATATATAACTTTGCCTGTATGAATGTGCGTATGTATACATGTATGTATTAGGAATAATGCTACAAGTTTGGCACAAGTAGAATGATGACTCATTCTATTGTGCCCCCCATACAAAAATATACACGTACATATATGTATGTATATTATTCTGCTTTTCAGATGCAACATCAGCAAATATCATAATTAAAATGCTTTAAGCTTTATTATAATATCTCATTCCTTTAAAAATTAAATTAACTTCTTCGGATATTCATATTTGGCTTGATATAGATAATTTGAGTATAAATAGAAATATTCGGACTTGATTAGTAGTAGTGAAATACCAATTCGGCGCTTGGACACGATCAAAATGCTTGCTGTCAAGTTCGTGTACGTGTGCTTGTCGGCATGACGTTACCATGCTTGATGGCCCATCAAGCATTAATTTTGATTTTGATTTTGTGCTGGTCGTTTGGATTAAAAAAATATATAAAAATGTCTAAATAAAGAAATTTAATAACAATAATGGCAGCAATATTTACAAAAGAAAGAGAACACATCCACGTATATAAAAAGTGATACTAACATACTACACATACTAACAAATTTTCACTCATACTATAACTAATCTCATCAAGCATTTTGACCGTGTCTAGATCCCTTAAAAGCTAATTTAATAGTTTTTCTTAAATATTCATAAATCAAGCAGTTAATGAATTTTTTAGACATAAATAACATTGAAACAATACGAATAAAGTTCAATACTATCTGGTAAAGGTGAAGTTACATATCACGCGCTAGTTAAGTCAACCACCCATTCTAATAGTCCAACATATTCCTTACCCATTAATTGGCAACAATAATAATTTCACTAGTTCAATAAACTCAATTTTCATTAATCAGCAACAACAATAATTTCAGTATTTCAACACACTTACTTTTCATAAATCAACAACAATAATTTCAGTATTTCAACACACTTACTTTTTATAAATCAGCAACAATAATAAAACGTTCTATTTACCAATTCAATAAACTGCCGACCTTTTTCTTTCGCAAATAATTTTATACAAAATTGCTAAATGAACATTTTCCCCAAACGTCAGCTAAATAAGAAAAATTAAATTATTTATATTGTAAGTAAACTTAAGAAAACAGCTCAGTTTTGAATTGTATTGCATTTAGTTAATGATTGTTAAAGCAAAATAAAATAAAATAAAAATCTTTTTTTTTATATACAAAAGAACCCTCGGACTCATAATTGGCGCAGTCGATGTAAAGGAACCTAATAACGGAAAATAGTGAATATCCTGAAGGACAACATTAAAACCGTTAATTATAAAATATATATCCTTGTGAAAAAGTGAAAAGTAAAGTCTAAAGACTACCAAAAAACTGTGCGAAAATTTTTCCAAAGTCCAAAGACAATATAGCATTAAAGAGCTATAGTGAAATTAAATCGCAAAATAAAATAAATTACAACCTAAAATTGTGTTTAAAAACAATATACTACTAAAAGTGTTATAGCAAACCACGAGTTATATCTGATAATAAGAAATGTCCACAGAAGATAACAATCATAACATCCAACCTGCCGTACTATCCGGGTCGGATCTTGTAAAAGAAGCATCCCGTATCAAGGAGTTTCACGGTACAAGAGATTATGACCTATCATCTTTCATCAGGGAAGTGGAAATAATTTTGCCGCTGTTCCAGGAGAATTCCATCTTACAGCGGTTTGTTTTCGAAAGGTATGTGAAGAATAAAATTCAAGGACCAGCTCTACAGGTAGTGAGAGCTTTAGGACCAGAAGCAACATGGACCCGAATTAAGGAAGAACTAGTCAAGAATTTCGGCATTAAAGAAGGGTACCACTATCTCTATCACCAGGCGATAAACATGAAGAATAATAATGTAAGCGACTATTTTAAAAACCTTAGAAATATACTAGATAAATTAAACACTAAATATGAATTTGATATTAATAAACCCCTAGAGTTTTCTCCTCTTACTAACGAATCAATTATACTTAAAACATTTTTGAATGGTATCCACCCAAATTTATCTAGCATAGTTTATAGTAGAAATATATCCACACTTAGAGAAGCTTATTACGTCTTGGAAGAGACTGGAATACTGAGACAATATGACAATAGATTTCAACAATATTCATATACACGTCAACAATACCAACAACATAGAAACTACAACCAAAACGGACAGAACATGACATACCAACAGAAACCGACTTTCCAAAACTCATACAATAATAGCCCTCCTCAAGCTCAACAAACTAATAATTCCACTCTTTCTCATAACAATTTTTTTAAAACAAATAACACTCAACAATCTAGGCGTAGCCAATATTTAAATCGAACCCTAGGCAATAACAGACCTACTCCAATGGAAGTAGACCATATTGAAAGCAATAATACAGGAGAAACAAATTTTCAGTATCAAGCCCAAAAATTCGTTTACCGATAGTTGAACTAAGGATAGGTAACACAACCCTCAAATGTTTACTCGATACAGGATCCACAACTTCATTGCTTAACAAGACATTATTACCTGAATTTAAAAGAACAAAATTAGATAAACCAGTATCTCTTTATACAATAAATGGAAACTTTTGTATTGACGAAGAAATTATCACACCTCTTCCCAAAGAATTTAAAGAAGACAATCTTATGTGTTGGAAACTAACCAACTTCAATGGTAAAAATTTCGATGGTTTAATAGGGCAAAATATATTAAAAGCCTTTTCAGCAATTATAAATCTCGAAGAAGACTCTTTACAGATAAACGGTAATAAAATCAAGTTTATAGGCTCTTGCCCATACAGTTCAGAAGAAATACAAACTTTAGAGGCGCAATCAGACAACATTTTGAATAAATTAATACATGAGGACATGAATAAAGAAGAAGAGAATTTCTTAACAGAACTTATTTCTAAGAATTCTGACCTATTTTTTCAAGAGGGTAATTCACTTACTCACACTCATGAAGTACAACATGACATAGCAACAACTAGCAATAAACCTGTATATTCAAAAATATACAGATATCCCCAAATTCATGAAGCAGAAATCAATAAGCAAATGCGAGAAATGTTAGAACAAGGAATAATAAGAGAAAGCGTATCTCCATATAACTCTCCCTTATGGATTGTACCCAAGAAGTCGGACAATTCAGATAAAAAAAAGTGGAGAATTGTGATAGATTACAGAGCCTTGAATGAAATTAATATTAGCGACAAATTCCCAATTCCACATATTGATACCATACTAGAAAAATTAGGTCGAGCACAGTACTTCACTACACTGGATCTAGCCAAAGGCTTCCACCAGATCCTCATTAAAGAGGAAGATAGAAAGAAAACGGCATTTTCTACTCCACTTGGCCACTACGAATTCCTTCGTATGCCTTTTGGACTAAAACATGCTCCTGCTACTTTTCAAAGGTTAATCAATTCGGTGCTAAGAGAATACATCAACAAAATATGTGTAGTATATCTCGATGATATTTTGATTTTTAACAGCACAATTTCGAAGCTAAAAGACGCAATAGAAAACGATTAAACCAAATATCTAAGAACCGAATTAAACCAAATATCTAAGAACGATGAAATATTAGAAAATAAGCTCTTATATCTGGATATATTATTGAAAATTAAAATTCTGCTAGATAATGTTGAACATATACAAAATAATCTTCTAGCTGCAAAAACAAACACTATGAACAATAATGTATTAACAAGTGAAGAAATAATTCGTTACAATATTGATCTTTATAAGATACAAAATACCAAAGTAAGTGCAGCTCACTATAAAGAAAATAAAATAATATTTGCAATTCAAATACCCAAAGATTTAAGAAGAGTAAAACGATCATTTTTTGTATCCATACCTAATGAAAACCAAGAAGAACTTATCTTCGAAAATAGAGAAATTTTAAAGATAAACAATACAATGTACGATTTTAATAACGAAGCAAAAAGAAGCAATTTAAAAAAATCTAAACTATGTATTTTTACAAACAGTTGTTTAAGAAGAAAAAACACTCAAATGGAAACTATAGAAATAAAACCAGGCTTAATAATTATAAAAAACCACGTAAATTCCATTGTTAATAGTACTTGTAATAATAGACAGTTTTATTTAAAAGGAAATCAAATGATAACATTTAATGATTGTAAATTAGAAATAAATGGAGACCTTTATTGTAATTATGATGATAAGTTTGAACAACATTTTTTGATTAACAATAACCTTATTCTAAATAATATTACAACTCAGCTGACGTTTGACGAAATAGTTTCAAATCAAATCGAGAATATTAAGAAAATTGAAGAAATTAGATTTCATAAAAATATTAACTACGCTTTTAATGGCCTAACTTTGACATTCAGTTTATTGTCCTTGAGTGCAATAGCTATATTCTACATATATAAAAAATTAAAAAATCACAAAACTACACTAATTATAAAAACTCAGGAGAGTTTTCAGTCAAACGAGGGAGGAGTTAAGTCAACCACCCATTCTAATAGTCCAACATATTCCTTACCCATTAATTGGCAACAATAATAATTTCACTAGTTCAATAAACTCAATTTTCATTAATCAGCAACAACAATAATTTCAGTATTTCAACACACTTACTTTTTATAAATCAACAACAATAATTTCAGTATTTCAACACACTTACTTTTTATAAATCAGCAACAATAATAAAACGTTCTATTTACCAATTCAATAAACTGCCGACCTTTTTATTTCGCAAATAATTTTATACAAAATTGCTAAATGAACATTTTCCCCAAACGTCAGCTAAATAAGAAAAATTAAATTATTTATATTGTAAGTAAACTTAAGAAAACAGCTCAGTTTTGAATTGTATTGCATTTAGTTAATGATTGTTAAAGCAAAATAAAATAAAATAAAAATCTTTTTTTTATATACAAAAGAACCCTCGGACTCATAATTCGCTAGTGCGCGTGCGAGCTGTAGGCATCTGTCAAAAAAAGTCGAAATAGTTTTTTTGCATACAAGTTACATACGAAATTTTTTGACGCGCTTGCCGCAAAAATTTGTTTAACTATCAACTTTTTAATGCGTTATATTGTTTTGACAACTAATCAGCCGGCAATAAACAAGAAAAAATTTTAAAATTTAGAATCATGGAGCAAAAACTTATTGAAGAGTTTGAAAACATACAGTATTGGATAAAAGAGGATTTGAAAATGTTCCATTCCATTCCATTTTTCAATGTAAAAATAAGTAAAAACCGATAAAAAAGGCTTTCATAACGCGTGTGGTGTAACTTGCCATTTTTCATTCGCTAAAAACTTCAAACGCACGATACTTGTAGACGAACTGACGCGTGTTATGTACTTCTACCTTAAAAGGTAAACATGCAATTTGCACAGTCAGGCATTTGTGCGAAATTATCGTTGATAATATGTACACAGAGCTTGCATGAAAGGTTCTTGCATGTGTAAACGCAGGGTTAGGTAGAAAACTTAGGAAGATGCGCAAAGTTATTGCATAAGCACTTTTCAAACTTCACAAATATGCAGTTATTTATATCACTTTATTTATTCGCAAATTTTTGTTAAGATAATTACACATTTTTGTAAAGAAATTCTGGAATAAAATCTGCCTCGTTGAATAAACATGTAGCAAAGTGCGTACCTACCATAAGCAATAACATAATTTTGACATTCACTGCAATAAATGTTAACATACATATTGTTTGTTAAGACGGGATCAACTTTAAATAATCAGTTACGTATAGTACTATATTTTATTAGACAATTTTCTTATGAAATAAATAGACAAGCATTTGATGTAATCATTGCTGTTTAAAGTATTTAATATAACAAATAGATACACATTTATAAATTCGCATGTCCTACAATGCTTAACAGTTTATTACCTCGCTTATACGCAAATTTTATATGTAAACAAATTTTTGTAAACAAATTCTAGGGGAAGTCTTAAATTTTTTTTTATATGGATTAATTTTTCTTTATTTCTCGCAATAAATAAGCTTCAGATATACTTATTTTTCAAAGCAAAGATATAATGGAAGTACCTTATATATCTATTCTATGCTACACATAATGCTACCAGCAATAAAATCTCCCTCGTTGCATAAACATGTAGCAAAGTGTACTTACCAAAAGCAATAACATAATTTTGACATTCAGTGTAATAAATGTTAACATGATTATTGTTAATCAGGACGAGATTTACTTTAAATAATTAGTTACATATTAAAATATTTTCTTATAAAATAAATAGACAAGTGTCTAATGTTAGCATTTCTGTTTTAATTATTTAATTTAACAAAACATACACATTTATAAATTCGCATAAGTTGCTTGACAGTTTATTACCTCGTTTATACGCAAATTTTAAGTGTAAATACAATTTATATGTAAATACTGAAATCACCGTTTATATACGTAGATAGCATACATTACTATTTGTTTCTTTATTTCTGTGTATTTTTCACCGGGCGCAGATAATATTTTAGGAAATATTTCAAAACATATGTGAAATGACGAAATTTTCGGTTCCAGCCTTGGAATTTTAGAAAAATGCCTCACATTTGACATTTATAACAAAAATAGGTCAATTTCGAAACGATCTGGCACCTTTAAAAACAAAAACTTTGAACAAAATTTTCTTTGTTATATTTCTTATAGTATAACCTTTTGAACAAAACATATCGTCGTTTGGTTTCTGGTTTGCTGCAGACAATGTATTTGGAATATACTGTACCGCAAACCAGAAACCAACCGACGATATGTATTATTATTAAACAAAAAATTATATCGAGTATTTTTTATAAAACTAATGAAATAAACATTCTTCATCGTTTTTCTCGAAATCACATTTTTGTTCCATACATCAGAGCAGAAACAAATCGACGATTTGATGCTCTAAACAGCAGAAAAATAAAAAAAGAGTGAAAGAATTGTGCATAACCATTATTACTTTTAAAATAACAATGTAATGTTTTGTAATAAACGTTTACAAAACACTATTTTTGATTAAAATCAAGAGAAAATTTAACTTCATTTAACGTTTCTCTAAAGTTTGGTTTAGGCTAAATATATCAGTTCTTTTTATGACTACGAAATATTTAGACAATTTATCAAGAAAATTGTTTACAAAGATTTCTGTATTGGAAAAAGTGGAAATATGTAAGTTTTTAATTTTATTAAAATCGATGATACGAAACTTAACATCCATGTGAATGAAAAATTTGATTTGCAAATTTTCACATATGGAATTTATGATAAGGCTGAACGAATCTAGTGAATGTCATTTAATTTTTTATATTTAGAAATAATCGCTTTGTAAAAAAACAACAAACATTAATGTATGCTTGAACATAAACAAAATATTTTAACGTCCATTACAGTACGAATAGACGAGCAACTTTTATTTCTGAACGTAAGAAATAACGTCGGCAGAATGATGTCACAAAAAAGTTTATATTCAAACTTATTTTAAGGGGTGGCTAGACATATAATGCTAAAACTCAAAATTTTAGTTCTCGTATGCATACAACTTGTGCATTTTAAGTTTTGATTTTTTAATACTTCTGCCACAGACCATATATTTTGTGCTTCTGCTTAATTTTTTTGGTAACAAACTTATCTAGTTTCCCGCATTTATTTTCTACGGAACAAGTAAATTTGACAGCTGTGTTCTAACATAATTGCTGAGACTTGTGTTTTTTAGCAATTATTTCCAAACTTGTGTTCGAACACTATTATATATGATTTACACAGTCATTTTTTGTGTTAGCAACAGATTTTGACAATTGCCAGCGCAAAAATTTCCAAACTTATGTCTCGTGTAATCTCACTGTTAAAAGCAGCACAAAATAAATGCAATCCGAAAATCTCCAAAAAATTTTGATATTACTGGTTTGTGGCACAGAATATTCAAAATACTTTATGTCTGCAGCAAACCAGAAACCAACCGACGATTAAACAAGTGTGTAGACACTATACGACCAACAATGAAATCTGCCAAGTGTGTACCTACCATAAGCAATACATAACATAATTTTTACCCTGCGTGTTGACTAGCAATATATATGTAGACATGTATTGCAGCAGTTGTCAAAATTATATTATTGCTAGTGGAGACAGCTAATTGCAGGTACATGCAATATATGTTGCAATAATTGTCAACGCATTTTCGTTAACAATTAATGCAGGCATGAAACGTCAAACTCGGTGTTAATTTATATTTGACTTTTCTATATTGCTTTTGACATTTAAATAATATTTGTGAAATTGGGAAAATATACATATGTATGTATATTAAAATAGGAAAATATTCTCTTAAAAACGTACGTAGTGAAATAATTTGTATTGCTATAAGTTTATAAACATAAAAATTCGTTCGATTAACCAGATATTTACAAGTGAATTCTATTTTTAATGTTTTTTTAGTTCTTGTTTCAACTTTGTTATTGAGATTCTCATTTGTTTAAATGAAAGCTTATAACATAATAACTCTAGCTGTTCTAAGAAGCTTTATGTAAAAATTCCCTGATAATTTGCACTAGCAACAGTGAAATGCGAATAGGATCCAGCTAAACCCCTCAATAATCATTTTCAATGTATTTTTAATAAGATATATTTTACTTAATAAGTAAAATAATAATTTGGGATTATTAGTGCGTTTAAAAATGTTAAACTTTAACTATATTTTTGTTCTACATACATATTTCCTCTTGACTTTTCGCATATTATGAGCTACGATTTCTCATAGCCTTACCATAAGTAAAGGTAGAAATACATAACACGTATTAGTTCGTCGACGAATATCGTGCTTTAGAAAATTTTACCGCATCAAAAATGACAAGTAACACAACAAGCTTTATAACCTCGTTTTGTATCAGCTTTTTTACTTGTTTCTTCATTGAAAATATAACTTAGAACATTTTTAATTCCTTTTTTATCCAATACTGTATGTTTTTCAAACTCTTCAATAAGGTTTTATTCCATGATTCTAATTTTCTCTAATTTGTTGTCGGCTGATTAGTTGTCAAAGCAATACAACGCGTTTCGTATGTAACGTGTTGTATGCCAAAACAATATTTCAACTTTTTGTCGTGAGCATGCATTTTTTTTATTGAAGTTTAAAGTTTTTATTGAACTTTAAAATCTTTTCATTAAATTTTTGTTAAGACATAAACATATAGGAATTATATGTATTAAAAAATTGGCATAGATAGACTTATAATAGGTGGCAAAACTTAACATGGTCGGAACGAGTTTTGCCATAAAATTTTTAATGACAAATTGTATGCAGGAACTCGTTAAACCTTAGCAGCAGCTGTAATGTGAATTTTATCCACAGGAAGTTGACATTTAATATTGATTAAATATTCCTTAATGTATTTTTTTCGAATGTGTCAATTACTATTGATGGACGACCCAAGGATGGAGCTTGTAACTTAAAGAGCAACGCAGGGTTGCATAGACAAATACAGTTCGAAAAATGGTATTTTCGAAATGATATAAAATAAGTCAACTACTTTGAGGTAATTTATCTATCTATATGCAAAATATATGGTAAATTATGTGTATATTAACGCGATGTGCTTATATCAATATGATTTGTCTAAAACACGCCGGTGGAGACATACTATTAAAGCTACGTTTACATGGTAATACAATGTATTACGGCATAAAAAAAAATGCTGTTGAATGTACAAAATCTTATCATGTAAATGCAAAATGTATCGAGTTGGAGAGAAAACCAATAGAAAATTTGACACGCGGTCGGTTAAAGTAAACATTAGCAGCAGTAATGGTACATGTTGAAGGTGATAACACTTTTGCAGAAGCAACCAAAATCAACTCGTGTTGTTTTTGTAAATATTGTACAACTGCTGATGGTGCAGGTGATGGTACAGCAAAACCAAATAAACAAACCTATAAAAACAATTATATTTTGTAGTAAAAGTACTTTGAAATATTTGCTTAATTCACAACAATCTTTATCGTGTATTTGTGTATCAAATACACTTTTTGTTTTTTAATTGTGAACACCCTCCATCTAGTGTATTAATGTATTTTGTATTTTTAATGAAAAAAAGAACAAGCTACATACAAATTCTCTCAGAGAGCCTCTCTCTGAATACAACATTTTAAAAACATATAAAATAAAAGTGTAAATGTGTATTTCATTTTTATATGAAAATTTCATACAAAAAATGTTACACTCTTGTATTTAATATGATAATACAATCGATACAGAGATACATGAGGTTTTGTGAATTAAGCAATTAAAATGTTTTCTACAATATTCAGTTTTATTAGTACACATCTTTTTTTTTTTTGCAATTTTCCATTCCTTGTTATTAACTCAGCAGTTTGATATATTTGCTTGCATTTAACTTATAGTATCAGTGTAAACATGAAAAATACCTGCAACAGTTTTTGGTTCCCTTTTATTGAGCACGGAGAGCATTTCATATTATTTTGATTCTACAAAGTCTTAATACTTTGTATTACCATGTAAAGACACCTTAAGAATTTTATTTAATATGGTGTAATAATATCCACATATACGAAACTTGTGAAACTCCTGATTTTCGCTTTTAGAACTATTCCATTTATCCGAAATAGTTTTTTCTCTTCATATCTTAATAATAAGTTGCAAAAAATTTTCTCTCAATTTCCTTTAAAGTATACATGACCGAAAGATCTTAATACTTCATATGCAATAAAGAAAACAGTCATCAATTTGAACAATTTATATATTAAAAAAATATACGTTTATGTATATGTTAGCTATATTTACAGTAAAAATACCAAAAATTATATATAAAGAGCAGCGAACAATTTAAAATCATTCGTTTTATCCCGACTTCAATGTAGTAAGTGTTTGTTAAATCGATATTCGACAGTACTTTACTGTTCAGAGATCAGTGCCAGTCAGCGAATATTTTTAACGCGACAAAAAAACGGGAAATTATTGAGGTTGTATGGCATCACACAAATGGAATATTTAATTTTAAAATGGAACAAACTTCGCGTTAACAGTCATATATCGATTAAAAATATAAAAGACCTATAAAATAAACAAAGTCGAACAAATTGATATTAAAATAAAAAAATCGAAAATTATGTCCCCAATGATGCATGTCCCCAAAATTTACACAGAACCAGTTGCATCATTGAGTCCTGTACGCAATAATAGCAAAAAACCTCAATAATTATAATATATTAAAAAAACGGCCCGGAAATTGGCGCGATGCATACATATATTATATATATATATATATATATATATATATATATATATATATATATATATATATATATATATATATTCTATATATATATATATATATATATATATATATATATATATATATATATATATATATATATATATTATATATATATATATATATATATATATATATATATATATATATATATATATATATATATATATATATATATATATATATATATATATATATATATATATATATATGTGTGTGTGTGTGTGTGTGTATGAATTTCATCATATGTCGCAATAAATTAGATTTGGTGACTATGACGCGATTTTCATATAAAGTATGTAGGCAGAAGAAATAATTTAGATTGTCATCAGTCTGCTCTGATATATCAATTATTTAGTTTTTGAGTATATAGTTGACGTGTTTTAGACCTAAACAAAAAACTTTTCAGCTGAGATAATTTTGGAGTCAAATAAGCAACTTTTGTTATCATTAATGGACAACTTTTTATTTACAGACTTTTTGATCCCTTTAGATTTTTAACAGCTTCCGAGCGAAGAGTCGACAGAGAATACATTTTTGCTCTTAAACCAACAAACTCTGTCATTATATCCCCACTGTTTTCATCTTTCATCATACCTAAAACCTTCTTATTGAGTAGCGGCAAACGAAATTGATTATCTATAGGATATTCTGACGTATCAAAATAATATCATTACGGATGTCATCGTAAAAATCATCAGTTTTAATTGAATAAATAAACGAGTCAGTATCCATATAGTTGAGAGAAATGTTCTCTCCAAATTTAGGCTTCATGAAGCCATAATGGAAGTCATACATTCTCCACTTGGATAACTCCAGTACTGTAAAGCCAACATATATGGGTTTATCATATAGTGGTTCCATTATTTCCAACTCTACCGCATACATATCATCAGAAAATTTTGTCAACTGCATAAAATTTGGTTTCGAAATTAATGCTCTGAGGCCTAAATGATTCCTGTTTGTTGTTTCCCATGATGAAGCAATTCTAATGTCCCTACGTTTTTCAATGTATTCCATTGTTTTCCCATAAACAGCGTTGTTCAAAAGTTTGAAGAAATCTTTTTCAAAATTATTTTTAGCATTTGTCCTATGTAATGTGTTTAAGTCAATATATTTTTTAAGCCAAGGGGATTGCTTAAATCTGAGTATTCTATGGATTTGTTTTAAGATGAGGCCATTTGAAATGGCTTGTTTTAAAACTCTATAGTGCATGGTGTAATTTGTTTTTACGTGTAAGTCTGCAACTAATTTTTTGATTTTGGATCCCCCCACTGGCTTATTTTTGGGACAAAATGGCAAATCATTATGTAGATCATGCACAGAATCGGGATAATCTACATCCACTTCCAAAATGTACCCATACTCTGCAGTATCAGAAATTTTTTTAACATCAAAATCAGTATCACATACCCACTCAAATTCACCGTAAGGAAGATATTCCGACATCGCCCAACCGTAAAGGTTATTTGCGTCTAAATAAACAAGAAATTCTGATGGTTTTGATGCATCAAAATCTTCCAAATATTTGTTATTCGCTTTCGAATATCTTCGCGAGCATTGAACTAGTCCACCTCTAATTCCGTTTTGCATAAACATATACATTTCGGAATCAATGAACTGTTCCAGTGAATCTTCTGTGGTTTTTAACATTGCATCCCAGGATAAGCCTGGTGCTGTATAATAATGACAGGGGTCCAAATCATATATACCTCTACAAATTTTCCTAAAATTTTCAAACACGTCAGTTAGAAGAAGAACATCTGTCTTTAAGTAGAGTTCAGTATAGTCAAGGAGGTTTTTACAGTTAAACTCTCTCCATATTTTTTGAGCATGTTCATACTCCACAACATCACATTCTTCATTCGTTAGAATATTGAAGAACTCTTCTCTACTAGGGAGTTTAATTTCCTTAAACTTAGTCATGGAATCCATGTAAGAGTACGGAAATACACCCTTTCTTCTAATCAGGTTGAAATGAGCTTCATCAACGAAACATGATCGAATAGTATTAAAATCATTGCTATCAAGATTTTTTGCTAACGTATCTAAACTCGAAGCCATAAATCTAAACGAGTCTATAAATCTTATTTCGAATCCATGTTTTTCATATAATCTGATAAAAATTGAAAGAGAAATATAACGTTCTGTGTTCTGGGGAATCACTTTTATTGTGGAATTTTTTATAGTAGAAAGTTCTTTGAAAAATAGGTGCATATCATGTGCAGAAAGATTATGGAAAATAACCGGAATAAACTGAGGTGTTTTATAATTTAAATTACATTCGCTATGAGCTGCCCCACGATAATTGCCCGTAAGATGACAATGATCTCTAACTTTATCGTTATTTAATATTTTCTTACATATATGACAATTTTTTGCATTATTATATTGAGCTATTTCTATTGGGGTCATGAACATTTCCTTAACTTTTAGTAAATAATTTAGATAGATATCTGTACAATCTTCAACTATTTTTTTGATAAATACATTTGCCGAATCTTCACCAAAATAATGTCTATATAAGTTATTTTCCTTCTTAAAACTACAAGTAATAAAATAGCCGAATGCACACGCATGGTGTTTCTGTACATTTGTAGTGCTTTTACTTACAGGATCGTGGAGTTTTTCTAAAATAGACTCGTAGTCTGCGTAGATGACAAATGGTACATCTAGCTGTTTGTAGTAGTTTTTGTACTTAATAGTACATCCATCTTCAGGCATCCTGATGACTTTTTTACCACAAAAATGATTATGTTGATTGTACACATAAGCATCATGTGTATGATAAAGACAGGTATTGCAGATATAAATCTTATTAACGTGAGAGGTTATACTGGAACGAAGAAGTCTAAAGAAGAGAGAAAAATAAAATAATATGTAAATTAATATAACAATAAAAAGTAACTTTTTTAAATAGGAAACACATTTTGCATAAATGCACTAATGAAACTTACTTTGATATATCTTTGATGAGCACATAGTGGAAGTTCTCATTGGACTGGAGCAATAAAAGATTAATATGAATCTGTTTTTCTCCTTTTGTTATGTAGTATGGTCCTATAAGTGATGTTCCATTGTGACCAAATACATTTATGCTCATATCATTTTGATTCTCGAATTGTTTTATCTGCTTCAATGGGAGTGGAAACTCTAGGCCTTCAAAATTTAATGCAATTGCTCCTATATTAATATTCTCATCAGATATGTTTGCAATATTGTAATTTCTACAGTTTTTCCGTTGTTTAGGACTCAGACCACTATTTACATTCAAAGCCGCAATGAGAGACAATTTAAAGCAATAAATGTCATTATTCTCAACATTTATGCATGCACGTTTCATTGCAATATTTTTTGGGAGAGGGATAAAGCTCGATCCTCTTATTATGGACGCCTTGTTTATATTAACTTCAATGAAACTTATTGAAGTCAAAGTCCACCCGCTATCCCTCTCTTGAAATTCTTCCATTTTGGTTCTTAGCTCCTCCGTCTGTTTCTTGTACATGTCTTCTATGTCATCAGACAAAGTCACCAACATCATTTTCGAAATATGTACAAGTTGGGAAACATTCATCTCATCATTCACCATCTTCATATAATCACATGTGAGCTCCATATTAAATTTAAATGTAGTATGTATCCTACTACATTCATGGAGTTGTTTTACTATGGAGCTCTTGGCAAATTTCAGAAACTCCTCGGGAAACAAGATAGCCACATTTTTGTTGAGGAGGATATATGTCGCGATCCTCCCATTGAAGTTACTTACTCTTTTAGTGAGAAAATCATCAATCCGTTCTTGGTGACAACTGTTTTTGTGTTTTGTGGTTCTGACATGAGCCATATAACCAGTTGATGGGATCATCTCATCACAATCCTCACAATATTTGTTTTGAAGATTTACCTTACTAATTCCAAGGGCAGCCTTTGATTGGTTAGCATACGAGTGCGTTTCCATATGCTGATTTAGTTTTGTTTGAGTCATAAAGACTTTATTGCAGATAATACAACTTGTAGTATTCATTTTATTTAATTATTTATTTCTTTATTAATTTAATTATTTTATTTATAAAAATTTATTTATTTGATTTATTTATAAACAATTTATTTCACTTAAAAACAGTTTATTTGATTATTTTTTATACACTTAAAACTTGTTTCACAAACAGTAGTTAGTTCGAGCACTTTTATAGTTTTTGGATTTCAAACACTTTAGAAATTTTGGCTGGGAAACTAGGTTGTCACTTGTTGAGATATCAGAGCAGACTGAGGACAGTCTACATTATTTCTTCTACTTATATACTTTATATGAGAATCGCGTAGTAGTCACCAAATCTTATTTATTACGGCATATGCTAAAATTCATACACACACACACACACGCACACACACATACACATTTCCACAATTCTCTGTTGGTATTACGATATATGACGAAATTCATATACACAGCAACGCCCAGAACAAAATCGCTAGCATCAGTTTGTAATACAAAGGTATGAGCAGTTTTTACTGTATTGCTCTAAAAGCTATTTTATATAATTGTTTCATTAAAATAAAATATATTGAAAAGAAAAAGAAAATAACATTACCCCTATTCAAAAGCTCTTCGTATCAACCAAAGCATTCAAAGCATTTAACATCTGAAATTCCCTTGCACATATAAAGCCTATGTCAACACAATATGTTCTATCTAAATAAGAATATCAACGTCAATAGCCTTGAAAACATATTTACATTCATTTGTAAATATGTATGAAAAAGTGATGATATAATTCAAACAAGCAATGATATTCTTCAAATCCAACAAAGTAAACATACATTACCAAATACATTCCCTATCCACTGCCATTTACAACAGGGTTGCCACTCTCTGCACCTATTAGATTATTTCCCCAGAGATACAAATAAAAAATAAAAATTAATGTATACATAAAATAATAACCATCCATACGCATAGCAACGAGAACTCACAACAGCTAACCAAAACCTATCAAATAACAATCACTACATACACACAATTACACAGATCCCTTGTCACTACCCTACAGTCAGACTGAGAACCAAGTGTCTTTGTAGCAACACTAAAATTCTAGAGACAAGTGTAGAATAATAAGTTTGTTTTATCCGTCATTATAAAAGAAAGATAGAAAACAAATATGGTATATTTTTGGTGGAATTGTCAACAACTTGTCAATATATATGCATTTGTATGTATAAAAATTACTGGAACTAACTGTTTGGTTGGTATGTCTCTACGTCCCATAAGAACTTCGTAATCAATACCTACTTAATTTTTTCAGTGTTACTGTTACTGGTGACAAGTCGAAAGCGAGTCAATACATTTTTCAAAATCTATATTTCCTACAGGGGTATAATAACATTAACACACACACACACATATGCACACACACACATACACACAACCATAACCGCGCAACCACACACACACATACACAACCACACACACACACAACCACACACACAACCACACACAAACACACAACCACACACAGACATAAAATCTCGGCATGAAAATCCCCAAAATCTCCCCATTTTGTAGTAATGATGGTGATAGTCCTGTTTTCCCGGTTTTTAATTCCCAAAACAGGACTATCGCCACCATTACCACTCTACTTACCAGTATTTTGACAAAAAAAAAAATAACCAAAATGAGAAAAATATTCACATCTCCACATTAAAGAAAAAAATAACCACTTTTGGTTAGAAATAACCAAAAACGGCAGCCCTGATCACACACATTCTTATTCTCTTTCATTTAGTCGTCAATGAGATAGCGACGATATCACATGCGTGGCGGGTGTATTCAATTTTTTATAGATACAGAGAAAGAAAAAAAGTGGTATGCAAAAAATTTATATGATCAGTAATGCTTTTTGCGACATTGAATGTTTTTTATGTTACAAAAATGTTAAGAAAAAAACTTAATGCGTGTTAAAAAGAAATTTTGATATTTCTGGAGCAGCTTCACTAAACTGCATTTAATATCAAAATTTAAAAGACCAATAACACAGGAAATATGGGTCGTAGCAAATTTTTTTGTTAAATTTTTTCTTCTTATTTTTCAAGTTTCTATCATATAATTTATTTAAGAATGCATTTTTTGAAATTTTTCACAGTTTTCTATGAAAAGTTCACAGCCCCGAAACTTATAAAATATGAGTCGCCCCAACTTTTTTATGTGTGAACATCTATACGCTAGGGGGTAAAAATCTTTTTCACAATACAATCACAATTTTTGAGTAAGATCACACCGTGTTATCAAATCGGCGTAATCATAGGAACAAGAAGCAGCGTTACCGTTGGTGCTACTAAAGTAGCAATTTGCCACTCTTCCGACTGTTTGGATACTATTGTGCTACTCTAACAAAATTCACCCAAATTTTATACTTTTTCTAATTTTAGTCTCTTTTTGATACTTTTTACTGAAAATATGTACTTTTTCCTACTATCGGTTTTATTAATACATAAGTTATGTTGTTTTAATATATTGGCTTGTAAACAAGCTAATAAGACATTGTTTTTCTTGTGATGTGTGTTTAGCTTATGCATATCTTTCGAATAATTAATATGACCAGGCTTGATTATATTCGTATGAGTATGTAAATATAATTACATACATATATATGTAGGTATATATATTGTATATATATTAAACAAATTTCGTTGAACTTTAGTAAATTTTAATCAGGAGTAATTTCTTATTCGGGAAAATAGAAAATTAATAGTAATACTTACAAAGGTAAAGCAATAATCGTATACACCATCCTTTCTCATATTCCATTTCATTAAAAATACAATTTAAATAGCTGATATTAATAACAATCTCTGTCCAAGTAGATAAACATGTGTGCTTCATCAGCTTCATGGCTGCACAGAAAAATGCGCATTTCCTCCACCTAAAAAGTCTAGTTTAAATTTTCTTTTTTTATCACATTAATTACTAAAAATATTTCATTTCATAATAATTGAAAATACTGAAACTAAGCCCGATTAAGAAATTATTCCTGATTAAAAAAAGTCACTATTAAACTTTTATATAATCCAAAAATTGGGAAGCGCTAAAAGACTGATTGTATTTAAGTATTTATTTAGACCCAGTATTTATTGATGTTTTTGTAAGAGAGTTCTCAAATTGCTTGGATAAAAATTTCTATAAAAAGTTATATACATTTGCTTTATATACATATCTATAGGTTGTTCCCGCTGAGCGGTTCTTTTTCTAAATTGCCATCATTAGAAAATAAATTACCTAACGGACTGAAAGTTAAAACTTGTCATACCGTGTTACCTTCTTTTAGTTTGTAGTAAAGTGATTTGGAAGACTGGATTCCAAATGGTGAACCTATTTAAAAGTACATATATACAGTTTAAAAAAATAGGCATATAATAACTATTAAAAATTTTCAAATCGACCTTCCTGTTTCTGAGAACTCAATATTCAGATATTTATTAAAAAATTGAAATAAAATAAATAAATAAAATACATTTTCTCTAAAGTGAATAAGCTGAGTTAGTGTTTTATTGCAAATAAGTGTCAATTCTAAGAAAGCATTAAAAATATATATTTATGTATCTTCAGAAGGTTCAAGTAACTTATTATTATAAGCACAAATTATGTGAATTATTTTTATATTTTGTGGCTTTATTTTATGATAAAAATAGTATTTTTTAGTCTTTAGATACGCAAAACCTGATTCTTATTCTTGATGTTTTTAAAAATAAACAGATTTGCCTAATCCCTTCCTGTGCCACTTTTGCAAATTTTAAAACGGTAGCGCTGACAAGAAGTATTAACAGCTGCATAGAAATAACTCATCCGAATCTTAGAGCATACCTTCAGGAGTTAATTTTAATAGAAATTGCCTGTGAAGTGTAATAGTGTGCCAGTCGGGATAATTTTGTTAAAAAGTTGAAAAATAGGTATGTTTTATTCGAAATATATACCTACTTGATTTTTAAGCAGCTATAGCTATAGCTACTTAATAAGTTTAAACACACTTAAATTTGTTCTGAATATTTATAAAAAGTTCGAATAAAACATACCTAATATAAAATAAATAAAATATATATCGATGGTTTATATTCAAAAAGAGCTATCTGCAATTCTTGAATATTTTAGTAGACAAAATAAAACTGTTATTTTCTCGAAGTCCAAGAGCAATAACTGTATTTGATTAACATATGTCTTCTGTAAATTGTACTATTCATCAAAATTTAGTTATAACCCTTGCACTTTGAGAAAATAACAGTTTTTTGCGCTCTTCTAAAATTTTCAAGCCTTGCAGATAACATTTTTTGAATGTAAACCCTCGATAAAAACTTTTGAATTAAAGAGCGTTTTAAATTTCAAATATTTGTTTAAAAGATATATAGCAGTATTTTTAAAGAATTTATAATATTATATTATAACACATCTTCATTACGTACTGTTGCCTTACACTGAAGCTGGTGCACGACAATTGGGTATCAATCTCCATCTCATGCCAATTATTCTGGGTGGAGATTTAAATACAAATTTTGCAAGCCCACAGTAGCAAGCTTTGTCAAAATTCCTATTTGTCGTTTTCTACTTGCATATGAGCAATTCTCCACAAACCCCCATAACTAATAATTCCACTACTATAGATGCAGTTTTCCATAGATTTTTAAATACAGTAGAGTCAAAAATTTATAAATCTTATTTTTGTTACCATAAGCCAATACTAATTATTTGTACTCCAGGCATTTACCATAGATGGGCACTTTGCATTACTACTAAAATTTCAGTAAAAATAATTTTTTAACCAGTAAATTTTTACTGATTATTAAAATTTTTTTTCTGCAATTTTTATAAAGTGCCTAAATGATTTGTTATCTAATGAGGTGCATTGAATTTTCAGTAATCAGTAATGCTTGTATTCATAATGAAATTCTACCAAGTGGCTAAATTTTTTCATACAAAAATTTCAAAATTTGAATGAAAAAAATGTTGCCACTTGCTACAATTTTATTATGAAAATGGCACTGCGATTTTACTGGTAGTGCAAATTAAATTTCATTATCAGTAAAAATTTATTGAATTTTTTTCAGTAATCAGTAAATTTACTGCTTACTGCAATTTTTAATGCAGTACATATTTACTGCAGTGTGCCCATTTACTAACTAAATAAGTTAAATAAAACAAACAAAAACTAGAAAATTCCTATGTATTTACAATATTGAAAGTTTTGTTACTTTGTATTGATTAACTTAAAAAATATACCAAAAGCATAAGTACTTCCAACTTTAAAAAAAAAATTCATTACTATATGTTTACACATCTCCCCTGTGATCGGACTCACATTGCTTTTTTTATTTAACTTTAATTCCTTATTTTTTAATTTTCTATCACAAAGGCTCCCTTTAATTTGTTTTGAGCAGCTTTAGTAACTGGATTTTCTTTCCAAATATTTATTTTTTTCTATGTACTTCAGAGACGAATAAGACAACTTTTCTCACACATACAACTATAGTTTTATTTTTGAAATCACTTATGCATACATACACACATAATTTGTCTGTATGCTCTCTTATTTTTCTGCGCATATAAATTAAAAAAAACTTTGTTATACCCTTTACCAAAAAATGGTAAAAGGGTATATATGTATAGGTTGTCATTCCGTTTGTAATTTCTACAGTATTAATAAGCGACACATAAAGTATATATATTCTGGATCCTTATGCATAGGGAAGACGAACAAGCGATGTCCGTCTGTCTGTACGTGAAATTTTTCCCAAGCTCCCAGAACAGCTAGAAATTTCGTTCTTGGACTGGTGTGTCAGAAATTTTCCGAAAAACTTTGCTATTGAAAATCAGAAAAATCGGGCAGACGGTTTCAGAGCTGGAAAACTCAAACTCTAATTTCCCATAGAAAATAACTACCGAAAACAACTTTTTATTACTTTTTTATTAAATTAACTTATTGTATACTTCGGTATGAATAAAATGGGTATTTATAATTAAAAAAAAATTTTAAATTTAACAAAATAAAAAAACGTTTCCAGAGTTGGAAAACTTTAACTTTTTTCCTAATAATTAAACATATTTCATGTTTTAGGAAGAAGGCTATTTTCTCAGGAACGATAAAAGGTACGGGTCTGAAATTTGGACAGAGTATGTAGAACTTTGGACGCTACAACAACAAGTATATAAAATTTAAATTTTAAAGGGTGGCCCAAAACGAGTGAGGAAAACTTTTAAAAGCCCATGTAATATACATACAATTGTATGTACATATGTATATTGACACTTGAAATTTGTAAAATTAGTGTATTTTTATATAGGCTACAACAACTAGCACTAAAATTAAAAAGATTTAAATTAAAGGGTGGTCCATCAGTTAATGTAATTTTGACAAATTGCTATATCTTGGAAACTGTAAGAGTTAAACTCTTGAAATTTTCAAAAACGGTAAAACTAAAAAATCCGAAAATTATACAATCGCCAAAAATTTAAAAAAATCGCCCAGACGAAAAAAAATCCTCAAAATGAAAAAAGCGCTAAAATTAAAAAAAACGCCAAAAACCGAAAAAAATCGTCAAAACGAGAAAAATGTGTCAAAACTAAAAAAAAATCCCACAATGAAAAAAACGCGCAAAAATCGCTTAAATGAAAATAAATCGCCAAAATCAAAAAAATCGCCAAAAGGAAAATAAACCGCCAAAATTAAAAAAAAACGCCAAACTCTGAAAAAAAATCGCCAAACAAAAAAAAACTGCCTATATGAAAACAAATCGCCAAAAATTAAAAAAATCGCTTATATGAAAAAAACGGCAAAATCAAATAAATCGCCAAAACGAAAAAACTCGCCTAAATTAAAAAAAACGCTAAAATTAAAAAAAAACCCCAAAAACCGAAAAAATCGCCAAAACGAGAAAAACGTGTCAAAACTAAAAATAAATTTCCACAATGACAAAAAAACGCAAAAAATCGTCAAAACAAAACAAATGCTCATATGAACAAAAATCGCCAAAAATTAAAAAAAATCGCCTAAATGAAAAAAATCGCCAAAATCCAAAAAAATCGCCAAAACGAAAATAAATTGCCAAAATTAAAAAAAAACGCCAAACTCTAAAAAAAATCGCTAAAACAAAAAAAAATTGCCTATATGAAAAAAAATTGCCAAAAATTAAAAAAAAAATCGCCGAAATGAAAAAATAATCGCAAAAATCCGAAAAAAACGCGCAAAAATCGCTTAAATGAAAAAAATCGCCAAAAGGAAAATAAACCGCCAAAATTAAAAAAAAACGCCAAACTCTGAAAAAAATCGCCAAAACAAAAAAAACTGCCTATATGAAAAAAAATCGCCAAAAATTAAAAAAATCGCTTATATGAAAAAAACGGCAAAATCAAATAAATCGCCAAAACGAAAAAAATCGCCAAAATTAAAAATAACGATAAAATTAAAAAAACGCCAAGAACCGAAAAAAATCGTCAAAACGAGTAAAAAGTGTCGAAAAAAAAATTCCTATATGAACAAAAATCACCAAAAATGCAAAAAAAAAACGCCTAAATGAAAGAAAAATCGCCAAAATCCAAAAATCGCTGAAACGAAAATAAATCGCCAAAATTAAAAAAAACGTCAGAAACCGAAAAAATTGCTAATATGAAACAAAGTCGCCAAAAATTTAAAAAATCGCATAAATGAGACAAAATCGTCAAAATAAAAAAAAACCCGTAAAACGAAAAACAATCGCCAAAATTAAAAAAACGCCAAAAACCGAAAAAAATCGCCAAAACGAGAAAAAAGTGTCAAAACTAAAAAAATTGCCAAAAAGAAATAAAAACGCCAAAAACCGAAAAAATTGCAAAAACAAAAAACAAATTGCCTATATGAAAAAAAATCGCCAAAAAATAAGAAAATCGCCTAAATGAAAAAAAATTTTCAAAATCAAAAAAATTGCCAGAAGGAAAAAAAGTCGCCAAAATTTGAAAAAACGCCAATATATATTATATTATATTATACTACATAAACGCACTTGGGTAAAGGGTATATAAGGTTCGGCACAGCCGAATAAAGCACTCTTACTTGTTTTTTTGTTTTTTTTTTAATGTTTTACTTTAAACCGTTCGTGGTTTAAAGTGTTCGTTATTTATTCAAATACAATTTAAGAATGTTTATACTTAAAAATAATTTTTGCTAGTAAAACCTTTCAAAATGCACTTGTTGCTAAATCAGCATTTAATTCTTGTTGCTCAACAATTTTAACGAAATTGCAAATAAAATAAAATAGTCCAGACAACAGGTAAGCATAATTTTGCAGTTGACACCAATTCTTTGTTGCGCGCGTGAAACGTATTTTTCGTTAACTCCTTCACCCTCGTCCACGAGCGTCTCAAAAATAGGGTAACAAAAATAGGGTAAATCATGCAATCTTATTGTGGGTGTTACTTTTCCCTCTTTCTCTGTTGGTGGGGTTATTGTAAGATTCAGCACTAATGTTGTTGAAGGCTTTTTCTTTGTCTTTTTAGCAACCAAAAGTGCTATACTGATTGTGATTATCTTTTCTTAAATCTAACAATTGGTTTCTCTTAAACATTTGTATCTTATTATATGTAGATATTACAATTATATTAATTGCATAAATTTCAATTTAATTGTAAGCATTTGCTCAAAATTTAAATTTATTATGGAATAATTTCTTATAACAGGTTTTAAAATTATATTATTATATAAGATGGAATTTGTTACAGGTATTTTAATTGCATATAAAAGGTTTGTATCATTACTTAGTATGTTGATATTTCCAAGTTCTAATGCTTCTTCAATATTATTAAATGGCATGTTTTCTTGTTTCAATTTATTTATAGTCATTGTCACAAGTGGTTTGAATTTTTTTAATTTTTTATATGGTCTTTATGTACTTCTCTGTTCGACTCTGTTAGTATAGTACTTTTCCTATTTTCCAAAATTATTTTTTCCTTCTATCGAGCTGATAGTTTTGAGCCTAGCCTTTTATTAATTTTGACATAAATCGATTGTCCTGGTGCATAGTCCTTAAATGGTTTCCTTTCTTTGTTGTGGAATTTTAAATCTTTTTGCTGTTTTTTTTATTAATTTTTTTATATTTTCCTTTGTTGCATTTTCATACTGTTCTGGACTAGTGCTAACCCTTCTTCCAAAGAATACGTCAATTGGTTTCCTACCTTTGGAGAATGAATAGTGTAGTTGCATTGATAAACTGATCTGTCTAATAACTCTTCAAAATTTCTGTTAGTTAGCAAATTATCTAGAAATTATATAACACTAACGATTACAAATTTATATAATGCATAAAAAATTTCAGTGATAGGTATTGTACCAAGTACGAACTTGGTCAAAATTTTTATCTCACTACTTTTGATGGTCGAAATTTTGGAAAGGAACTTAGACTTTTTTCACATTTATGTTTTTGTGAAGATCTGACTACTTTTTGGAAGGCTTTCTTAATAAAGCTTCTTAAACTTTAAATTTCTAGTCTATTATAGTTCTATTCATAATGTCTGCGCCAGTTCAAAAGGGCAAAGTTACATAAAATTATGGGTTATAGGGTGATATGTGCACCATTGTGTCATAATAAGGACCGAGTAATTTGCTTAATTTTTAACAGTCATCTGAGTAGAAATATGTAAAATATGGTGTAAATTTTACTGGGAGTGACCCCATCTATTTATCTAAAGTCTGCTCAAAAGTAGTACTTTTGAAAACGCAAAATTAAATGCTACCATGAGAGAAATGTGCATGCAATGTTTTAATACATTAGCTTGTGTTTTAAATTTATCTAGTTGGTAACTTAATTAAGCCTATTTTTTTGAAAAATTTCAGTTCTCTACCGTATAATATTTTAATAAAAATTCTATAAACGTGGCCCTACTTCCCTAATTTAACAATCGGTGCTTTCAGATTTTTCCTGTTCGTAAATCCTTTAACTTAAATTCTTAATTTTAAGCTTAAAGTGCGTGTCCATGCTCCCCAATTGAAACTTCCAGGATTTTAAATCTTTCTTGGTGATCTCTAACTTAGATTTATTTGCGTATTGAATTTAAGCTCTGTAGTGCAAATTCTAGCTTGAAATGTTTTTCCCCCACTCTCCGTCACATTTTTAAACTCAAGACTTTGTAATGAGCAGCGCTCAAATATCATCGTGCCACTTTTAAGATGATAGCTTTTAGTTACAACTTCAGTTAAAAGCTTCACTACAGGAGTGGGCCCTGCCACTCCTGGTTAAAATATTTAGATTTTTTAGCTCTCTAGCGCAATTAAGTTACTTCATTTTTATGGGCGGGAATACGCCCACCTTTTTTAAGTAAATTTTTTTTTCTAGTGCCAATTATATACGTCAAGTTTCGTTGGAAACGGATATTAATATTTAAATAAACAGTATATTTGAATCTGCTGATCCGAAGTACATGAAACAGGAAGTTTAAATTGTATGGCCGTGTTAAAACCCACGTTTTTCAACGAAATTTTATAACTTTGCATTATTCCAACATTTGTGCCAAATTTCAATAAAATCGCTTGAGATAAATATTTTAAATGGTATATCCCCGCCCCCCTGGTAAAAATCTCCGGGTTTTTAAATTTTTCTAGTTAGTTACTCATCTAGACCCACTTGTTTATCAAATTTCAGCTTACTAGCATACATCTTATTTATATTTTTCGTATAGGCGTAATAGCGCCCACTTTTTTAATCTCAATACCTGCTGTAGCCGGTAGTTATCTTTCCTTTCGAGTTTCGTTAAAAACGAATAGTAATAAATATGTAGTATATTCAAATGTGCTGACCCGAAGTATATGAAATTTGAGGCTTAAATTGTATGGGCGTGTTACCGCCTTAGGTTTGTTTTTTTAATTCTGAGCCTTATGGGTGCAGCCCCGCCCTCCTAGGTAAAATTTTTGGGTTTTCAGATTTTTCTAGTATTTTGCTAATTTATTACTACTCGTTTGTCAAATTTTAGATCACTAGTGCAAATTTGAATTTACTGTTCTTTTGGGCGTGTTACCGCCTACTTTTTTAAATCCAATGTTTGCTTTGGCTAGTGTTTATCTTTCCTGTTTAGTTTCGTGGAAAACCGATGATATTAATTACATAAATAGTACATTTAAATGTGCTGATCAGAAGTACATGAAATGGGAGGTTTAAACTGTATGGGCGTGTTAACGCCCACTTATTTTAACAAATATTTATAGCATTGTATTATTGAAACATGTGTGCCATATTTCAATAAAATCACTTGAGTTAAACACCTTAGATATGTGTTTTTATTTCTGAGCTTTATTGGCGTAGTCCCGGACCCTTGGTAAACATTTTTCGGTTTTCAGATTTTTCTAGGTGATTACTCACAAAGTTCTACTTGTGCACCAAAATCCAACTCCCTAGCGCAGATTTAAAATTTTATAGGCGTAGCCCCGCACCCTGGTTAAAATTTTAGGGTTTTCAGATTTTTCTAGTTCTTTGCTCATCTAGATCTATTCGTGTACCAAAGTTCAAATCTTTAGCTATAGCGGAAGTGCTTCATCAATTTGATGACTGTGTCAGTGGTCAGTGAGTGTCTTAAAATATGCACTTTTTGCACCTCCATATCTCAGGAACCTTTTGCTATAGAATTTTTAAACTTCGCATATAAGGTAAACTAAATTCTAATTATGAATTAAATTTTAGAATTTTACGACGGCAGGGTAAATACAGATCGAATAGCTTCCTGTAAATACACACACTGCGTGCATTGGCCTGGCGCACTGCCGTGCGCCTAGATAACTTGTCTCGATAAGATCTGTTTTAATTTCTCAAATGCACTTTTAGCTTATGAATCCATTTCTATTCTTTTTTCGCTAGATTTATTTCGGGATATTCGTTCACTCCTCTCCTCTTAAGAGGTTTGTCAAGGGTTTTGCTATTTTAGCGTAATCCTTAACAAAGCGACGATAGTAACCGGATAATCCCAAGAAAGATCGGAGATATTTTAGTGTGTTGGGAAGCAGAAAATTTACAATTGTTTCGACGTTTAAATACCGTTGTCCGAAATTATGAAACCCAAAAATCCAACCTCATTTTTAAAAAACTCGCACTTGTCGAGTTGGACTTTCATATTTACTCCGTGCCGAAAACTTCAGCGATATCTTTTAGGTGTTGTTCCTCATTTGGACCGAAGATGATTATGTCATCTATATATACATAACATCTCTCCCCAATGTGTGCACGCAAAATATCATCCAGCGTGCGTTGGAATATGGCTGGAGCATTTTTCAAGCCAAATGGTAAACGAGTGAACTCGTTTGCTGTTTTTTCAATGTCTATGGTCTTTAAAGGTATTTGGTGAAACCCACTTTTCAAGTCCAATACCGTGAAATATTTACTCTTTCCCAATTGTGCCAGCACTTCGCTCATTTCGGGTAATGGATATTTATCTGCAATAGTGCTCCACATTAAAGAAAAAAATAACCACTTTTGGTTAGAAATAACCAAAAACGGCAGCCCTGATCACACACATTCTTATTCTCTTTCATTTAGTCGTCAATGAGATAGCGACGATATCACATGCGTGGCGGGTGTATTCAATTTTTTATAGATACAGAGAAAGAAAAAAAGTGGTATGCAAAAAATTTATATGATCAGTAATGCTTTTTGCGACATTGAATGTTTTTTATGTTACAAAAATGTTAAGAAAAAAACTTAATGCGTGTTAAAAAGAAATTTTGATATTTCTGGAGCAGCTTCACTAAACTGCATTTAATATCAAAATTTAAAAGACCAATAACACGGGAAATATGGGTCGTAGCATATTTTTTTGTTAAATTTTTTCTTCTTATTTTTCAAGTTTCTATCATATAATTTATTTAAGAATGCATTTTTTGAAATTTTTCACAGTTTTCTATGAAAAGTTCACAGCCCCGAAACTTGTAAAATATGGGTCGCCCCAACTTTTTTATGTGTAAACATCTATACGCTAGGGGGTAAAAATCTTTTTCACAATACCATCACAATTTTTGAGTAAGATCACACCGTGTTATCAAATCGGCGTAATCATAGGAACAAGAAGCAGCGTTACCGTTGGTGCTACTAAAGTAGCAATTTGCCACTCTTCCGACTGTTTGGATACTATTGTGCTACTCTAACAAAATTCACCCAAATTTTATACTTTTTCTAATTTTAGTCTCTTTTTGATACTTTTTACTGAAAATATGTACTTTTTCCTACTATCGGTTTTATTAATACATAAGTTATGTTGTTTTAATATATTGGCTTGTAAACAAGCTAATAAGACATTGTTTTTCTTGTGATGTGTGTTTAGCTTATGCATATCTTTCGAATAATTAATATGACCAGGCTTGATTATATTCGTATGAGTATGTAAATATAATTACATACATATATATGTAGGTATATATATTGTATATATATTAAACAAATTTCGTTGAACTTTAGTAAATTTTAATCAGGAGTAATTTCTTATTCGGGAAAATAGAAAATTAATAGTAATACTTACAAAGGTAAAGCAATAATCGTATACACCATCCTTTCTCATATTCCATTTCATTAAAAATACAATTTAAATAGCTGATATTAATAACAATCTCTGTCCAAGTAGATAAACATGTGTGCTTCATCAGCTTCATGGCTGCACAGAAAAATGCGCATTTCCTCCACCTAAAAAGTCTAGTTTAAATTTTCTTTTTTTATCACATTAATTACTAAAAATATTTCATTTCATAATAATTGAAAATACTGAAACTAAGCCCGATTAAGAAATTATTCCTGATTAAAAAAAGTCACTATTAAACTTTTATATAATCCAAAAATTGGGAAGCGCTAAAAGACTGATTGTATTTAAGTATTTATTTAGACCCAGTATTTATTGATGTTTTTGTAAGAGAGTTCTCAAATTGCTTGGATAAAAATTTCTATAAAAAGTTATATACATTTGCTTTATATACATATCTATAGGTTGTTCCCGCTGAGCGGTTCTTTTTCTAAATTGCCATCATTAGAAAATAAATTACCTAACGGATTGAAAGTTAAAACTTGTCATACCGTGTTACCTTCTTTTAGTTTGTAGTAAAGTGATTTGGAAGACTGGATTCCAAATGGTGAACCTATTTAAAAGTACATATATACAGTTTAAAAAAATAGGCATATAATAACTATTAAAAATTTTCAAATCGACCTTCCTGTTTCTGAGAACTCAATATTCAGATATTTATTAAAAAATTGAAATAAAATAAATAAATAAAATACATTTTCTCTAAAGTGAATAAGCTGAGTTAGTGTTTTTTTTGCAAATAAGTGTCAATTCTAAGAAAGCATTAAAAATATATATTTATGTATCTTCAGAAGGTTCAAGTAACTTATTATTATAAGCACAAATTATGTGAATTATTTTTATATTTTGTGGCTTTATTTTATGATAAAAATAGTATTTTTTAGTCTTTAGATACGCAAAACCTGATTCTTATTCTTGATGTTTTTAAAAATAAACAGATTTGCCTAATCCCTTCTTGTGCCACTTTTGCAAATTTTAAAACGGTAGCGCTGACAAGAAGTATTAACAGCTGCATAGAAATAACTCATCCGAATCTTAGAGCATACCTTCAGGAGTTAATTTTAATAGAAATTGCCTGTGAAGTGTAATAGTGTGCCAGTCGGGATAATTTTGTTAAAAAGTTGAAAAATAGGTATGTTTTATTCGAAATATATACCTACTTGATTTTTAAGCAGCTATAGCTATAGCTACTTAATAAGTTTAAACACACTTAAATTTGTTCTGAATATTTATAAAAAGTTCGAATAAAACATACCTAATATAAAATAAATAAAATATATATCGATGGTTTATATTCAAAAAGAGCTATCTGCAATTCTTGAATATTTTAGTAGACAAAATAAAACTGTTATTTTCTCGAAGTCCAAGAGCAATAACTGTATTTGATTAACATATGTCTTCTGTAAATTGTACTATTCATCAAAATTTAGTTATAACCCTTGCACTTTGAGAAAATAACAGTTTTTTGCGCTCTTCTAAAATTTTCAAGCCTTGCAGATAACATTTTTTGAATGTAAACCCTCGATATAAACTTTTGAATTAAAGAGCGTTTTAAATTTCAAATATTTGTTTAAAAGATATATAGCAGTATGTAACGACGAAAGTCAGTACCCTCGTTTTCACCGTCCAACATCTGTATATTCCTTTATGAAAATAATTTTGTGTACTCGCTTATATTGGATTATAATTATTTATATTGAATTATATCTCCCATGAATTTTAATTACGTATATTGAATTATATCTCCCATGAATTGATACCTTTTTACTATTATTGGTTCTTTCAATGTTTAAAAATCATTTTAAAATTAACGCTTTGTTATAGATGGAGTCGCCATCTATATGTAAATTTAAGTATTAAAATAGCTAAATTGACATTTTTATACAACCATTATTTAGTAAGTTACGTTTTATGACAACTTATTGTTAGCAGAAATTTGCGTATATAAGGAGGAATCTCCGCATGAATTGGGCAGTGTGCTGCTAGCTGTCAGCAAGGTAAGAACACAAAGTTGAACGCTGGTGTTACACATCCATCAACATTGTACTTGCCTTTAAACACATCTACTGGACAGACTTATAATAACACAACTAGTGTATACTATTGTGTGGTCGATCTCCTTGGATTTCGGTCTAGCAACAGGCACACTGCTCCTTCTGAGCTTTTCTCACGCGCGCAGCCTGTAGGTTATGTGGTGTTACACATCCCGCCTGCATCTGCGTGTACAGTGACTGCGCTCTGCACGAGCATACGTTCTTTCGCTTCTTCCGAGCATTTGTTTCACGCGTTCTCACACGCGCAGCCTGTGGATTTTGTGGTGTTACACATCCCGTCTGCAGCTGCGTGCATAGTGACTGCGCTCTCTACGAGCATACGCATACCGCTCCGTCTGAGCGTTTAAGTTGTCATTTAGACGGCCATTTTATTTTACGAAAATTGTAATAAAGAAATATTTTTTTTAAATCGACTTCGTGTGTTTTTTTTTTCTCTCTCTCTCACGGTCCCAAAAATCAATAAATTTTTGTGGACGAATCCTGGACATCGCTGAGCTCTACCCCAGCCTAAGAATCGTCGTCACAATGGCGCCCGAGCAGGGACCCTGAGAGTAAAAATTAACTAAGAAAAAAAAAATTTTTAACGCCGTTGTTTTTTTTTTATTTGTACAATTAAAAAACTAAATATAGTTAAAAATTTATCAAATAAAATATAGAAGTCATCAACTAAAAATATGTAAAAATTAAGTTATCAAAATTTTTAACGAGGAATAAATAAACGATAATCAAATCAATTTTAAGAAACTAAAGGAAAAGAAAGTGAAAAATAATTTGCGACAAAAGTAGCGCATTAAAGTAAAAAAAGAAAAAAAACAAGATCGCTAAGAACAAAAAAGGAATTTTTTGTTACGCGATCAAAACCAATTGGAGGAATAATTAAAAACTATAAAAAAAGGGAACATTAGTAAACTAAAAACAGAAACGGGTAGAGACGTGAAAAGAAAAAAAAATTTTTTTTAATAAATTAAAATTACAGCAAACACTGCGAATAATTTTGTCGTGGTATGATAGTAAAATTATAAAAATTAACGTGAAATAAAATTAAAATCGACTACCGTATTTAAAAAACCGTGGTGATACAAACGAGAAAAGGTATTTTTATATATTTCAAGTAATACGCGAAAATTACAAAATAAACAAAAATAAAAAATAAAAAATAATAAAAAAAAAAACACAATTAAATAAAATAGAATAAAAACTATTAAACAGAATAAATTAAATTAAATTACACAAGGCAAAATGTTGAAAACCAGTTGGGCATATTCACTCAAACGTGATGAGCTACTAAGTGCTTTAAGTGAGTTCGCATTAGAAACGAACGGCAACGTGGAAGAACTGCGAAAGCGTTTTGCTAAGTTTGTAGGGTCCACCCAGAACGAAGAGGTTATCAACCGACTATTAGAACTACAAGGGAGGTATGAAGCGTCGAATATGCTGGCCGAGCCTACACACAAGGGGGCGGTTTCTAAGTCAGCACCGCATGAAAATGTTGGAGAAAGTGTAGCAGGTTACACACCAGTAGCTGTATCGACACCCACACGAAACCAGACCGAGTCAAGGTTCGCGTTAATAGACAACGTGAGGAAATGGGGCATAGGGTATGATGGCTGTAGTGATCCACTAGCGTTTATCGAGCGAGTGGAAGAGTTGGCAGAAATATACGCGGTATCACTAGACCAACTACCAATAATAATGCCGGAACTTCTACAACACCAGGCTCTCGTGTGGTATCGCAGCAATAACGAGCACTGGCAGGTATGGAATACCTTTAAAACAAGTTTCTTAGAATTTTTTCTTCCCTCCAGATACTTTGAGCAACTCGAGGACGACATACGTGCCAGGAGACAGCAACCCCGAGAAAAGTTCAAGACCTACGTTTTGGCCTTGCAGAATTTGATGCGACATTCCAAATTAACAAGCGACCAGCAGCTTCAACGTATTTTTACTAACGCTCGTACCGAATATCAATGGTACATAAAGAGAAGAGATTTTACTACCCTTACCGAGTTAATTCGCCTGGCCGAAGATCTGGAGGGCATCACAAATTCTGATACAGCGACCAGAGCGGAGAATCAGCGGGGAGGAGCTAGTACCCAGCAAAACTGGTGTCAACGTCGAGAACGCGAGTTATGTGTATATATTCCTTCAGGAATAAAAAAAACAAAACTTAAGTTTTATTAGTTAAACTTTTATTGTTAATAGCTTGATTAATACTGCTTAAAATTACTTTGTTAAATTTATTTATAATTAATCAAAAATGCTTATTACTATAAAATAATAAATGCTTATTCTTACGGAAGTATCAACAACGTTCTTTCGTAATGCTTGGTTATCAATTGCACAACTTTTATGCAAAGTAAAGTAGTTGCGTATTTATTTAGCACAACTTAGCGTCAGCTAAAGTTGGGCTATTGAACTTTTGTTATTTGTTCCAATTAATGTTGAATTTTGTTGGAGTCGGCGTTGAGTCTGACGTAACTCCTCCCTCCTTTATGTTAAAATTCTCCTGAATTTTTTGTTTTAAAGAATTTTGTTTTATTACTATGTGTACGCAAAACATTGTTGATACTGCAATTATTACAACTATTATTATAAATATAATTACAATGGAGTTTTTGCTAAATGTTTTATGGTATTTTAGTTCTTCTATTTCTTTTACATTTTCCATTTCACTTAAAACTATTTCATCGAATGTTGGTTCGATTGTGTCGAATTGAATTTGATTGCTAGAAGGTATGATGAAATTATCTCTATATATTTTTTTTGAATTTGAAAATGTTTCATTGTCAATCTTTAATTTACAATCATGAAAGGTAAGTAAACTGTTTCCTTTAATTGAAAATTTTCTTTCATCGCAATTGCTAGTAACAAAGCTATTGTTCGAATTTTTTAATAGTATTAATCCAGATTCTATTTCAGTTATTTCTTGTTTGTATGCTCTTACTTTTTTACATTTATTACTAAAAATACATAAATTGGATTTCTTTATATCTTTAAGATTAGGATTTTGCTTGTAATTATAGGCTGTTCCGTTATAATATATAATTTCTTGTGGGGTAAAGTTTAATTGTGTGAATTTGGTGTCTGTTATTGGTGTTACCAGAGATCTTTTAACTGTGACTGTGTCTCTTGGAAATTTTATGACAAATATGATATGGTCGTCTTTATATTTTGCTGCTCCTAATTGTACATATTGTAATTCATAAAAGTCAATTTTGAAGTCGTTAATTTCTTTGTCGGTCAAAATATTACTGGTCATTACATTGAGTTTGGCTGATGCTATGTTGTTTTGAATATGCTCCAAGTTATCCGATAAAATTTTTAATTTAAGTAGGATTTCCACGTAATTTATTTGCTCCATCATTTGGTCATCGTTTTTTCTTATCGAGTTTAGTCTTGTAAATAGAGTTTTTCTGTCCGCATCAATCGTTAATTTCAATTTGTTAATAGTTCGGTTGAAATGATCGTTTATATGTATGTTTCTGTTAATATTTTCGATTGCTTTATGGTTGTTTTCGTCTATTATCTTAAGGTGTTCCTCAATTTCTACTCTGTCATTGTCGTTCATCGTTCCGGCTATCCATTTCAATCCTGAACCTATCATATTAATTAAACCTCGTTTTTGTCTGTTAGGAAGTAAGGTTTGTGCTTTTAATTTAATTTTTTCTACTTCATGTTCGAGCAATATTTTGTTATTTGTCGATTGCAACTGCTCTATTTCTTTTGCTAAAGAGTTAATAACGTTTCTTATGTTTTGAATATCAATTATGTGGATAATTTTGTTGTAGTTTATAATTAGTTTAACGTCGTCTAATTTAATTTCTGCAAATCCATTGTTGTTGTTAATGGGTTGAATCGTCAGGGATGCTATCGTCATTGGTATTAGTGTCAGAAGCGTAACGAGCAATATCCAGTTGGTCTGAAAATTTATTTTTTCGTTTAATGTTTGAAGGATGTATATTGTCAAGTTTTAGTTTTCTATATCTAGGTTCATATTTATGTCTCAGTACTTTATAGTTCCTAACGTAACCTTCGTTATCTGTTCTTTGGAAATCTTCTCTGGTTTCATTTCTCTTATCTATAATACGTTGCTTTGCTTGTCTTATCTTTTCTTCTATTTTATACTTTTCAACTTTTCCTTCCATAATGTCTATCGGTTTTTCTTTAGTAAGTGAGTGGATTGACCTATTGTACCATTCTATACACTTAAAAATTCGTTCTTGCGTTGATAAGGAAGAATTTTCTGATTCCAGTGTTCTGAATTTTTCTGACAGTGTACTGTGTAACCTTTCTATGTCTGAGTTTCCTGTGTGATTGTTGGGTTTTGTGAAGTGTACTTCGATTCCTTCCTGTCTAAAAAAATCCTTAACATTTGTTGATTTAAATTCATTATCAGTAATTATTTTAGTGGGTTTGCTTCTTGTGGATAAAAATTGTCTTAATTTTTCGACTATTGTTGTACTATTTCTGTCCTCTAGGTATATTGCAATAGCATGTTTAGAGAATTTGTCTATGAAGGTCATGAAACTGTGTTTTTTGATAGTGTAAACGTCCAAGTGAATAATTTGGTTAACATCCGATGGTGTTTCTGTTGTGCGAAATTTGGGTTTAATGGGTTTGCGGTCATATTTCGCCTTGTTGCAGATATCACAGTTGTTAATATATTTGTGTACTAATGTTTTAAGATTTTTAAAATAGATTTTCTTTTTCAGTCCTTCGTAGTTTTCTGTGATACCACCGTGTCCAGTTTCTAGCTTATGGTATTTCGCGATCTGTTTGTAAGCATCGTCTTCGTTTTGTATGTCTTTTGCATGATAGCTGCATTTGTAGAATTTTATGCTAGTACCAAAGAGGTCAATTAGCTTAAGTTGGACCCTATTATAAATTTCATAAGGTAATTCAGAGAAAATTCCAACTGTTCCGTTTTTCAAAAATCTTCTGAAAATGTCAGACATAAAATCATTTTCAATGTCGTCCCTACTTACAAAAATTTTTCTTTTTCCGTTGACTATGTTTATTTCATTTGTTTTATGTTCAGCTAAAAATTATTTGGGTTGGGAATCTATTAACTACTGTGTCTAAAATTGGAATGTGATCATTTAATTCCTCTTGTTGTGAATGGATTGTAGCGGCAGTGCTTGAATTGTCGTTAGTTCCGTTTTCTTCTATTGCATGAATTTCACCTGTATCGGAATTTATTCTACTTAAAAAGTCTGCGATTTTGTTTTCTTTTCCTTTGATATGGCTCATGTCTATGTTGTATTCTCCTAATTCCATTAGCCATCTCTGAAGCCTGGGATTTATGTCTTTCCCTTTGTGTTTTGTATAAAGCCAAACTAAGGGTTGGTGATCTGTTGCTAATTCGAATGGTCTACCATATGTGTACGGTCTATAATACTTGACTGCCCAAACGATGGCCAGTAGCTCTTTCTCAACGGTTGCATATTTTTTTTCGTGATCGTTAAGTGTTCTGCTTGCATAACTTATAGGGTGATCTCCTTGCATGAGTACAGCCCCTATTGCATAGTCACTGGCATCCGTTACCAGTTTAAATTTTTTGTGAAGTCAGGATATTTGAGTATAGGTGGGTTAGTTAGTTGTCTTTTTAATTTTTGGAACGCATCGATATACTGGGGATCACTTTTATTAACTTTTGTGTTTTTTCTAAGATATTTTGTCATACAACATGCGATTTTAGCATAATCCTTGATAAATTTCCTGTAGTATCCGGTAGCCCCAAGGAAGGATTTTATTTGCTTTTGTGTATCAGGAAGTTTGAGCTTTTGTATACTTTCTATTTTTATAGGGTTCGGTTTAATACCATTTGTCGTCAATATATGTCCTAAATATTCAGTTTCTTTAGCAAAGAATTTGCATTTGTCCACCTGTATTTTTAAGTTGTGTTCTCTAAGATTATTGAAGACTTTTTGGATGTTTACTATATGTTCTTCCAAACTTGTGCTGAAAATCAATATATCGTCTAAGTACACAACGCAAATTTTATTGATGAGGTTTCTTAAGACTGAGTTCATTAATCGCTGAAATGTCGAAGGGGCGTTTTTCAAACCAAACGGCATTCGAACGAATTCGTAATGACCTAGTGGGGTTGAGAATGCCGTTTTTTTCATGTCTTCATCTTTAATTTTAATTTGATGAAAGCCCTTGGCTAAGTCAAGGGTTGTGAAGTATTGTGATTTGCCAAGTTTATCTAATATACTTTCGATATTTGGCATGGGGAATTTATCATCAGTTGTTATTTCATTTAGTTTGCGGTAGTCGATGACTATCCGCCACTTTTTCTTCCCTGAATAGTCCGTTTTTTTCGGAACTATCCAAATAGGTGAGTTGTAAGGAGAATTGCTTTCTCTAATAATGTTTTGTTCGAGCATCTCCTTCATTTGTCGATTTATTTCTTCCTCATGCATTTGAGGGTATCTGTATATTTTGGAATATACAGGATTATTTGTTTTTGTAATTATCTCATGTTGGATTTCATGAGTGTGACTTAATTTCATTCCTTCTTGGAAGAATAGGTCTTTATTTTTATCCAATAAGTTTTTGAGTTTTATACTCTCTTCTTTGTTTAAATCTTCTCTTAAGAGTTTATCTACTACGTTATTACTTGGTGAACTTTCTAGTGTGTGGATGTTTTCGTAATCGTATGGACAAGCATTACAAAATTTTATCCTATTCTTATTAACTTCAATGTACTCTTCCCCGATATTTATGTTAGCTTTTAGAATTCTTAAAATATTTTGCCCTATCAAACCATCAAATTGTTTATTTTTAAAATCTGTCAATTTCCAGCACATAAGGTTCCTGTCGTTAAATTCTTTTGGTATTTCCGTTCGAATTTCGTAATTAACTTCCAATTGTCCGTTTAGTGTTTTAAAAAGTAAAGGTCTGTTTAGTTTTATTCTTTTATGTTGAGGGAACATGTTTTGGTTCATTAAAGTTGTTGAGGAGCCAGTATCTATTAAGCATTTTATTTTAGTAGTACCTATAGTTAGCTCTACTAGCGGTAAGTTTGCCTTTGGGCTGGTGACTGAAAATTTCCTTCATGGATGTGGTCTACTTCCATTGGTTCTGGTCTTTCGTTGAAGTTTTGTCTAAATGGATTGTATGTTGGTCTATATGTTTGTCTACTTTGTTCTGATTTAATATGAGTTGAGTCAGCTGGTTGTCTGTTACGGTATAATTCTGAGTTATTTGTCTGTCTATATTGTCCGGAGTTAGTCGGTTGTCGATATTGTTTTGGATTGGAATGTTGTCCTGTATTGTTAAATTGTTTGTTGTGTCCAAGATAGTTGAATTGATTGTATTGTGTTTGTCTATTTGATCTGTTGTTAATGTCTTGTTTTATAATTCCTGTTTCCTCTAGAGTATAGAAGGCTGTTCTTATATTTGTTATATTTCTGCTGTAAATAATACTAGCCATGTATGGGGGTATATTACTTAAAAAGGTTTTTAAAATCATGGCTTCATTATTCTTTGGTGAAAATTCTATTGGTTCGTCTGGATCTTGTGTATATTTTTCGTTTATTCTACTTAAAATGTTACTTAGACTATGGTAGTATTGACTTACATTGTAGTTTCTTAAAGCTAGTGCTTGGTGGTAGAGGTGGTGATAAGTTTCTCTGATGCCAAAATTGTTGATGAGCTCCTTTTTTATTGCTGCCCACGTTGGATTATTTCCTAGAGTACGGATGATATTTAGTGCTTCTCCCTGTATTTTGTTCACAATACATCTTTGGAAGACATAATCTTCCAGGTTGGTGTTTTCAAAAATTGGCAGGAAAAGTTCTACTTCTCTTATGAATGATGATAAGTCATAGTCCTTTGTTCCTCTGTATTCCCTTATTCTGGATGCCTCTTTTAAAACATCGGTTATTGGGATTGGGGATGATACAGTTGAGTTTGAAGACGACGTATTTGTTGCCATTGTAGAAATATATTTTTTCTTGTGTAATATTGTTCACTGTTCAATTACTGTTAAATTTTTGTTTTAAAAATTTGACTGTTCGTTTATAGTTTTAAATTTTATTTAATAGTATTGTTCACTGTTCATTTATTGTTCTTTTTTTTTTTAAATTTTAATTTTTATTTCTTTGTTTAGATTCTTCTGAATCTATTGCACTTTGTCCTGTCCTTTTTAAATTAAAATTTTATTTATTTACTTAAATTCTTATGAATTTATAATTTTTCACAATTGCACTTTATCTTGTCCTTCGGGACTAGATCCTACTTTCGACTGCGCCAGTTATGTGTATATATTCCTTCAGGAATAAAAAAAAACAAAACTTAAGTTTTATTAGTTAAACTTTTATTGTTAATAGCTTGATTAATACTGCTTAAAATTACTTTGTTAAATTTATTTATAATTAATCAAAAATGCTTATTACTATAAAATAATAAATGCTTATTCTTACGGAAGTATCAACAACGTTCTTTCGTAATGCTTGGTTATCAATTGCACAACTTTTATGCAAAGTAAAGTAGTTGCGTATTTATTTAGCACAACTTAGCGTCAGCTAAAGTTGGGCTATTGAACTTTTGTTATTTGTTCCAATTAATGTTGAATTTTGTTGGAGTCGGCGTTGAGTCTGACGTAACTCGCGCTCCGCACTTTCCACCCAGAGGCCTACCGCCCGATAGTAACGGGTCGGGAAACGTCAAGGGGGATCGACGGATATAAGGGGCGTCGAATCTCCAAACAACTTAGCGAAAAACCCCATAAGAAAAATCCATTTACACAGTGCCCAACCTCATATGAACCTTACCACTAACACCACTGTTAAACAGAAGGCTAAAAGTAAAGCGAATAACCGGACGCAGTCTGTAGTCCATAAACAACCGTCGTCCACAAGTGAGACGACACGAATAAAAATTAACAAGCGGCGCGACCTACTAAAGACACTGCCACTACCACATGCGTCAAATAGTGGAAATATAGTTACACCACCAACGAACCAAACGGGTCTAGTGGCAGAGGAAAACCGTCTTACAGCTTCGGTACTAATTGCCGGCACATTGGTAAACGCCACCATTGATACGGGTGCCACCCGTAATTTTATGCGAGAAAGCTTGGCCAACAAAATACAATCGAATCCGACATACATCACGGAAGATAGTGAAGTAATCCTAGCAGATGGCTCCACGATAAACGTAACGAAAGCTGTAATTTTTAAGACCGTTTTAGGGGATGTGTGTCATCATTCCAAATTTCTGGTGATGGAGACAGCAAGCGAAGACCTTATTCTAGGCCTAGAGTTTTTGCGACAATTTAACACCACTATCACGTTGGCCGGGATAACTTTAAACTGTACACCCACAGATAATTCGTGTGGGGCCGTAAAACCGGTAGGTACCAACCCCGCTCGACAAATACTCCACGACCATGACGACCCACGCAATAATTGGGAAAACAGTGGAGCCAGCAACGAACACTATCAGACAGGAGCTACTGCGGCTACGGAAGCTAGAGAACAAGAGGCCATCAACAAGTTCCTGGAGAAGGAGTTACCCAAGTTTCAAGAGCTCCATGGGTTATCCACAATCACCACACATAAGATCATCGTCACCGACGACCGCCCTATAAAAATCAGGTATGCCCCCCGAAATCCGGCCATGCAAGCGATAATAGACGCCGAAGTAAACAAGCTGATAGCCCAGGGTTGTATCGAGCCCTCCCGTAGCCCGTACTGTTTTCCAATCACTCTGGTGAAGAAAAAAAACGGGACGTGGAGGACTTGCATGGACTTCAGACAATTGAATCTCAGGTCAGTAACCGATGCATATCCTTTACCACGAATTGATACTATATTGTCTAGATTACGTGAGGCCAAATTTATAAGTAGCTTAGATTTAAAAAACGGATACTGGCAAATTCCCATGGACGATAGCAGCAAGCAGTACACTGCCTTTGCCGTGCCTGGGCGCGGTTTATTCCAATGGAAAGTGATGCCATTTGGACTACATTCAGCCCCAGCAACCTTCCAAAGAGCATTAGATAAGGTAATTGGCCCAGATATGGAACCACACGCTTTCGCATACCTGGACGACATTATCGTGATCGGGAGAACTCTAGAAGAGCACCTAAAAAACCCTGGAGAAGTTTTTAAACGGCTGAGGGCAGCCAATTTGAAGATTAATGTCGAGAAATGCAAATTTTGTACAAACGAAACAAAATACTTGGGGCACGTGATAAACGAGTCGGGAATAAATACTGAGCCAGAAAAAATCGCCGCCATTACGACATTACAACCACCCCAGAGTGTGCGAGAAGTGCGACAGTTTTTAGGCATCGCTTCGTGGTATCGCCGATTCGTGCCTGATTTCGCCACAATATCGCAACCTTTAACCCAATTACTCAAGAAGGGTAAACATTGGAAGTGGGGAGTAGAGCAGCAACAAGCATTCGAGACTCTCAAGACCAAGCTAACAGAGGCACCGGTCTTGGCATATCCTGACTTCTCCAAGACATTCACTTTGCAGACTGACGCCAGTAACTTCGGGTTGGGCGCAGTATTGACGCAAGAATGCGAGGGGGCAGAACGAGTCATCGCGTATGCTAGCCGCCACCTAAATCAGGCAGAGAAAAATTACTCTGCCACAGAAAAGGAGTGTCTGGCCATTGTCTGGGGAATCAGGAAGATGCGGGGTATCTGGAAGGGTACCCTTTCATTGTGCTGACAGACCATTTAGCCCTGAAATGGTTAAACTCGATAGAAAGTCCCACGGGAAGATTAGCCCGCTGGGCATTAGAGCTACAACAATTTAATTTTACGATACAATATCGACAAGGCAGGAACAACGTTGTAGCAGACGCATTATCACGGCAACCGCTAGACAGTGTGAATTTCGCCAGTTGCGAGAACAACACACCACATGATTGTGCCTGGTTACAAAAGATGAAACAGATAGTAATCGACAACCCCCAGAAGTATACCGATTATCGCATTATAAATGAGCAACTATATCGCCACTTTGAGCGGCAAATCAATGACGAAGATGACATCCCATGGAAACTGTGTGTATCAACACCCCAAAGAATTCGAGTACTCCAGGAGAATCATGACAACGTCACAGGCGGGCACCTTGGCATTCGAAAAACAATAAACCGCATCGCTACCAGGTATTATTGGCCCGGAATGTTTCGGGACATCAGTAAATATGTGCGCAGTTGTCAATCCTGTCAACAATTTAAAAGCAGTCAACAAAAACCCGCGGGAGAAATGCTCACCCACCTTACCGAGGAACCTTGGGCAACGATATGCGCTGACTTCATTGGACCATTACCCAGGTCGAAACACGGCAATACGATGCTACTAGTAATAATCGATAAATTTTCCAAGTGGATCGAATTAATTCCTATGAGAAAGGCCACCGCAGAAGGAGTCGTGAAAGCATTCCGAGAACGCATACGTTGCCGTTACGGGGTGCCAAAAGTTTTCATTACGGACAACGGTACCCAGTTCACCTCTCGACTGGTCCAACGCTACTTAAAGGATATAGGCGTCTACCAGCAGTTGACAGCCCCATATACGCCGCAGGAGAATCCAACGGAGCACGCAAATCGAACCATCAAGACTATTATTGCTCAATTTTCAGGTCAACAACACAATCGCTGGGATGAATTCCTCCCAGAAATTATGCTGGCAGTAAACACCAGTGTAGCGGAATCAACTTGGTATTCGCCCGCACTCATCACCCAGGGGCGGGAGCCAAGACTTCCAAAAACTTTTTATGATGACATAACCGCCGGCACAGGTGCCCGAATAGTTACCCCGGAAGATCGTGCGGCGGATATTCAAGAAATTTTTCAGATCGTAAAACAAAATCTAAATACAGCGTCCGTCAATCAAAAACGTCAATATAATTTAAGGCGACGGCACTGGAAACCCAGTTTGGGTGACCTCGTACTCTTGAAACAGCATCCACTCTCTAAAGCAGTGGACAGCTACGCCGCCAAATTAGCCCCGAAATATTGGGGACCATATATGATAAATTCATTTACGTCACCAGTCATAGTTAAAATACAATGTACTCGGACAAAAGAAATAAGGACAGCACATTTAAACGAACTTAAACCCTATTACAGCCATGACTGACTTATAATAAATATGTCTTTTACTCTTTCCGCAGAACTAACAACCTTTTTAAGACCAGATGGCGCATCAACAACGATTTGAAGAATCTTGCAAAAAGTTTCGCAAAGCAATGGACACAGAGCAACAAAAACAGAGAAGAATGATATTCATCGATGACGAAATACCAACCACCAGTAAGCGAGGCAGGCACAACAGTGCTACTGCTAAACCTAAGGCGACCTGCTTTCGGATGAGTACAGCCAAGCCACAAATTCCAACAGTGCTTGAATGGGACAACATACCGAGTCCAGATCCGCCGCAACGGCTATGTCAAAATCGAAACCCAGGCAACTCAATAGTTCCTCACCCGAAGAAAGGGGGGACTGTAACGACGAAAGTCAGTACCCTCGTTTTCACCGTCCAACATCTGTATATTCCTTTATGAAAATAATTTTGTGTACTCGCTTATATTGGATTATAATTATTTATATTGAATTATATCTCCCATGAATTTTAATTACGTATATTGAATTATATCTCCCATGAATTGATACCTTTTTACTATTATTGGTTCTTTCAATGTTTAAAAATCATTTTAAAATTAACGCTTTGTTATAGATGAAGTCGCCATCTATATGTGAATTTAAGTATTAAAATAGCTAAATTGACATTTTTATACAACCATTATTTAGTAAGTTACGTTTTATGACAACTGATTGTTAGCAGAAATTTGCGTATATAAGGAGGAATCTCCGCATGAATTGGGCAGTCTGCTGCTAGCTGTCAGCAAGGTAAGAACACAAAGTTGAACGCAGGTGTTACACATCCATCAACATTGTACTTGCCTTTAAACACATCTACTGGACAGACTTATAATAACACAACTAGTGTATACTATTGTGTGGTCGATCTCCTTGGATTTCGGTCTAGCAACAGGCACACTGCTCCTTCTGAGCTTTTCTCACGCGCGCAGCCTGTAGGTTATGTGGTGTTACACATCCCGCCTGCATCTGCGTGTACAGTGACTGCGCTCTGCACGAGCATACGTTCTTTCGCTCCTTCTGAGCATTTGTTTCTCGCGTTCTCACGCGCGCAGCCTGTAGGTTGTGTGGTGTTACACATCCCGCCTGCATCTGCGTGTACAGTGACTGCGCTCTGCACGAGCATACGTTCTTTCGCTCCTTCCGAGCATTTGTTTCACGCGTTCTCACACGCGCAGCCTGTGGATTTTGTGGTGTTACACATCCCGTCTGCAGCTGCGTGCATAGTGACTGCGCTCTCTACGAGCATACGCATACCGCTCCGTCTGAGCGTTTAAGTTGTCATTTAGACGGCCATTTTATTTTACAAAAATTGTAATAAAGAAATATTTTTTTTAAATCGACTTCGTGTGTTTTTTTTCTCTCTCTGTCACGGTCCCAAAAATCAATAAATTTTTGTGGACGAATCCTGGACATCGCTGAGCTCTACCCCAGCCTAAGAATCGTCGTCACAAGTATTTTTAAAGAATTTATAATATTATATTATAACACATCTTCATTACGTACTGTTGCCTTACACTGAAGCTGGTGCACGACAATTGGGTATCAATCTCCATCTCATGCCAATTATTCTGGGTGGAGATTTAAATACAAATTTTGCAAGCCCACAGTAGCAAGCTTTGTCAAAATTCCTATTTGTCGTTTTCTACTTGCATATGAGCAATTCTCCACAAACCCCCATAACTAATAATTCCACTACTATAGATGCAGTTTTCCATAGATTTTTAAATACAGTAGAGTCAAAAATTTATAAATCTTATTTTTGTTACCATAAGCCAATACTAATTATTTGTACTCCAGGCATTTACCATAGATGGGCACTTTGCATTACTACTAAAATTTCAGTAAAAATAATTTTTTAACCAGTAAATTTTTACTGATTATTAAAATTTTTTTTCTGCAATTTTTATAAAGTGCCTAAATGATTTGTTATCTAATGAGGTGCATTGAATTTTCAGTAATCAGTAATGCTTGTATTCATAATGAAATTCTACCAAGTGGCTAAATTTTTTCATACAAAAATTTCAAAATTTGAATGAAAAAAATGTTGCCACTTGCTACAATTTTATTATGAAAATGGCACTGCGATTTTACTGGTAGTGCAAATTAAATTTCATTATCAGTAAAAATTTATTGAATTTTTTTCAGTAATCAGTAAATTTACTGCTTACTGCAATTTTTAATGCAGTACATATTTACTGCAGTGTGCCCATTTACTAACTAAATAAGTTAAATAAAACAAACAAAAACTAGAAAATTCCTATGTATTTACAATATTGAAAGTTTTGTTACTTTGTATTGATTAACTTAAAAAATATACCAAAAGCATAAGTACTTCCAACTTTAAAAAAAAAATTCATTACTATATGTTTACACATCTCCCCTGTGATCGGACTCACATTGCTTTTTTTATTTAACTTTAATTCCTTATTTTTTAATTTTCTATCACAAAGGCTCCCTTTAATTTGTTTAGAGCAGCTTTAGTAACTGGATTTTCTTTCCAAATATTTATTTTTTTCTATGTACTTCAGAGACAAATAAGACAACTTTTCTCACACATACAACTATAGTTTTATTTTTGAAATCACTTATGCATACATACACACATAATTTGTCTGTATGCTCTCTTATTTTTCTGCGCATATAAATTAAAAAAAACTTTGTTATACCCTTTACCAAAAAATGGTAAAAGGGTATATATGTATAGGTTGTCATTCCGTTTGTAATTTCTACAATATTAATAAGCGACACATAAAGTATATATATTCTGGATCCTTATGCATAGGGAAGACGAACAAGCGATGTCCGTCTGTCTGTACGTGAAATTTTTCCCAAGCTCCCAGAACAGCTAGAGATTTCGTTCTTGGACTGGTGTGTCAGAAATTTTCCGAAAAATTTTGCTATTGAAAATCAGAAAAATCGGGCAGACGGTTTCAGAGCTGGAAAACTCAAACTCTAATTTCCCATAGAAAATAACTACCGAAAACAAGTTTTTATTACTTTTTTATTAAATTAACTTATTGTATACTTCGGTATGAATAAAATTGGTATTTATAATTAAAAAAAAATTTTAAATTTAACAAAATAAAAAAACGTTTCCAGGGTTGGAAAACTTTAACTTTTTTCCTAATAATTAAACATATTTCATGTTTTAGGAAGAAGGCTATTTTCTCAGGAACGATAAAAGCTACGGGTCTGAAATTTGGACAGAGTATGTAGAACTTTGGACGCTACAACAACAAGTATATAAAATTTAAATTTTAAAGGGTGGCCCAAAACGAGTGAGGAAAACTTTTAAAAGCCCATTTAATATACATACAATTGTATGTGCATATGTATATTGACACTTGAAATTTGTAAAATTAGTGTATTTTTATATAGGCTACAACAACTAGCACTAAAATTAAAAAGATTTAAATTAAAGGGTTTTCCATCAGTTAATGTAATTTTGACAAATTGCTATATCTTGGAAACTGTAAGAGTTAAACTCTTGAAATTTTCAAAAACGGTAAAACTAAAAAATCCGAAAATTATACAATCGCCAAAAATTTAAAAAAATCGCCCAGACGAAAAAAAATCGTCAAAATGAAAAAAGCGCTAAAATTAAAAAAACGCCAAAAACCGAAAAAAATCGCCAAAACGAGAAAAATGTGTCAAAACTAAAAAAAAATTCCCACAATGAAAAAAAACGCGCAAAAATCGCTTAAATGAAAATAAATCGCCAAAATCAAAAAAATCGCCAAAATTTCTGTTAGTTAGCAAATTATCTAGAAATTATATAACACTAACGATTACAAATTTATATAATGCATAAAAAATTTCAGTGATAGGTATTGTACCAAGTACGAACTTGGTCAAAATTTGTATCTCACTACTTTTGATGGTCGAAATTTTGGAAAGGAACTTAGACTTTTTTCACATTTATGTTTTTGTGAAGATCTGACTACTTTTTGGAAGGCTTTCTTAATAAAGCTTCTTAAACTTTAAATTTCTAGTCTGTTATAGTTCTATTCATAATGTCTGCGCCAGTTCAAAAGGGCAAAGTTACATAAAATTATGGGTTATAGGGTGATATGTGCACCATTGTGTCATAATAAGGACCGAGTAATTTGCTTAATTTTTAACAGTCATCTGAGTAGAAATATGTAAAATATAGTGTAAATTTTACTGGGAGTGACCCCATCTATTTATCTAAAGTCTGCTCAAAAGTAGTACTTTTGAAAACGCAAAATTAAATGCTACCATGAGAGAAATGTGCATGCAATGTTTTAATACATTAGCTTGTGTTTTAAATTTATCTAGTTGGTAACTTAATTAAGCCTATTTTTTTTGCAAAATTTCAGTTCTCTACCGTATAATATTTTAATAAAAATTCTATAAACGTGGCTTTCTTCCGTTCCGTTCGTTACTTCCCTAATTTAACAATCGGTGCTTTCAGATTTTTCCTGTTCGTAAATCCTTTAACTTAAATTCTTAATTTTAAGCTTAAAGTGCGTGTCCATGCTCCCCAATTGAAACTTCCAGGATTTTAAATCTTTCTTGGTGATCTCTAACTTAGATTTATTTGCGTATTGAATTTAAGCTCTGTAGTGCAAATTCTAGCTTGAAATGTTTTTCCCCCACTCTCCGTCACATTTTTAAACTCAAGACTTTGTAATGAGCAGCGCTCAAATATCATCGTGCCACTTTTAAGATGATAGCTTTTAGTTACAACTTCAGTTAAAAGCTTCACTACAGGAGTGGGCCCTGCCACTCCTGGTTAAAATATTTAGATTTTTTAGCTCTCTAGCGCAATTAAGTTACTTCATTTTTATGGGCGGGAATACGCCCACCTTTTTTAAGTAAATTTTTTTTTCTAGCGCCAATTATATACGTCAAGTTTCGTTGGAAACGGATATTAATATTTAAATAAACAGTATATTTGAATCTGCTGATCCGAAGTACATGAAACAGGAAGTTTAAATTGTATGGCCGTGTTAAAACCCACGTTTTTCAACGAAATTTTATAACTTTGCATTATTCCAACATTTGTGCCAAATTTCAATAAAATCGCTTGAGATAAATATTTTAAATGGTATATCCCCGCCCCCCTGGTAAAAATCTCCGGGTTTTTAAATTTTTCTAGTTAGTTACTCATCTAGACCCACTTGTTTATCAAATTTCAGCTTACTAGCATACATCTTATTTATATTTTTCGTATAGGCGTAATAGCGCCCACTTTTTTAATCTCAATACCTGCTGTAGCCGGTAGTTATCTTTCCTTTCGAGTTTCGTTAAAAACGAATAGTAATAAATATGTAGTATATTCAAATGTGCTGACCCGAAGTATATGAAATATGAGGCTTAAATTGTATGGGCGTATTACCGCCTTAGGTTTGTTTTTTTAATTCTGAGCCTTATGGGTGCAGCCCCGCCCTCCTAGGTAAAATTTTTGGGTTTTCAGATTTTTCTAGTAATTTGCTAATTTATTACTACTCGTTTGTCAAATTTTAGATCACTAGTGCAAATTTGAATTTACTGTTCTTTTGGGCGTGTTACCGCCTACTTTTTTAAATCCAATGTTTGCTTTGGCTAGTGTTTATCTTTCCTGTTTAGTTTCGTAGAAAACCGATGATATTAATTACATAAATAGTACATTTAAATGTGCTGATCAGAAGTACATGAAATGGGAGGTTTAAACTGTATGGGCGTGTTAACGCCCACTTATTTTAACAAATATTTATAGCATTGTATTATTGAAACATGTGTGCCATATTTCAATAAAATCACTTGAGTTAAACACCTTAGATATGTGTTTTTATTTCTGAGCTTTATTGGCGTAGTCCCGGACCCTTGGTAAACATTTTTCGGTTTTCAGATTTTTCTAGGTGATTACTCACAAAGTTCTACTTGTGCACCAAAATCCAACTCCCTAGCGCAGATTTAAAATTTTATAGGCGTAGCCCCGCACCCTGGTTAAAATTTTAGGGTTTTCAGATTTTTCTAGTTCTTTGCTCATCTAGATCTATTCGTGTACCAAAGTTCAAATCTTTAGCTATAGCGGAAGTGCTTCATCAATTTGATGACTGTGTCAGTGGTCAGTGAGTGTCTTAAAATATGCACTTTTTGCACCTCCATATCTCAGGAACCTTTTGCTATAGAATTTTCAAACTTCGCATATAAGGTAAACTAAATTCTAATTATGAATTAAATTTTAGAATTTTACGACGGCGGGGAAAAAGTTATCAGAGGGGTAAATACAGATCGAATAGCTTCCTGTAAATACACACACTGCGTGCATTGGCCTGGCGCACTGCCGTGCGCCTAGATAACTTGTCTCGATAAGATCTGTTTTAATTTCTCAAATGCACTTTTAGCTTATGAATCCATTTCTATTCTTTTTTCGCTAGATTGATTTCGGCGATTCGGATTTTAGCGTAATCCTTAACAAAGCGACGATAGTAACCGGATAATCCCAAGAAAGATCGGAGATATTTTAGTGTGTTGGGAAGCAGAAAATTTACAATTGTTTCGACGTTTAAATACCGTTGTCCGAAATTATGAAACCCAAAAATCCAACCTCATTTTTAAAAAACTCGCACTTGTCGAGTTGGACTTTCATATTTACTCCGTGCCGAAAACTTCAGCGATATCTTTTAGGTGTTGTTCCTCATTTGGACCGAAGATGATTATGTCATCTATATATACATAACATCTCTCCCCAATGTGTGCACGCAAAATATCATCCAGCGTGCGTTGGAATATGGCTGGAGCATTTTTCAAGCCAAATGGTAAACGAGTGAACTCGTTTGCTGTTTTTTCAATGTCTATGGTCTTTAAAGGTATTTGGTGAAACCCACTTTTCAAGTCCAATACCGTGAAATATTTACTCTTTCCCAATTGTGCCAGCACTTCGCTCATTTCGGGTAATGGATATTTATCTGCAATAGTGCTTGCATTCAGCTTTCTGTAGTCTATAACCATCCTGAATTTTCTTTCCCCGCTTGCATCAAGTTTATTAGGAACAACCCACACTGGTGAATTGTAGGGAGACTTTGATAGTCTGATTATCCCATTTCTAATAAGGTTTTCACTTGAGATTCAATTTCTTTTTTTAAGCTTATAGGATAAGGGTAAGTTTTGGAATAAATTGGGTCTTCAGTTTTCGTTCGTATTACTTCTGTAATGTTTGTGGTATACGTCATCTTGTCGTCCGGGGCTGAAAAAAGGTTGGAGTATTTTGCAACCATTTTGTTTAACTTGTCTTTTTGTTCTTGGGTCATGTGACTTCTCCGAAGTGAAGTCGTGCGAATATATTTGGCTGGCATCTGTTTAAGAAAAACCTTTCTTCCATTTCCTAGTGTCATGTATTTATATTTAGTATGAATAATTGCATTAAGGTCTTTTAAGTGTCATATCCAATTATGCCGTGGAAAGTTTTTAATTGTGGCAATAAGTAGAATTTAATTGGAACGTCTGTTTTTCCAAATAGAAATGTATTTGTATGAAAACCAATTTGCACCTTCCCTCCTATGGAATTTTCATAGAAAGTATCTTTATTTGATTTTTTTTTTACTATGTTTGGTGCTATATAATTTTTAGTGGAGCCGGTGTCGATTAAAATTTTTAAAATTTCACCATTGTCCATCCTAATTTCAAAGTATGGCAGAGTGGACGAATTTAATCTAAAAAATTTATTTCATTAAAATGGTCGTATTGTTGATCATAGTCTTTAATATTGTCAGTCTGGCTGTCAATATATTCGTCTAAAGTTTGTTCATTAATATCGTCCTCTATTTCTTGTTTCTCTACATATGTGTCAATATTATCAATTTCTCGTGTTTCCTGTATGTTTGAGGTGTGGTCTGTTTCTAATTTGAGATAGAAATTCCCACTTTGAGCTTCTGGTTGTGGTGCAGGCGCACGTTTTCACATCCATAGGTTCAGGCCTTGGAGGTGGCTTCGATATAAAATGTCTTGGAGATGCATAATTAGCATAATGGTTGTTTTTGTTGTGCTGGTAGTATTTAGGGATATCAATCTGATTTTGATAGTAGCCTAATCCTTGAGGAGGTTGCTGCCTTTTGAATTGACCAATTGGTTTCTTTGGTCGTGGTGGGGGAGGAATATGTGCTAACTCCGGATGAAATATCGGCTGATTTCGTTAGTTAGTTAGTTCTGAAATTCTGATTCTCTAGCTTTAAACATAAATGTAAGGCTTTAGGTAAATCTGTTGGCTCTTTCATGACCAAAAGCCTGTATATGTCTAATTTTAACCCTCTTACGAAGGTATCCAGTTCCTTATCTCTATAAGTCTGTGTTAAAAGGTGCAGTAATTTCTGCCCTATGTCCATGGCACTTATTTTTTTTGTGTAAGGGATAGATGATTGTAAACCTTTTGGTAGAATTTTTGAATTGTTTCTGTTCCTTGAATTAGTGATGTTAATTGATATTCAATAGTGCTTACGTCTCTTTTGTCTGCATAGTGCAGAGTTAGGCAACGTGCTATACTGTCCCGATTTAGGGGTGTGTTGTAAGATTCCAAGCACTTTTCTCTTTCATTTGAAGTTAATTAATAAAAATTTTTTGCAATTTTTTAACACGAAGTTTCTTTTTTCTTTAAATTCAAAAAAAGTTTTTTTCAAAAAAAGTAGTTTAGTATTACTTATAACTGTTACACTTTAACTTACATTAGTAAGATGATTTTCATATTGATGATGAAGTGCAGTGGCTGTTTGCTCATTCAACTCCTGTTCTTCTGTTTTAACAGTTACTAGGGTCCTCGTTTTTGCTACTGCCTTGGAGACGTGCTGCTGTGCAGGACGATTTATTCTGCTTCTGAATTTTCCTTGGCGACGTGCTGCTGTGCAGGACGATTTACGCTGTTAGTGCTGACCACGCGGCAAAGATACGAGCTAAACTTGTAAATCAATTTTTACACTTTTTTTCTCAACGTTCTTCCGGTTTAAGAGATTAATTTTATAGAACTTTAAAGACCGCGTGGCCCCACGTTGGGCGCCAATTAAACAAAAACTTAGTTTTTTTTTAATGTTTTACTTTAAACCGTTACAATCTGTAGCCCACTGAGAAGCGCTTTACCTCACCCATCTGTCAAAATGATAAATCGTGTTAATTGGCTGGGATTCAAAAAATATCTTAGTAGTCATTGCACGGAAAATATTACGCTAAGAACACCCAATGATATTGAATCGAACATTGCAAATCTTAACGAGAATATTAAACAAGCTTCTGAACATGCCACTACATCCCATCCGCATACTAGGTTCAATAAAATTTATTCTACAGACGTTGAACATCTCGTACGTGAAAAAAGAAGAGCTAGAAGGGAATGGCAACAGCACAGATCACGTCAACATAAAATCAGATTTAAAGAGTGCGCTAAACGACTCCAAGAGTTGCTTGCATCTGAAAAAACTGCATCTTTTAAAAATTATCTGGAAGGCATTGATGTCACACCAGCATCAAATTACTCTTTTTGGCGCACTGCTAAAAAGCTCAAAACACCCGTTGAGTTTAAGCCACCTCTGCGCACATCTACCGGAGGTTGGGCAAGAAGCGATACTGAAAAAGGTAACATATTTGCTGAGCATTTAAAATACGTATTTACACCAAATACATGTACCGGTGTTGCTGATTTGCCGAGTGTAGTTGCTCTACAACCTCGACCCTTAAAATTTACGATGTGTGATGTAAAAAAACTAATTGCCGAACTCAACCCAAAAAAACTCCCGGATTAGTAACCAATAAGTTTACTGTCAACAATGTCAAAGCTTTTTGAAAAGCTCCTCATGACAAAATTGTCTTCAATTTTAACTGATAATGGGTGCATCCCGGACCATCAATTTGGTTTTAGAAGCCAGCATAGCACCATTGAGCAAACGCATAGATTGGTTCAATTTATCAGATAAACATTTGAGGAAAAGAAGTATTGTTCTGCCCTGTTTATTGAGGTTTCTTAGGCATTTGATAAAGTGTGGCATGAAGGCCTGATTTTGAAATTGAAGACATACTTACCAATAAACACTCTAAATCTTTTGGAAAGTTACATTCTTGCACGAAAATTTACAGTGGTGGAAGAACACTTTATGAGTATGCCTGAAACTATTTCATCCGGTGTGCCACAGGGGAGTATACTGGGGCCATTTTTATATTTGATTTATACTTGTGATATGCCTGTGAGCAGTAGTATCCACACTTCTACATTTGCCGACGATACCGCCTGCCTTAGTATGCACGAAAACCCTGATGAGGCATCCCGAAAACTCCAGGAACACATTAGCCAGATGGAACTATGGTTAAACTTATGGAGAATTAAGGTAAATGAACAAAAGTGTGTCCATATAACATTTACCTTACGAAGATATACTTGTTCCCCCATTCAGATTAATAATCAAGTTGTTCCTCAACATTCACATGTGAAATATCTTGGTATACACCTCGATCGACGGCTGACATGGAAACATCACATTGACTATAAATTAACTCAAATGAAACTAAAATTAACTCAGGTACATTGGCTGATTGGCAGAAATTCAACACTCAGCCTAGACTACAAACTTTTAATATACAAGTCGCTTTTAAAGCCAATATGGTGTTACGGTATCCAGTTATGGGGCACTGCTTCTGCTTCCAATGTAGAGAGAATTCAACGAAGACAAAACTAAATTTTAAGGTTAATAACATCTGCTCCATGGTACATTAAGAATTCAAATATACATCGTGATTTAAATATGCCACTAGTGATTGAAGAAATTGCAAAATACGCAGGCAAATATCTAACTAAACTCGTGTCACATCCTAATCCGCTTGCTCGTAACATTTTGAACTTTACTGGACACTTCCGCTTAAAAAAGAGAGATACAAGGGCTCTAATACTAAACACTCCGAATGAAGTTGCTTGAAATTTTTTTTTGCTTATCACTACTTATGTATTATTTACAACTATCACTTAGTTATGTCTGGCATTGGTCGGGCCTATTTATTATATGTTAGATTTAGGATTTGAATACTTATTGTTAGTTCATATATGAAGATACAATAAATAAAAATAACATGCATAAAAAAAAGAAATGAACAAATATACATTATTTTCTCCTTTCTTAGAAGAGTATGAGGGGGTAAAAACAGCTCGAATGCCTTCTTGTAAATATACACACTGCGTGCATTGGCCGGAACTTGGCCTGGCGCACTACCGTGCCCCTAGATATCTCCCTTTTCCACATCAACGGGTAATTTAATAACCATTCTTGTGTATGGTTCAATCAGAATTTTGCCGGAACATATATTTTTATTGTCATATAATGGAATTGATGTGAACTTCGTCTCCAGTGTTTTAGATTGTAGATCAATCTTAGTTCCTATATTGGACAAATAGTCAATACCTATCAGACCATCGAAATAGTTATGAAACTTAAAAAGCAACAATGAGAGTTTTCCGTTTTGTTTAAATTTCTCAAATATTGGTAGTATCACCAATTTGTCTATTGCATATTTTGATAAGACTGTTTTTATAACTGCTGGTTTACATTTTATATGTCGTTTTATCCCGTAGTATCTATTAGGAATTTTAGAAATTTGTTACCTGGAAACCTGATTTTTATGTTAACCAATTCAGACCCATCTTTATTCGTGTCTAGGTATTCCGTGGGTTTTGTGAAGCACGGACTTGAACATTTTCCTCTTCTTCTACTTTGGTTAACTCATATTCCTTCTCAACTTCATTCATATTATTAACTTCTATTTTTGTAAATCTTTTAGTTTGACAGCTCGGACTCTGTTTGATGCTAGGAAAAGAATTCATATTTCGTAGGTCAGAAACCTCACTCAATAAATCCATAGGCTCTGGCTGTGGATACCTGTGCCTATGTTCTGTAACTTTGGTGAGTACTTTTCCAAACGAAAAGTTTGTTGTCGTTCTGTGAAACACAGGAAAAACAGGTTTATTATAAAATCCATTTATCTGATATGGGAAGTTATTTTGTCTAAACTGCTTATATTTATAAGAAAACTCATTAGCCTGTTGATATTTATATTATGCTCTTTGATGTAGAAATGCAAGGCTTCACCTAGGGTACTTAGTATGAAAGCCCTAATTGTTTTTCCCAATGGATTTTTCAATCCAGTTACAAAAGACTTAATGCACATTTCCCCCATGCAGTTAGGGTGACCGATGACATTTTTCAAAAAGGGGATTTATCAAAAAAAAAAAATTAAAAAAGCAGAAAACTACACTAAACTTTTTATTTTTAATGTATTTTTATATAATTCACTATAAAAAAGGGAGACAAAAAGTGGCAAAAGCACTAGAAAAAGTGGCAAGGCAGTCGAAGTGGCAATTCGCCACTTTAGTCGGTCAAACGGCCACGCTGCTTACAGTGCCTTCCTAGCTGTATTCACATTTTGGTCTTATTTGTGCAACAATATGTTGTTGCAAAGAGCTGATTGCAATTCTTAAGGTGTCTTAAGGTATTTTATCAAGAAAGTTTCTGATCGTTTGTCAAAGAAGTATATTATGAGGTTCTCTTTTATATTGTCGCATTTTAATTGGGTGCCATACATATTGAGCACCTCATTTGCTTGCCCATCTATTTTGTTGCGTATAGCTCTTAATAACATTTGTTCATATGGGGTCTTATCCGTTTCTCTTATGAACAGAATTTCTTCAACATTATTAAAGAATTCATATAGTAACCTAGCATTATAATCGAATGTCGGCAATGGTTTTATAGCGTCAGGTATTCTTAAAGACTGAAATACATCCATTTTCCTGCCGCCAATCCTGATGAAGCAAGAGGGACAGTGCCCGAAATAGATTGTTCATGTATATCGCTATTCATTGTTTCTGAATCTACTATTTCTGGGATTGATAGTAAACTCCTACTCTTAAATAAATTTGGAATTATATAGGGCGAAAACCGTGATTTTGAGATTAATTTTTTTTAACTCTTGTTTGGTATCTCTTACAATAAGGTACAAATCTACTTATTTGTAATAATTTTGAAATAAAAATTATGTGCAACTTACAATATTGAAAATGAAATCAGCTTTGCCATTAATCACTCGGTGTTTGTAGGTTTTTCCAATAGAAGGTTCAACGGTTAGTGAGTGCTTATGTTGAAAGTTGTGTATATGCTCTTGTTGGATGGTGCAAAATTTATTTTCAGTTTTTGTTTGTTTTTATATGGATATATATTATTTTTTTACCCTTTCTGATATATATTTTATAGTCTTTATTTTAAAATTTATCTATAAAATTCGATGATATTCATTCATATTATGGCGACCCTTTTTTGAATACTTTTTAATTAATTTTTTAATTGTTCATGCATGACTAATTATGATATTCAATCATAATAAATTTCCTCTGGCAATTCTGTTCCCCCATTAACACAACATATATATATATATATATATATATATATTATATATATGAACTTATCAACACTTTTTTCACTTACTTAAACCGCATGTTTGACTGCGCGAGATAACTTTTGAAAATAATTTGATTCTTGATTGATTAATGACAATTAAATATTTTTTCTTTAATATTTATACTAATTAACTTTTTACAATACATTTTGGTAATTTCTGCGAATAATTATAGGAAATAAATTGGAAAAAGTTGATTCTAAGAATAAAAATGCAGAATACTTAATTATCAGTTTAAATATAATAAAATAAATTAACAAATAATGTTTGACCCAATTATTAATTAAGAAATAAGGAAGTTAACAATTAATAAAATGCGAAATGTTTACTTTATGTTGGGCCCAATTATTAATTTTTCTTCTCTAATTGCATATCCAAATTTGAATATAAGCGATTACATGCAAAGTTGTTCTTCTTTTTTAACTTAAATCTACATTAATATACATATGTAAAATTTATAAAATATTTGTTTATTATTTGAGCAAAATCATTTCTGTTTCTTGCAGTATGTATTAGTTCCCCAATGGTCCTCAAACCAGTCCAGTTTCTTAACCACGACATTTGTTTACTTAAAATGCCTCTTCTTCCATCTAACTATACGCCCTTGTATGATCAGATGCAGCAATTTATATTTATCTCCTCTAATAATGTGACTGAGGTACGCAGTTTAACGTCTTTTTATAATTTTTATTAGTTCAAGTTCTTTCTGTAGTCTGCTTAAAACTTCTACGTTCGACACACGATCTGTCCATAGAATTCTTAATATTCGACGATAGCACTACATTTAAAAAGCTTCTAATCTGTTTAAATCTACAGCTTTAAGAGTCCATGATTCGACTCCATATAAAAGTATTGACCAAACATAGCATTTCAAAAATCTTATACAAAGATTGGTGTTTATAACACGACTTGTTAATGATTTTTTCAGCTTACAAAATGAACTTCTTGCCGTTTCTACACGTACATTAATTTCTTTATCACATTCCTAACTTTCTTGTATCCAACAGCCAAGATATTTAAACTTTCTGACCCGCTCGATAGGTTTCCTGTTAATGTATATTATTATTATTATTAATAAAGAAATAAAAAATGTAATAAAAGAAGTTAAAAATTAATAAAATGCAAAATGTTTATTTTATGCCTGAACCAATTTATGCAAGGTGTGTTGACTGCAGTTGTATGTATTAATGTGGGTAATAGCTGTTGTTGTTGTAAGCTGTAGTTATTTGGTTGATTGGTGACCACTGGTAACTCCATCCCCCTAAGATTAGAGTGGAAATCCGTAGGTGCCCGAATGATACTTTCCACCATGAACATATTTGGTTTGTACGTGACTTTAATTCTCTTCGTTAGCCATATTGATGTTATGATAATCATTAGAATGACAATCGTAATTGAAATAGAGGTAATATAGTAGTGAGTTTTTGTTGTTATTCTTAAAGAAGTTAAGTTCTTCTATTATTGTTTCGGGAATAACTTCTATAAACTCAGGTAGCGATATGTTTATATGTTCGCTATATGTTTGAGGTTTCTTGTCATATACCAGGGCATTTATTTTTACTGAGCATGTTTAAACACACTTTTTATTAAAATATGTTAAAACACACCTAATATTAATATTAACTGAATTTGTCCAACCAAAGCAAACTATTAAACGTATTTAATTGCATTAATTTCAACTTTATTCTGATTGGTTAGTTTCCCATAAATTTTAACACCCTTACGATTACAAATTTATATAATGCATACTATATTGCAGTGAGAGGTATTATACCAAACACGAACTTGGTCAAAATTTTTATCTCACTACTCTTGATGGCCGAAATTTTTGAATGGAACTTGGTTAGCCTTTTTTCACATTCATGTTTTTGTGAGGATTTTAATTAAAGAGATCCTTATAAACAAAAACCTTGTCGTTTCAGCTGGTATTTATACGCAGAAAACTGGTTTCTTTTGATAAAAGTTACGAACTTAGGCGATTGCTCCGAATTTATATATATATATATATATATATATTGATCAGCCTCTGAGAACACAAGAATATAATTCCAAATAATATTTTGAGGTTAACACGACAGAACTTGGAAATTCTGATATTTTTTTTAATACATGCTTTTATTTATTGTATCTTCAAAAATGAACTAACAATAAGTATTTAAATCTTAAATCTAAAATGTTATTATTAGGCCTGACCAGTGTCGTATATATAATTAGCGATAGTTATAAATAATACATGAGTAGTGATAATCAAAAGGTGAAACAAGTATTTTTAAGCAATCCCATGTTATTAACCCTAAAATTTTATTTTGTATTCGTTGGATTTTCTCTACATTGAAAGCGGAAGCTGTGCCCCATAATTGAATTCCGTAGCACCATGTTGGCTTCAAAAGCGACTTGTATAGTAAAAGTTTGCAGTTTATGCTGAGTGTTGAATTTCTGCCAATCAACCAATGTATTTAAGTTAACTTAAGTTTCATTTGAGTAAGCTTAGAGTCAATATGTTATTTCAATGATCAAAGTGTATACCAAGATATTTTACTTGTGAATGTTGAGCGATATATTAATTGTTGATTCGAATGGGGGAACAAGTATCTTTTTTTAGGGTAAACGTTTAATGAACACACTTTTGTTCATTTACTTTAATTCTTCATAAGTTCAACCATGTTTCCAGCTGAGTAATATGTTCCTAGAGATTGCGGGATGCCTTATAAAAGCTTTTGTGTACACTCATACAGGCTGTATCATCGACAAATGTAGTGGTGTGGATATTATTGCTCAAAGACATATTACAAGTATATATTAAATACAAGACTGGCCCCAGAAGACTACCCTGTGGTACACCGGAAGATATAGATTCGGGCACACTTTTGAAGTATTTTTCCAGAACAGTGAACTTCCTACCAATAATATTCATTTCCAAAAGCTTTTGTATGTTTATTGGCAGATATGTGTTCATTTTTAAAAATAGGCTTTCGTGCCATACTTTATCAAATGCCTAAGAAACAGCAATAAAAAGGGTAGAACAATACTTCTTTTCTTCAAATGTCCTCCTTATAACTTGATCCAATCTATGCGTTTGCTCAATAGTGTTATGCTGACTTCTAAGGCCAAATTGATGGTCCTGGATGCACCCCTTATCAGCTAAAATTTTGGACAATTTAGTCATGAGCAGCTCTTCGAAAAGCTTTGAGATTGTTCATAGTAAGCTTATAGGCCTATACGACTCAGCCTTGGTAAGATCTTTCCTCGGCTTCGGTAGCATTTTTATCTTGGCAAGTTTCCAGTTATGTGGAAAATGCAGCATTGGTGAAATGGCATTAAAAATAAATAGCAGTATTCTTATGGCGATATGAGGCAAGTTCATCAGCATCTCGTTAATAATTCCATCAATACCCGGAGCTTTCTTCAGAATAACTTCAGCAATTAGTTTTTGAATATCACGCGTCTAAAACTTTATGGGTCGAGGGGGTAGAGCAAATACACTCCGCAAATCAACAGCACCAATGCATGTGTTTGGGGTAAATACGTATTTTAAATGATTTGCAAAAAAGTAACCTTTTTCGGTATTACTTGTTGTCCAACCTCCAGTAGATGTGCGCAGATGTGGTTTAAACTCTACAGGGGTTTTAAGCTTTCTAGCACCATGCCACAAGGAGTAATTAGACGATGGTGTGACATCAAGACCTTCCAGATAATTTTTAACAGATGCATTTTTTTTTTCAGATACATCCAACTCTTGGAATCTTTTAGTGCACTCCTTAAGTCTGAATTTATGTTTAAGTGATCTGTGCTGTTTCCATTACCTTTTGGCTCTTCTTTTTTCACATGCGAGACGTTCAATATCAGTTTTTTTTAAAACGTATATTTATTTGTTGTATCTTCAAATATGAACTAACAATAAGTGATCAAATCTTAAAGCTAAAATATAATTATTTAGCCCCGTCCAGTGTCGGCCAAAACTTAGTAAAAGTTTAAATAATACAAAGTAGTGATAATCAAAAAGGAAAATTAAATCTATTTTTAAGCATTCACATCTAGAGTCTTGAATAAAATAGCGTTGTGTCCCTCTTTTTTAGGCGGATGTGTCCAGTAAAGTTCAAAATATTACGAGCAAGCGTATTAGGATGTGACTCGAGTTTTGTTAAGTATTTACCTGTGTATCTTGCAATTTCTTCAGTCACTAGTGGTAATTTTAAATCACGATGCAAATTAGAATTCTTAATGTACCATGGAGCAGATGTTATTAACCTTAAAATTTTGTTTTGTCTTCATTGAATTCTCTCTACACTGCAAGCTGAAGCAGTGCCCCATAACTGGATACCGTAACACCATATTGGCTTCAAAAGCGACTTGTATATTAAAAGTTTACAGTCCATGCAAAGTGTTGAATTTCTTCCAATCAACCAGTGTATTTGAGATAACTTAAGTTTCATCTGGGTTAGCTTAAAGTCAATATAATGTTTCCATGTAAGCCTTCGATCAAGGTGTATACCAAGGTATTTCACTTGGGAATGTTGAGGAATATTTTGATTGTTGATTCGAATGGGGGAACATGTATCTCTTCTTAGGGTAAACGTTGTATGGACACAATTTTGTTCATTGACTTTAATTCTCCATAAGTTCAACCAGATTTCCAACTGTGTAATATGTTCTTGAATATATCGGGAAGCCTCGTGCGGGTTTTTGTGCATACTAAGGCAGGCTGTATTATCGGCAAACGTAGATGTATGGATATGTCTGCTCAAAGGCATATCACAAGTATAAATCAAATACAAAACTGGCCCCAGTATGCTCCCCTGTGGCACACCGGATGATATAGATTCGGGCAGACTCATGAATTCTCCTTCCACAACCGTGTACTTCCGTGTAGTAATGTAACTTTCTAATAAATTCACTAAATTTATTGGTAGGTATGATTTTAATTTTAAAATTAGGCCTTCATGCCACACTTTATCAAATGCCTGAGAAACGTCAATAAACAGGGCAGAACAATACTTCTTTTCCTCAAATGTTTTTCTTATAAATTGAACCAATCTATGAGTTTGTTCAATGGTGCTATGCTGGCTTCTAAAACCAAATTGATGGTCTGGGATACATCCACTACCTCTTAGAATAGGGGAAAATTTTTTCATGGACAGTTTTTCAAAAAGTTTTGACATTGTTGATAGCAGACTTATTGGCCTGTATGACTCAGCCTTGGTAAGGTCTTTGCCGGGCTTTGGAATCATTTTGACCTTCGCAAGCTTCCAGCTTTGTGGATAATATTCCAGTCGTAAAATGGCGTTAAAAATAAATAACAGGATTCTAATTGCAATATGGGGCAAATTTATCAGCATATTGTTACTTATTCCATCAATACCTGGAGCTTTCTTCGAGTTGAGTTCAGCAATTAGTTTCTGAACATCACGCGTCTTAAATTTTATTGGTCGAGGGAGTAACGCAACTACACTTGGTAAATCAACAACACCAGTACATGTGTTTGGGGTAAATACGGATTTTAAATGCTCAACAAATATGTTACCTTTTTCAGTATCGCTTCTGGCCCAACCTCCGGTAGAAGTGCGCAGAGGTGGTCTATATTCAACGGCTGTTTTAACCTTTCTAGCAGCTCGCCATAAGGAGTAATTAGATGCAGGTGTGGCATCAAGATTTTCCAGATAATTTTTAAGCTATACAGTTTTTGCATATGCAAGCTTTTGGAGTCGTCTAGTGCACTCTTTAAATCTAATTTTATTTTGGGGTTGATATGTGCTGTTGCCATTTCCTTCTAGCTGTCCTTTTTCACGTAAAAGACGTTTAATGTCTGTAGAATAAATTCTATTAAACCCAGTCTGATGATAGGAAATAGTTGCATGTTCAGCAGCCTGTTTAATATTTTCGTTAAGATTTTCAATGTTAGATTCAATATCACCTGGTGTTCTTAGGTTAATATTTTCCGTACAATGGCTACTGAGGTATTTTTTGAACCCCAGTCAATTAACACGGTTGATCATCTTTACATATGGGACAGGGATGTCACTTCTTAGTGGGCTACAAATTGTAAGAATCGTGGAAGAGTGATCGGAGGAGAGATCTACAGAAGCTTCAACATGAATTAATTCCCTAGTGATATTTTTCATGACTCCAAAATCTATAACATCCGGAATTTTTTGTATGTCCGTAGGCCAGTAAGTGGGCTCCCCACTTGAAATGACGTCCAAGCCCATTTTTGAAATTGTGTTGAACAATGCCCGACCTCTAGGTGCTACAAAACAAGGGCCAAGAGATTTGTAGAATTCCTCGAATTGATCCTCAGTAATTGCAAATCTGGGAGGGGAGTAAATTGATGATATCAAGAAATTTGTAACAAAATTTTCGACACAAATATTTGTTGCTTGTAGATGTTCTTTACAAATGTTATCAAGGACATAGTGTTTGAGTCTTGACTTAATTAGAATTGCTGACCCACCGCATGCTCTCCCCCTCGGGTCATTTGAATCATATAGAGTGTAACCATTTATTTAAGAAGTGTATTCTGCATTCTCAGCATTTCTTGCATAATGCTAGTCATATTTGTTGTAAAGTTGTTTATAGTTAGCACCAGATTCTCAATAGTAGCTTCAAGGCGACTAAAGTCAAAGCCTGAGTTTGCATTCGCTGAATTATTTTGCGGTGAAACATTTTTTGAGGGACTAGAACTAGCCTTAGCAGTAAAGCAGTGAAGTAACTGGTTTCCTCACTTGAGCACAAGAGGCAGAGTGCGCGTTTAATGGTTGGGCTGGAGCTAATTTAGGTTTTTGACTCATAGTTTGTTTAACAAAAGAATATACAGGGCATCCTCTATAGTTAGCGGTGTGATTACATCCACAATTACAAAATTTTTTTCTGCTTGATCTTTTGGCTTAGTGCAGCTTGCAGTACCATGCAATTCACCGCAGATAACACAAACTGTAGGTAAATTGCAGTGAGTTTTTGTATGGTCATATTCTTGATAATTATGGCACTGTACAGGACCTGAACGCTTGCGTGGCTCTTCAATGTTTATTTTTCGGTATAAGGGATATTTTAAATTATAAATTGGATGAGTCTCATTTTTAGGGTTCCGTACACCAAAGGTGAAAAAATGAACCCTATTGTTTTCGCTACGCTGTCCGTCTGTCCGTCACACGGTATTTTCTCAGGAACCGTAAGATCTACGGACCTGAACAGAGTATGTAGAACCTTGGCCACTACAACAACAAATACATGAGAATTAGAAATTAAAGGGTGCTCCCAAACGAGCGACGAAAAATGTTAAAATCTCATGTAATACGCACACAATTGTATGTACATTAGGGGTACAACTTTTTAAATTTTTTGAAAAAAAAAATTTACATAACATAACACGATGAGGAATAGTAAAAAAATGATAACTGCGTTTTTAGTTTTTCGATTTATTTCAAAAACTTCACGCAGAATTTAAATTGAAAATTCGTTTGCAAATTTCATACATATGCCAAGAAAAAACACCATATGAGATTATGTTCTTTTCTTTGCGTCTGTTTTGTTTTGCTCTTCTGTTATTCATCGTATTTTTGCATATGACAAAAGTACATAACGGTAAATTTGAGTAAATGCTTTATGAATGATTGAAACTTCGTATAAGCGTCGCGCCAGTTGCTTTTATTTAGCTGTCGATCTCTCATTCAGTGCGTGGCGGCTTAAGTGAAAGTGTCTTTTTTAATTAACAATGTCTTTTAAAAAAAGTGGTGCTGAAGTTTGAAAAAATTCAAAAAAATGGGAAAACAATTTAATAACATTTGAAAAATCTAAGAATAAGAGAAGAGAAATCAATAACATTGAAAACCCCTTGAGTGAATTGTGTAAGATTCCAAAAAAGACCGTGATTATAGGAAGGTATAAAGAATTAGCAAAAACGGAGAAATTTAAAAAGAAAAGATGCCAGATTATTACAAACGAAATGATTGTATTGTGGTCGAAACTAAACTTTCCGAGCATAACACGTATAGCTGCAGAACGAAAGATAACAAAAGTTTTAAATGATTATTCAACATTTTTAAAATTCCCGGATGGCAGAAATATTACAATGACGTTCAACAAGTTATGTGATATAACTGATTTAAATGGTGTCTGGCTAGGAACTGAGGACAAAAAGTTGTATGAACTCCAAACAACTACAAATGGAGAAGTTGGGTACACGACAGCTAAAGCAGTTAATGTGCATCCCTCCAAAGCTGCCCTTTCAAGAAAAAATTTTCAAAGCACCTCGTGTTTAAATAAAGTGGCGCTCAACACGTCAACATCATCAGCTGAATCTGTCGAGCAATCACATTCTCCACCTGTTGGTGAATATAAAGCTCCTCTTCCAAGAAAAAGAAATGCGAAGTGTTCAACAAAAGCAGCAGTGACAATGGTAACAACAGCCCATGGAAGCACCAAAAATGTCGCTAAAATATGCAAAGAATTGTCCAAAGAAGAAATAAATATAGCAACACCAACACAAGCAGGTATTCACAAAGCGATGATTAAAGCAGCGCTGAACTTGGAAAAAAATTATAAGAATTTCTTAAGAGATGACATTTGGTGTATTCATTTCGACGGTAAGAAATTTGGGAAGAAAGAAGTGCAGGCCGTGGTGTTAACAAATGAAACTAAGGAAGAAAGAGTAGCGGCAATGGTTCTTGAAAACCGGAAAAGTTTGTCAATTTTTGAAGGTTTCTATTTAATAATATATTTTTAGAGCATTAATTAACTTTCTATAACTTTTTTAAGGAATACGGAATGTCTTGGATAAATTTAACATTTGGAATTCCATAAAAATGATTGTTAGTGACACAACAAACGTTAATACAGGGGTTGAAAGTGGAGTTGTTCGTTTACTGCAGAATTGTTTTAAGGAAAAACATTTGTCCCCACTGCAGTATATTGGATGCCACCATCATGTATTAGATTTAATTTTGAAGCATGTGATGAATGAGTTACTAAGTGGAAAGTCGACATCGCCAAACATCAGTTAAGACATATTTACCGAATTGATTATGAACTATGAAAACCTAAAACAAAACTACAAACAAAACGAAGAAAAGTTGACCTTAAGATCTATTAAATGGCGTGATGACATGCAATTTTTATATGAACTAGGGCAATATTTTAAATATTATGAAGTAAGCAACAAGTTCCCATACATAAAATTTAGAGTTTTACCAGCGCTCAGCAACGCTCGATGGAATTCTAGAGCTATTCTAGCGATTTTAACGTTCATACTAATACCGGAACACAGAATACAACTTTTGCCAATTTGCCAATTCATATGCAGCGCATGGTATGATGTTTGGTTCTCGGATCACCGTTTTCATAACAATGATTTTGAAATATTGGAAAAATCCGTCAAGCAATTCGAAACTTCGCATAAGTGTTTTCTAAAACACTGGGTAAAGGAAGATTCAGCCATTCTGAATTTAAAAAGATCTAATAGTTGCGCTGAAAGAGCCATCAAAGTTATTCAGGAAATTTACCCTTTTTGTAAATCTGAATATCTTAATCTGAATCTTAAGTTTATCTCAAATAATATACAAATGAATTAAATAATGAACTAAAACGTATATTTACTATAAAAATGTATTTGTCTTGTACTTAAATTAGTTTTATTGCTTCTAAATCAAAATTTGTCTTCTTCTTCTTCGCATATAACATATGAATTTTTTCAATTTAAATTCTGCGTGAAGTTTTTGAAATAAATCGAAAAACTAAAAACGCAGTTATCATTTTTTTACTATTTCTCATCGTGTTATGCCATGTAAAGTAGAAGTTACAAAAATAGACTACCCCTAATGTACATATGAATGAGAGATTGACACTTGAAATTTGTAAAATTAGTGTATTTTTATATAGACTACAACAATTAACATTAAAATATTAAAAAATTTAAATTAAAGGGTGGTCCATCAGTTAATGCAATTTTGACAACTAGCTACATCTTGGAGACCGTAAGAGGTAAACTCTTGACATTTTTAAAAACGGTAAAACTAAAAAACCCGAAAATTATAAAATTTAAAAAAATCGCCAAATCTAAGAAATCGACAAAAAAAAATTCTAGCACTAAAATAAATCGCCAAATTCGAAAAAATCGTTTAAATGAAAAAAATCGCCAATATGAAAAAAACGCCAAAAACCGAAAAAAATCGCCAAAACGCGACAAATGCGCCAAAACCAAAAAAAAACCACCTATATGAAAAAAATCGCCAAAATGAAAAAAAAAATTGCCAAAATTAAAAAAAAATCGCCAAATTTAAAAAAAAATCGCCAGAACGAAAAAAATTGACAAAATTTAAAATAAACACCAAAAACCGAAAGAAATCCTCAAAACGAAAAAAAGTGCCAAAACTAAAAAAATCGCCAAAACCAAAAAAAAAATCACGTATATGAAAAAAACGCCAAAATTAAAAAATCACCAAAATAAAAAAATCGCCAAAATAAAAAAAACACTATAATAATAAAAATCGCCAAAATTAAAAAAACTTCAAAAACCAAAAAAAATCGTCAAAACGTGAAAAAAGTGCAAAAACTCAGAAAGCGCCAATAAATTCAAAACTAAAAAAGCGAAAAAAAATGCCAAAACTATAGTCCATATTGTTCGTATTGAATTACATATCTCGTGCCAGTACGGAACCCTTCGTGAGCGGGTCAAAGTCGCACTTCACTGAATTTATTTTCAATTTTATATCGTTTGGCTAAAGTTCAACGCGAAATAGAATAATCATCATGTCATATCATATCAGTTGAATAAATTTTGTTAAACCCAGCCTTCGGATGGGAGGTAGTAACATGTTCAGCAGTCTGTGTAATTATTTTGTTAAGGTTGGCAATGTTAGCTTCAATATCTTCGGGTGTTCTTATCGCAATGTTTTACGTGCAATGACTACAAAGATTAATTTTGAATCGCAGCCAATTAACACAACTGATAAGCACTTCTCAGTGAACTACAGATTGTAACGATCGTGGGGATTGATCGGATGAGAGATATAGGGAAGCTTCAACGTGAATTAATTCCCTAGAAATATTTTTAATGACGCCAAAATCTATAACATCTGGAATTTTATGTGTTATTAGGCCAGTAAGTGGGCTTCCCACTCGAAATGACGTCCAAGCCCATTTTTGAAATTGTGCTGTGCAACGCTCGACCTCTGGGTGTAATAAAACGTGAACCCCAGAAGTATATATGTTATGCATTATAGTCGCCAGCTTCTAAGAAACAAGGGCCAAGGGATTTGTAGAAATCCTCCTATTGATCCTCAGTAATTGCGAATCTGGGAGGGGAGTAAATTGATGATATCACAAAATTTGTGCAAAAATTTTGAACACAAATATTTTTTGCTTGTAAATGTTGTTCACAAATGTTGTCAAGAATATAATGCTTGAGTCTTGACTGTATTAAAATTGCTGATGCACCGCAAGCTCCTCCTCTTGGGTCTTTTGAATCACATAAGGTGTAGCCATTACTTTAAATATACTTCTAAAAGTCAAATGAGTCTCAGAAACCAACATTATATCCATATTTTTTCCGTGAGGAAGTGCTCAAGTTAAATTTTATGCTGGCGAATGCCATTTGCGTTCCAGAAACATATTTTCAACATGTTCATGGCTTGGCTAAATAGAGCTTGAAGCAGAGTATTCTGCATTCTCAGCGTTTTTTGCATCATGATAGCCATATTTGTTGTAAAATTATTTATAGTTTTTGTATTTCCCCAAATTGTCAATATTAGCTTCAAGGCAACTAAAGTTAAAGCTTAAATTTGCATTCGTTAAATTATTTAGAGTCTAGCTGCATCGGCATATAATACACGTGAATTGACTGGTTTGCTCATTTGAGCAAAAGTGGCGGAGTAAACGTTTGCTGTTTGTGCTGGAGCTAATTTAGGTTTTTCCCCATAGTTCATTAACGAAAGAATATACAGGACATCATCTGTAGTTAGCGGTGTGATTACTTCCACAAATACAAGATTTATTTCCGGTAGGTCGTTAGGTTTAGTACAACCATCAGTACCGTACAATTCACCGCAGATAGCACAAAGTGGAAGTAAATTGCAGAAAGGTTTTTTGCGGTCATATTCTTGATAATTATGGCACTGTACGGGTCCAGAACGCTTGTGTGGCTCTTCAATTGTTATTTTTCGGTTTAAGGGATATTTTAAAATATAAATTGGATGAGTCTCATTTTTTTAAAGTTTATATCGTTTGGCTCAAGTTCGACGCGAAATAGAGGTTAAGGAATCTTCTCCTTATTTATTGTAAATTTTTTACCTTAAATCCCTGGAGGACGAGTTCTTCTTTTATTTCCTCGGGAACAACATTGAAATCTATGCCCTTCATTTTGCTAAAATCTTTTTCTTCATAAATTTGAATTTTCGTTTCATCAATGTTACCACGTTTTATTGGAACAATGTGAAATTTATTCTCACCAATGACCGAAATTAATTTTTTAATAAGAGCATTTGAAATTTTTTTCTCAAATAGATTGGTGGCGGCTTGGATGTTTTGTTCGTGGATACATCGTGTTCGTTGTTGTAATCTTGCAATATTTGAAAACGGTTTTAACGGTTAGTGGAGGAGGTGCTTTTATCCCTAGATATTTTTGTAGTAGATGAAATTTTAGAAGACTAAGCTTCGCCCGGTCCTTACACTAGTTGTATATCTGTCCATTCCGACTTGGACTTTGGGTTTTGAGCTGCTCTTATCTTTAGTGAAAACTTGGTTAAGTGATGACCACGATGCGGATGATATCGCTGATTTAAATGTAGAAGTACTAGGCATTGGTAATGTTAACGAATCACTAGTTGGCATTAGAAAAAGCGAAGTTGAAAAAGTAGCTTTGCCGTTTAATAAAAGTCTATTATCAGGTTTTTTATTTATTTTATTTTCATTGAGAGTTTCAGAACTCGCAGTAAGTCTATCATTTGATTTTTTTTATTATTTTCATTAAGAGTTTCAGAACTCAAAGTAAAATAAGCATTTCTGTCATTAGAACTCACTTCACAGTTATTTGTTTTTGAGTTACTCATACAGAGTATTCCTCAAGGACACTTTGTTTGTGTTTTTTGTTTCCGGTTTTTTTTGTTTTTGTCAATTATGACTACGTAAAAAATTTTAGCAAAGCAAATAAAGCTTACTTATCAATCACGATATGTATTTCGAATATTTTTTTCGTATAATTTTTTTTTGTTTGTATGTAATAAATACTCCGCTTACACGTCTGTTTACTATTAATGTACAACGAGAAAGCTACATATGATATAATCAAAGACACTGATATAAGGAATTTGTTCCGTATCGAACACCTTAACCAAGAAGAAAGGCGACTTCTATTTAAAGCTTGTAGAAATACTCTGACGTTTTTCCCCTAATGAAATCAGACATAGTATACCAATGACCAATGATGTTCCAGTCTATACAAAATCAAATAGGTACCCTTACGTTCACGAAAAGGAGATTCCAAATTAAATTACTAAACTACTGCGGCAGAACAAAATGCGACCAAGCTATTTGCCGTGGAGCTCACCAGTGTGGATAGTGCCAAAAAAGACAAATGATAGTGGAAAGAAAAAATGGAGAGTAGTTGTTTATTACATAAAGGTAAATGAAAAGACAATTACTGATAAATACCCAATCCCAAACATTAAATTAATTTTTGGATAAATTGGGTAGGTGTATGTACTTCTCTACTGTTGATCTTGCCAGCAGTTTTCACCAGATTGAAATGGAGCTTAAGTATATTCCAAAAACAGCGTTTTCAATACATAAGGGGATTACGAATTTATTAGAATGCCCTTCGGATTAAAAAATTCACCCTCTATCTTCCAACGTCCTTAGAGAGCTAGGTGGTAAAATATGCCTTGCCTACTTGGACGACATTATTATTTATTCAACTTCGTTACAATAACATATTGACAATGCAGAATTAGTATTCAATAAATTAAATAACTCAAATTTTAAAATTTAGGTAGACAAATCAGAATTTTTACGGAAAGAGATAGAATTTTTGGGGCACATAGTGTCCACACAAGGTATAAAACCAAACCGACCCCTAGAACTCCAAAACAAATTTAATCATTTTTAAGATTATTAGGTAACTACAGAAAATTTATTCCTAATTTCGCAAAGCTTACAAAACCACTAACAGCTTGCTTAAAAAACGGCATGGAAATAAAGTTAATCGATTTTTGCACTATTTTTGATTCGCAAAATGCTCTCATTGTATTTTCCGATGCATACACAAACTACATAAGTCATGCGTGGCTGGGTGAAGGAGCTATTTTGGCAGCGAAAAATGTGGACGTCAACGAATTGAACTTCAAGATACAGCAGTCGTTGCCAGATGACTTAGGGCCAAATTTACAGTCATCAGTTAATTATTAGTAAACTAAAATTATAACTATTGTTTAACTAATACTTCATATTCACAATGCATTGTTTAACTAAAGTTCTTAACATGAGCAAATAATGGTCACCTTATCAAACAATTAAGTTTCATTATTAGCATCTCTGCTATATGGTTTTTGTTTACATTTGATGTATTATTTTTTTAAAATGGGTAAAACAGTGTACGCTCATCTAAGTTCACCGTGCAAGATATTGAATTAGTGCTGAAATTGGTTCGGAAAACCCAATCTATAATAGAAAATAAAATAAAAATAATTTGTTGCAGCTAAATACAAAGAACATGCTTGATAGCGTATAAGTGAAATGTGTATAAAAATTTTCACAATACAACAATGCTAATAAAGTTTACAACGAATCAGCTGTTCTCCAACTATTTGTTAACCAATGACATTCGGCAGTTTATCTTATGGTAAACAAACAGCAGTGAATCAAATATTATTGGTTAAACTATTGCTATTACCTAACGAATGACTGTAAATTTGGGCCTTAGTATCACACAAATCGATCGATACAGTTAGCGATGTTAACGAAGGTTTAAATTATCCAATAGAGTTTTTGAACTCTCTAAAATTGCCAGGCAAGCCACCAAACCTTCCTCGACTGAACTTTGGATCACCAGTTATTCTACTTCGGAATTTGAACCCACCACGGTTTTGCAATGGCACAAGATCGGTCATTAAAAAATTATTAAAAAATCTTATCGAAGCCACCATATTGAATGGTAAATTCTGTTTGCGGCTTAGACTTGGGCACAGCATGTTTTTTACATGGACAATTATACGTGTCATGTTCTCGCATCGGCAAGCTATCAGGTTTATTTGTGTTGGCTAATAGAGGCCTGCGTAAGCAGTCTTGAAATGTAAATACGTCATGTTTTTTAAATGTATTCTCGTGGCATGTATTATACTCAGCCAATAATAAATGCTGTCGTATTATAAACCAAGCACGATGGATGTATTGATGTACGTGTATATGACTGTTAACAAGCGATGTCGCAAAGACTTCTTGATTATAACAAACAATTAAAAGAAGTACTTACATATGTACTGTTGATACAGTATGCTTGTTATTTTGCATATTGTAAGTTTAGGTGCGTGTGTAAGATGTAGATGGTAAGCTATTATGTGCAGCGTTACCGTTGTAAAATTTCAAAAAGTGGTACAAAAAGAGAATTCTAAAAAAAGGTGGCATCAACAAGGGGATTTCAAGAAGAAAAGGGGCAACTCTAAATACAACAAAAATTCAAACAAATCTGCTTATTTTTAAAAACATCACGAATAAAACTCAGGTTTTGCATATTTAAAGACTAAAAAATACTATTTTTATGATAAAGTAAGGCCACAAAATATAAAATTAATTCATATATGTGCCTATAATAATAAATTACTTGAATCTTCTAAAGTACATACATATTTTTAACGCTTTTTTGACATTGGCATTTATTTACAAAAAAGCCAACTCAGCTTATTTGCTTTAGAGAAAATTTATTTAACTTTTGATAAATACCTGAATATTGAATTCTCAAGAAACCGGCAAAGGATAATTCCGTAAATTGTTAGTACATTCCGTTTTTGAGAAATTTTTAGTAGTTATTAAATGCATATTTTTTTAAACTGTATATCTGTACTTTTGCATAGGTTCATCATTTGGAATCTCGTCTTCCAAATCACTTTACTACAAACTAAAAGAAGGTAACACGGTATGACAAGTTTTAACTTTCACTCCGTTAGATAATTTATTTTCTAATGATGGCAATTTAAAAAAGGAACCGCTCAGCGGGAACAACCTATAGATATGTATATTAAGAAAATGTATATAACTTTGGATAGAAATTCTCTTCTCTCTTACAAAAACATCAATAAATACTTGGTCTAAATAAATACTTAAATGCAATCAGTCTTTTAGCGCTTCCCAATTTTTTGATTATATAAAAGTTTCTAAAAAGACGAAGTATGAAAGCAGATTAACCAATAATGAACACTACCAAAACAAAAATACTCAACAAAATGCTAAACGGCTTTTTTGAAGCACTTGTTAGAATAAACACACACTTTAAAAATAATTCAATTTATTATAACAAATTTAAACCTTCTGCCAAATGCTAAAGCTTTTTAATACAAGTCTTATGTACAACAAAGCTTCTGAGGCTAATGACTCAGAAGATTTCGGTTCTAAAGTTTTTTAAATGGTAAACTTTGTAAGAAATTTTTAATAGTTATTAAATGCTTATTTTTTTTAATTGTATACCTGTACTTTTGAATAGGTTCATAATTTGGAATCTAGTCTTCCGAATCACTTTGCTACAAGCTTAAAGAAGATAACACGGTATGACAAGTTTCAACTTTCAGCCCGTTAGATAATTTATTATATAATGATGCCAATTTAGAAAAAGAACCGATCCGCGGGAGAAACTAAAGATACATATATAAATAAAATGTACATAACTTTGGATATACATTTCTATCCAAGCGATTTGAAAAATTGCTTTTTTTGAACTGTAGTGTGATTGGCTATGGAATATATCTGTCCGCATACTTATGTGTTTGACTGTGCCAGTAATTCATATTTGTCCACATACTTATGTGTTTGACTGCATCAGTTATTTGTCATCAGCAAGTAACTTGATCATCTGGCTTATTTGAATATTTTATGCCTACACATACAATGCACCTGGTCGGCGTGTATTTATGCCGACCAAGCATTTTCTCACGATAAGTTTTAAGTTAGTTTTATTTCATTATATTTTAGTTTTTATTTAATTCATTATAAAAAGTGTGGTCGACCAAGATGGGTCGACATAAATAAATACTTAAATAAATAAACATTTCAATTTAAATAATAACATGGCGATCCTGCCATTTCAAATAAACATTTCAATTTAAATAATAACATGGCGATCCTGCCATTTCAAATAAATATATAGCTGCTAAAGTCGGACGTTTAAAGTACGCGCTAAAAAGAGGATACAATAATCTGAATATATACTAAAGAAGTGGTGATAAATAAAACAAAATACTTTAGAACATTGTAGTGCAAAAGTACAAATCAATTAAAATTTCTTATACATAACAAAGAAGTGTTGCGCAAATATAAAAGATATAGTATTATTAAAGCCAAGAAAGAGTAAAGTAACTTGAACAGCAGAAAACCATAGTGATGGCAAAAAAAAAATTGATACAATATGCCACTTAAGAATGACGATATAATGTCATATACATTTTTTAAATCGTACACAAAAAAAAATGGAAACAATTCCCCAGATATCGGTCCCTTTCTTAACTGTTGACTTCAGTCTCCGACAAAATTATAATTCACCGTCATCGTCATAATCATCATCAAACTAGCCATAATAGTCTATACTGATAGAAGCACCTAAAACTGATAATAATAAATATAAATTTGATGAAGATTTAGCATCACCATCATCAACATCAGCAATTTCTTATGACAACACCGACCTGACAAATTACAACGCGGCAGTAAGTAATACCCAACAACATACACAGTATAATCCACACAAACTGCAGCAACAGCAGCAGCATTTACATCAGCATGCTCAAAAACATCAGCACCATTTAAAATCTGAATCTTTTAGTGTTGTTTAGCCAAACAACAACGAAAGGATGTTTTATGTAAATAATATAAAACTATTAGCATGAAGATTATTATTATATTTATACAGAAATGTCTCTCCAATGCTGCATTAACAGAGTAGTATCGCATATAAAAACAAAAAAAAATTAAATTAAATTTTTTCAATACATTTTATAATTACTAATCAATACATTATATCAATATTTTATTATAAACATATTTCCTTATTCATATATTTTTAAATGTCTCTACAAGCACTCTAAAAATAGAGTTGCAATTTTTTCAATACATTTTTATTATATTAATGCATATATTAATTTTTTAATTTCTTTACTATTCATATATTTTACATATAAAAAAAAAATAACATAAAGATATACTAACAAATAACTTACTACTGAGATACATAAGTGTCCCTCCAGTGGTATAACATTAAAGAATTAAGAGCCTAATTCAGATATAAATTGGCGATATCTGGTTTATGCCATGGTGCTCTATTGACCATCAAAAAATGGTCACGGCATCCGTGACATAAGCACCATTTTTTTTCCGTACTGGCGCTGCAAATCCTTATAACGCTATACCAGCTTCATAAGAGATCATTACGAAAAAATTATACGCGCGCAGCATCACTAGCCAGAAATTTAGACCAAGTCTAATTGTTTAATTTCCATTTTAAATAGACCTAAAGAATACATTTCTTAAAATTCCATAAAATCTCAATTTAAACCTCATGGAATGGGAAATAATAGTGAATAAGGCCAGAGCAATAAAGGAAGAATTCATCAAATCATATAAGTGTCTCAATCTCAATAGGGAGATAAAACCAGAAACAATTAATAAGCACATAAATAATCTCGTGCGCAGATTCGAACAAATTAGAGCACTCCTTAATGTTAATTATAACAGATTAACACATGCTCATAAAGCAGCAGCTGAAGCTTTCTTCGCTGACATAAGAGATAAATTAATAACGATATCCTTAAAGAAAGGTATCGTACTAAATGTACCTAACTCTTTACATGAGGAAACAAATTTTAAATATCTACCAGAACTAGTTTTAGACCCAACTTCAAATCTACCAAGTACAAGTAGAGCCTCTCCCAACATGTCACAAACAAATATAGAATTCCTAAATACAGCATCCAACCTGCTACCTGACTTCGACGGAAGTCCAGAAAACCTACAAAGCTTCATTGATGCTTTGACACTTGTGGAAAGCATAAAGGGTACACATGAGGCTATTGCGGTAAGCCTTATTAAAACAAAACTAAAAGGCACTACTAGGAATATAGTAACAACGGAATCGACCATTTCAGCGATAATAGTAAAACTCAAATCGACTGTTAAGGGTGAATCCGTTGAAGTCATCAATGCAAAGTTAATGAATATAAAACAAACGGGCAAAAATGCCAATGCCTATGTTAAGGAAATCGATGAACTTGCAAAAAAATTGGAGACCGCTAACATATCTGACGGCCTCCCAAATGAAACTGCAAACAAGTACACAACACGTGCAGCAGTTTCAGCAATAATAAAAAATGCATCCAACGAACGAGTAAAACTGATCATGGAATCAGGAACGTTCCTAAACATGGATGAAGTTAAAACAAAATTTATAAGCAGTTGTACGGACGCATACGGACAACCTAATGCTATATTAACTTTCCAAAACAATTACAACAATAATTTATCTAATAGTAGAAATCGTTACTCTAGAAATATTGGTAACAGACCCAATAACTCTAATAGGCCCCCTGATTCCCATAATCAGAATAATGGTAACAGGAATCCCAATAACAGAAACACAAGTGACCGGTATGCACCTAGAAGCTTCAATAATAACGGAGTAAGGAATCAATTTAACAACAATAGTAACCGTTACAACAGTAACAACCGCAACGTGAATATAAATAATAATATACGTTGCATGAATGACAATAGTTCGGGAAACGAACTAACACCCCTAAGTACTCAATAGACAGGAAAATCCACAACATAAATACAAATTTATACAGTTATCTAGTCTCCAGAACCACTCTAAATGACAATAGGTCCACATTCTTAGTAGATACAGGTGCAGACATATCAGTCGTAAAACACCATCAAGTTTTATACCAACCAATAGACATTACTAGTCAAACCAGAATAAATGGCATTGGGCAAGGTATAATAACTACAATAGGCAAAGTTAAAGCTGATTTAAAACAAGAAGATCTGCTAATAGCTCACGATTTTCATGTCGTAAAGGATGATTTTCCGATTCAAGTAGACGGAATAATAGGAATGGACTTTATTCGAAAATACAAATGTATTTTAAATTACGAAAATAATCAAGATTGGATCACCTTGAGAACTAACGACATTCCGTACGATATAGCAATCGCTTTAAGAAACGGTCCAAACATCAATTCCATATCACTGCCAGCAAGATCTGAAGTTATAAGACCGATAAACTTCATATCCAATGAGGAAGAAGTATTGATACCTCAACAAATTATGCAGGATGGCGTATATATTGCCAACACAATAACTACTAAAGCAAGGCCATTGGTAAAAATCATAAATACCACAGATAAAGACCTAGTAATTGATAACATTCAGGTAAAATCCGAAAGTCTAAACGACTATAAAATTGTCAATTGCAGTTCTGATACTAATGCCAAGCTAAATAAGGAAAAACTTGAAAAATTAACAAAAAACTTTCCCGAATACGCTCATAAAGATTTAAGAAAATTATGCTTGGACTACATAGATATTTTTGCTCTGGAGACTGAAAAAATAAGTACTAACAATTTTTACAAGCAGAAACTTAGACTTCATGATACACAACCAGTGTACATCAAAAATTATAGAATCCCTCATGCTCACAAAGAGGAAGTTAATGCCCAATTAGATAAATTAATAAATGATGATATAATAGAACCATCCATCTCGAAATATAATAGCCCTATTCTAATAGTACCAAAAAAGCCATTACCCGGCTCAACACAAAAAAGGTGGAGATTGGTCGTAGATTATAGAGGAATAAATAAAAAACTGATAGCTGATAAATTCCCATTGCCTCGTATAGATGACATTCTTGATCAGTTAGGAAGAGCCAAGTTCTTTTCATGCCTGGACTTAATGTCGGGATTTCATCAAATAGAATTGGAACAAGACTCTAGAGACATTACATCTTTTTCCACAGAAAAAGGCTCTTTTCGCTTTAAAAGACTGCCATATGGTATTAAAATTGCCCCGAATTCATTCCAAAGAATGATGTCATTGGCTTTTTCTGGATTATCTCCAACCCAAGCCTTTGTATACATGGATGACTTAGTAGTAATAGGTTGTTCTTCAGAACACATGCTACAAAACTTAAAACAAGTGTTTAATACTTGCAGAAAATACAATCTCAAACTCCATCCTGATAAATGTACATTTTTTTGTCGTGAAGTAACATTTTTAGGTCACAAATGCACCGATAAAGGCATCTTACCTAACGACAGCAAATACTCAATTATACAAAATTATCCAACACCTACAAATGGTGATGAAGCTAAACGCTTCGTAGCATTCTGTAATTATTACAGAAGATTTATACCAAATTTTGCTGAATCATCGCGACATATTACCAGATTATCTAGAAAAAATGTGCAATTTGAATGGACTCAACAATGTGAAAAAGCATTCCAATATCTTAAAAATCAATTGCTAAGTCCAAAAATTCTCCAATATCCGGATTTTTCTAAAGAATTCTGCATAACCACAGACGCAAGTAAACATGCCTGTGGGGGCGTTTTGAGCCAAGAAAAGCAGGGTGTTCAGCTACCAATTGCTTACGCATCCAGATCTTTCACAAAAGGTGAAAGCAATAAATCAACAATAGAGCAGGAATTAACTGCAATTCATTGGGCAGTACAATATTTCCGACCATATGTTTACGGCAGAAAGTTTGTAATTAAAAGCGATCACAGACCCCTAACTTATTTATTTTCATTAAAAAACCCGTCATCAAAATTAACCCGTATGAGGCTGGACTTAGAAGAATATGACTTTGTGGTGGAGTATATTAGGGGTAGAGAAAATTACGCCGCGGACGCGCTGTCACGTATAAATATTAATGATATAAAAAATATTGACGCTAATACAATACTGAAGGTAACTACGAGACTTCAGGCAAAAGCAGGTAGGCACTGTAATGACAATGGTATAACGGCTAATACAAAATCGGTTGAACTAAAGGTTTATGAGGCAATTAATGCTCAAGAGCACAGTAAAATGCCACAATTGCATTTTACCAAAAATAAAGTTATAATTAGAAAAGGAAAGAAAACTCTTTCCGAATTTTTGTTGAAAGACACGGTTATTGATGGAAATGTAGACTTAGGTCACCTCTTTCTAAAGCTTGAAAAAATAGCTGATAACATGTGTTTAACAACCATGCGACTACACTTCGATGATAGTCTGCTTAAATTCCTAGGAACCAATGTTGAAACCTTTAAGAATAAAGGCAATGAAATACTGCAAGAAAGCAAATTAACAATTGTGCTCACGCCTAAATTAACAACAATTTTCACCGATACAGATAAATTACAAATCATGCAAAAATATCATGATGATCCTATTTCAGGAGGACATCCGGGGATAACACGTATGATAAAGAAGATTAGACTTCGATACCATTGGAAAGGCATGACTAGAGACATAGCCCAATATGTAAAACGGTGCAAAGCATGTCAAGAAAATAAAACAGTTGTCAACGGTAAAGAGCCATTCATCATAACTCCTACACCGTTAAAGGCATTTGACAGAGTAATAATTGACACCGTAGGACCACTACCACGGTCCGAGTCATTAAACGAATACGCTGTCACTATGATATGTGATTTAACTAAATATTTAGTTGCAATACCCATTCAGAATAAGTCAGCCAGAATGGTTGCCAAAGCAATTATGGAAGGATTTGTTTTGACTTACGGTCCAATGAATACAATACTAACGGACATGGGAACAGAATATATGAATCAAGTTATGTCGGAATTATGCTCAATGATGAAGATAGAGAAACTCAATTCTACTCCGTATCATCATCAGACTTTGGGTACTGTTGAGAGATCTCACAGAACATTTAACGAATATCTGCGAACATACATCTCATCCGATAAAACAGATTGGGATTTGTGGTTAAAATACTTCGTATATTGTTACAATACCACCCCATCTACGGCTCATGGTTATTGTCCATTCGAGTTGGTTTACGGAAAGATACCACCAACTCTTGATTGTACAAAAGAAAACATTGTAGAACCATTGTACAACATTGATTCATATGGAAAAGAGGTTAAATTCAGACTTCAAGTGGCGCAGCGAAGAGCTGCCAATATCATAGAAAATGCTAAGTGGGAAAGACAACAACTTTCCACCCAGTGGGCAGATCCAATAGAATTAACCCTCGGGGAACTTGTTTTGATCCGCAATGAATCGGGTCATAAGCTGGATTCCGTATATAAGGGCCCCTATAAAATATCCAATATGGACAACAATAATAATGTAGAACTCCAAGATGGACATGGGAAGTCATTCACTGTTCATAAAAATAGGGTAAAGAAGTTCACGGGGTAAAGGGTCTTGCTAAGAACAGGGGAGGAATGACACATTTTATTCTAATTTTTGATTTTCTTTTGTCTCTGATTTCGTTCCAAAAGATGTTTCGGTTATACTTTGCTTTTGGCGCTTATGGCGCGGTAAAATTAAGAATTTTTATAATTTTTAAAACTATTTTAATATTTATGAAAGCTTTTTAAGAAACATTTTGTGTTAATTTTTTTATGAAAACCCTTTATAAAACCTTAATAAGTTTTATAAATAAATCTGATAGTTTCTAACACTATGGTAAAAGAAAACATAAAAAACCAAAAATTTACTACATGTACCATATAAACTTCATATGTATGTATGTCCAAACAATTTCATTTTTAAATTAAACTTAAAAATTCTAAGCAAAATGTCAAAAAAAAAAAAAAAAAAAAAAATCCAAAAACATACTTTTATTATTTTATACATAATGCATACATAAAATAGCAAACGATTTGTGTTCCCATATTTAAAAGAGAAAAAGTTTAAAGTTTTATTTAAGAAAAAAAAACACCAAAAATTGGTCTAAGAGGAACATAACTTAAACAAGCTTATAGACATAAAAAAATACTATCTGTAATATGTATTGTACAAAACAAAAAAAAATTACCTTATTTAAAAAAAAAAAATTATTGTTACTTGAAATTCACAAGTATGTTATGTGAGAAGCCCCCTTCATTTTTAAAACCCATTGTAACTAAAGAATGATCAACTACCTCGCATTGATCATTCTTTCTGAAAAAGGGAGGTGTAGTGTGATTGGCTATGGAATATATCTGTCCGCATACTTATGTGTTTGACTGTGCCAGTAATTCATATTTGTCCACATACTTATGTGTTTGACTGCATCAGTTATTTGTCATCAGCAAGTAACTTGATCATCTGGCTTATTTGAATATTTTATGCCTACACATACAATGCACCTGGTCGGCGTGTATTTATGCCGACCAAGCATTTTCTCACGATAAGTTTTAAGTTAGTTTTATTTCATTATATTTGTTAGTTTTTATTTAATTCATTATAAAAAGTGTGGTCGACCAAGATGGGTCGACATAAATAAATACTGAAATAAATAAACATTTCAATTTAAATAATAACAGAACCAACTTTTCAAGTTGGCATATTTTGAAAATTCCATCACATTTTTTTTATTTCCTTAGCTGTCTTATACGCGTAACTTTAACTCTCCTACAAAAACATTAGGTTCACTTATTAAAATTCTAAAAACCTAAACAATTTAATATATACCGGGCCTAATTAAATACTTAAATACAATCAGTCTTTCATCGCTTCTATTAAAAATTTCATTACATAATTTTGAGTAAAACAATTTATTGAATTTTATAAAAGTTTTAATAGCAACTTTTTTTTAATCAGGGATAATTTCATAATAGGGGCTTAAGTTCAGTATTGTCAACTATTATGAAATGAATTATTTTTATTAATTAATCACCTGTATTTAGGGATGAAACGATACGAGTTAATACAAGTAAATACTCGATGTTTTTTCTTAGAAACCAAATACCAAAAGTATCGATACTCTACTACCGAGTACCAAGTAGGTATCGGTAAAAAGTACTCGTATCGGTAAAATCTACTCAATTCTTATTGGCTACAAAAAAGTTGAACATGACGCCAGTTTAACACAACTTTATTTTTTCGTGTTAACTATAAATTAATATTTAGAATATATATTAGAGTAAGTTCATGAAAATGGGACCACCCAAATCAAATATTTTATAAAAAAATATGATAAAATTGCAATCTGCAAAAATTGTTTTAAAAGCGTGCGTTATTGCGGGAACAAAACGAGTTTGCACAAACATTTAAAATGTCATCTCAACTATATCGTGCTCCAGTCCAGCCTAAACGTGGCGATTTTTCCATTTTGTTTGGCGTCTAAGTTTTTGATTTGGCGACATGTCGATTGTGCTGGCGCCCAAATGAATTTATTGGCGATTTTTATGGCTATGTTTTTAACAAAATTGAACTCCAAGATTTTTGTAATTCAGGAAAATTAGTTTGTTGAAGGAGTATTTCTATAAATAAATTCCACCAAAACTCGTCTGCAAGAAATTTAAACAATTCGACTATTCGTTAAAGATTCTTTACGAATTAGGAGTATTTGGTTTGGTGGGTATTTAATTTTGTTTTCACTACTTTAAAGCTTGACCGATACAAGTAAGCATCGATGCTTTTTATTTGATATTGAGTATGTATCGATACTTCTGAACCGATGCCGTTTCAAGTAAAAGTATCGGTACCTTAGGGATATCGTTTCATCGCTACCTGTATTGCGTATGTCACTTTTGTCCCAGATTAAACAAACCGTGAACACATTTCATTTTATCTATTACGAAATTCTCGTAGACGATTATTGGAGGTGACATAAGCAATACGATTGAATGTGATTTTCTAAAGAAAAGAAGAAAAATTAAACTAGACTTTTATTAGCGGGGAAATACCGATATTTTTCTGTGCAGCCACGCACTTCATCAGCAGTTATGTTTATCTACTTGGCCAGAGATTGTTATTAACATCAGCTATTTAACGTGAATTTTTAATGAAATGGAATATGATGAAAGATTATTGTGTATACAATTAATGTTTTACATTTGGTAAATACATTTAAGTATTACTATTCATTTTGTTTTTCTGATTAAGAAATTGTTCCTGATTAAAATTCACTATAGTCCATCGAAATTTTTTTAATATATGTACATTGTACATACAAGTCAAGCCGTTGTCACGCAATGGGTTAAACAATAGTGAGCGGTATTAAATTTAAAAATCTTTTTTTCTTTTGACTAACTTTTTTGCTTGCTTTGAAATTAATTCTTTGTTCAATGACCTTATTCACTAAAATCTTTTTATTTGTTAATTGTGCTGAATCAATAAAAATAATTTATTGAATTAATTGTTAAGCGACAAATTCAATATTTCGCAATTTCAATTTATTATTTTTGTTGGTTCAAATGTGAATCAGCATAATTTCTTTTAATTAATTTTTTTCTTGTTTTGCTTTAACTGCTTACCTTGAGCAAGTTACAGCGCAGTACGAAGTTACGTATTGTTGGCCAAAATTACATTTCAGCAGTTCTTAACAGATCTCCATAGGAGATAGAACAATATTAATATTATTGTAACATTAATAAATAAATAATAAAATTCAATACACCGTGTTTGAATCAAGTAATAATAAAATTAATACACCGTGTTTAATTTACATATGCGCATATTTAAATACGTATGTAATTATATATACATACTCATACAGACAGAGATGTACGAATATAAGCAAGCCTTGGCATATTAATTAAGGCCCAACTATAATAGTATAAGCGAACTTAAACGACTGTGCGGTTACATGAAAAACGTATGTGGCAAACTATAATGTACTTATGGAACTTTTCGTCAAGTTTCGTTAAATGTCATTTGCTTAAGCTAAGTGCCAAACTGAACGCACATTCCGTACGGAAAACACTGTTTGTGCATTTTTTAAACTCAAGAAAACATCATCAGAAAATATTCATTGGTTTTATATATTTTTTATTTTTTCTTATTTTAAACTCAGAAAAGAAACCAAAACTTTTATTTTCATTCTTTGTTTTACAATACACATATACACACATACACATGTAATTATTTACATATGTATGTTCATTGTTGTACTTTTTAGTAGGCAAAACAAATAAAACAAGTAATAAAGTGGTGGATATATGTGCATTTTTAATAGATTAGGACATTCCAACAAGTTAATTTGATTGAATTGCATTCATTTAGTAGTTATAAGAAGAAACAAAATTACTAAAAAAATTTGAACAATACCTATATGTGCAACTGTGGCTAGAGAATACTTAATTGCATGCAAGTATATTGTGGCCACCTAAAAGTCACATCTGAACTGCTTAAGTATTTGACAGACTTATTTTTCAATTCTGGCATTAGCTTAAGCCAGCTTATTCATATTATAGTTGGGCCTTTATTCGAAATGTATCCATAAGCTAACCACGCATGACAAGGAAAAAATGATGTCGCTTGCTTACAAGTCAACATATTAAAATAGCTTTAACTTTCATATATATTAGTAAAACCGAAAGTACAAAAAGTACATCTACATTCAGTACTTTTTACTGAAAAGTGGTTAAAACTAGAAAAAGTATCAAATTTATGTGCAATTTGTTAAAGTAGCACAATAGTATCCAAGCAGTCGAAATAGTGGCAAATTGCTACATTAGTAGCATCAGCGGTCAGAGAAACAAGTCGAGCGGCTCGAAGCCGACGGCACGCCGCCGCCGTTTATTTTTCTGTGTATCAAGCCGCCGCCGATTGTATCGGCTCAAAACTAGCTGACATTTTATTCGCTCACCAAGACAAATTTCGGAGAAAAAATTTTGAAAATCGATTTTTAGTTTAAATTTGTATTTTCTCTTTAAATTTTCATATGCTTATTTGAGCCGCCGAAATTTCTCTCGGTGCGCTGCCGCCGCTCACAAAACTACTCCGCCGCCGCCGCAGATAATTTTGCCTCGACTTGATTCTCTGCCAACGGTAACACATAATTTATGTTTAAAGGGATGTCTTTTTAAGCAAGCGCAAACACAGGGCAGCCAGATAAAATTATCGAAAAATCGTCGAAATACCGATGAACTATAAAATAATCGTCATTTTATACTCGAAAAGTTGTCAGAAAAATCGGCTGACTCAAAATTAATTTTTTAACGTGTCCGGGTCGATTTGTATGGATTAAAAAAAATTAAAAAATCTTATTGTAAAAACAAAATCTTCATGTAATTCTAAGAAAATTTTGCGAAGAAACCATGCGTCTAAAATAATCCAAGAACCCTGGATTAGTGGTGGTAGGGTTTGCGGACTAAGGACCAAAGATTTTAAGATGCTAGCCGTCAAGAATGAAGGTAACAATAGAACCTGCATCTTGGCAAGGAACCACCTTAATACATTTTTATTATCGGAGATACATGCTACTGGCTGGCGTCGGTGTACTGCGCTCACGACGATCAAGGTCCTCTACCGTCGGTAGTGGTGAGAAACTTTGTGGATGCGGCGGTAAACGCTGGTCACCATATCATCCTGTGCTGTAATGCCAACGCACATCATACTATCTGGCGAAGTACGGACACTAATGAAAGAGGTGAGGAACTTTTTGAATTTGTAGTTAGTGCTAACCTTAACATTTGTAATAGAGGTCAAGAACCTACTTTTATAACAAGGAACAGACAGGAAGTCCTGGATGTTACCTTTTCGTCTGATTCGGTAGCCGATAGGATCATGAATTGGCGTGTACTTCAGGAACATTCCTTTTCTGATCATAGGTTTATTGAGTTTAGTATTAGGGAGCGGGCACCTGTGGTAGAAATCTCCCGAAATATTAGGCAGACAACCTGGCGTCTGTATAGGACCATTTTTCCTAGACAATTATTAGTGATTGGAGACTCGTCACTTCTACAAACTTCTGATTTGGATTGTGAGGTTGATAACATTACTACAATCTTCAAAAATGCAAGAGAGTCGTCTTGCCCTTTGAATAAGCCAAGGGGGAAAAAGAAACCGCCTTGGTGGAATAGAGAGTTACAATTGTGTAGGTGTACATGTAGAAAACTCTTCAATAAGGCTAAATCATCCAGAAATGAACTGGACTGGATAGCTTATAAAGGTAAATTAAAAGAGTATAAAAAGCAGATAAGAATTGCTAAAAATACAACATGGAAGAAGTTTTGTGAAAATATTGAAAATATTTCAGAAGCCTCTCGCATGAGAAAAATTTTGTCCACTACTCCTTGCACCCTGGGGTATTTAAAGAATCCCAATGGGACGTGGACAACATCCAGCGAGGAGTCGTTAAGAACCCTGCTGGATACTCATTTTCCGGGTAACTCAGTGTCTGAGATTCAGACATCTGATCCTTACCCTATACCTGCGGAAAATATATCTGACATTGTCAATATGCAGACATTAAATTGGGCTCTGAGAAGTTTCAAGCCCTACAATTCACCAGGACCTGACGGTATCATACCGGCGGAGATATGGAAAGTATCGAATCTCGTAGCCCCAAGGCTACTGAGAATTTACACCAGTTGTCTAAGACTGGGTTATGTTCCTGAAAAGTGGAGGGAAGCGAGAGTGGTATTTATACCGAAGGCTGGTAAAAGCTCTCACACCACACCGAAGGACTTCAGACCTATAAGTCTATCATCCTTTCTTCTGAAAACATTAGAAAGGATGGTTGATCATTATATCCGCAAAACCATCAATAGTAAACTACTTTCCCCGCATCAACATGCATATCAAACGGGAAAGTCAACAGAATCGGCTCTACATGAGCTGGTTGGCACGATAGAGAAATCTTTTTGTGTAGGTGAATATACCTTTGTAGCCTTCGTGGATATTGAGGGGGCTTTTAATAATATATCTCCAGATGCGATAATTGAGGCATTGTCGAATCTGGGGGTTGGCGCGGGATTGTGTAAGTGGGTTCAAAATCTACTAACTTACCGTAGGATAACTGCGGCTCTTAGAGCTTCTAGGCAGACCCGCTTTGTAAATAGGGGTACACCACAGGGAGGAGTTCTTTCGCCACTATTGTGGAATTTAGCTCTGAATCCTGTGCTGCTATCTCCAGAATCGTGGCTTATGCTGATGATGTGGCAATAGCTGTAAGAGGAAAATTCCTCACAACATTAAGGGACATCCTACAGGATGGTCTTTCATATTTAACAAAATGGGCGGAGAAACGTGGGAACGCCGTTTATCCTAATAAAACGGAACTAGTCCTTTTCTCCAGGAAGTATAAGATACCTGATTTCCGACCTATAACACTTAATAATACGCAGATAAAAGTGTCCAACACTGCAAAATATCTTGGTGTTATTCTTGATTCAAAGCTGAGTTTCAAAGCGAATATTCTAGAGAGAGTGAAAAATGCAACAATTTCACTATATCTATGCAAAAAATCCATTGGGAAGAATTGGGGTCTTACCCCAAAAATTGTTCATTGTATCTATACTGCAATAGTACGTCCAATTCTCATGTATGGTATCATCGTGTGGTGGCCATCCCTGGAGAAAAAGACGTCTCTATACACCTTACACAAGGTGCAAAGGCTTGCATCCTTGTATGTAACCAGTGCTATTCGCACCACTCCTACGGATGCACTGGGGATGCTTCTTCATCTACTACCATAAGATCTAGTAGGGAAGGAGATGGCAACGTCCTCGGCAATCCGTCTTAGATGTGTTTCTCTGTGGAACGGAAATGGAACCGGCCACTGCAGAATACTCGATGGTGAAGTTAGGGGATGGAGGATTGACCAAACCTCCCCTGCTCTACTACACGAACGTCTTTATAAAACCTGGATACCATCTACAGAAATGTGGATGAATGGAACTCCAGGTAGAAGAAAAAGTGTTGATTTTTATACGGACGGCTCCAAAACACATGAGGGTGTGGGCTATGGGGTCTTTCCGAGGGCTTTAGGTCTTCGCATTGCAAGGCGACTTCCAGATCACTGCAGTGTCTTTCAGGCAGAGATCCTTGCTATAAGAGAAGTTGCGAACTGGTTAAAAGTGAATGTCACTTCAACGACTTTAATTAACATTTACACCGATAGTCGAGCAGCTATTATGGCCCTTGAATCCTCGCTTCTAAGAACAACAACAGCCCTCGACTGCCAATCATCTCTAAATGAGATGGCAGAGCAGTTTGATATTAGGATCATCCCGGGGCATAGAGGCTTACAGGGGAACTCTAGGGCTGACGAGCTTGCTAGAATTGGGACAACCTTACAGGTTCCACCGGGTTTGGAATGTGTAGGTCTACCCCTACTCTCTTGCAAACTCAGACTTAGGCGCAAGACAGAGGATGAAACAAATAGAAGGTGGGTCACAAGAAATGATTGCGTGATCACAAGGCAGTTATGGACTCACCTAAATAGGGAAGGTACGGATTACCTAATTTCAAAGAATAGGAAACAAATATCGACTCTAGTGTCCGTGTTAACCGGACACTGTCTCATAGGTAGGCATGCACAAAGGCTAAGGGTTGCACACAACGACTTTTGCCGTAGCTGCCAAGATATTGAAGAAGAGGAAAGCATAGAACATTTTCTTTGTCACTGTCCTGGACTTGCAGGAAAGAGAATGGCCACAATGGGCGCTCTTGAATTCAGGGAACTTTCTGACGTTGCTTGTGTTAAACTTCAACGTATTAGCAGCTTTATATTGAGCTCTGGATGGTTCGACGGTGGGGATTCCGCATAAGCAGTCTCCGTGGTATCACAATGGACCAAAACGGTCTAAGTGAGTCCGACTTTCTGACTGCCACCCCTACCTAACCTAACCTAACCTATGCGTCTAAAATCAAATCCTATACCGTGCCTCTCGACATGAAAATTTATTTACTCTTCCTGAGCTGGTTCTTTTTTTGGCTCCTGCATGCCCTATTTAAAGTCATTCCCCCTTATGCAAAAAAATATTTTACTACAGCTTTAAAGTTCATATTAGTTGCCAAGCACTTTAAGGCTAACATTGCTTTGTTAAGAAATTGTATGAAAAACTTTAATTATTTTGTTATTTAATAATAAATACTGGTAACACCACCGTGTTTAACAACCACTTCACAGCTTATGATGTACAAAATTGAATAAAATTTCATTCGGGTATTCAAATATTTTTTTATTTTATTAAATAAATTTTTATTTTCTTGAAGCAACCCAATTTAAATAATATGAGCTTCTGACATGGTAGTAAAATAGATAAACATTTCTATGAAGTATACGTAAAAAAATATGAGGAAGAAAGAAGTATTATCACAATTTCTTTTATTCGAATGAAATGAGTATTTGAATACCCAGCTTTTTTCGATTTGTTTTGATTGTATGTACGTCACTAAAACATTTTTGTACAATTGTATTTATATTAATATTTTTTTATGGATTTTACGATGTATTTTGAATAAGTTGGATAATTTGATGAGGTTTTCCATTACATGACAGAAATAATAAATCTATGCTAAGAGCTAACACTTCTAGTTTCATTTTCAGATGTAACATGAATCAATATGTGTTATATTAACAAAAATATTTGAGGTACAAAATACACAATTTGAAAATATCAACTTAAAGTAGTCTTAAGAAACGTGGGGACATACTTTAGAAATTTGATAAAATGATTTTTTTAGAATACAACTTCACTTAGCATTGCTTTGCAAAGCTTTGCTAAGTTTTTTTGCATAAGACCCATTGACTTTAAAGATGAAAATGGGGAACCAAATATTATGGATATACTCGTATATAAGATAGGTCGCGAAAAAATTAGAAACACCGATTACGTTAGTGGGAGGAAGTATAGTGATTCGAATTTAGTAGCATATTTTTCAGTACATACATTTTTCTATTCGAAAAATCGTAATTTAAAAAAAAAATGTTTTTCTAAAGAAGAGGAAATACATACATTTTCATGTCAAAAGGAGCGGAATAGGGGTTGATTTAAGCTACGTAGTTTCTTCTGAGAGTTTCCTCAGAATTTCGTTAGATTACGTTAATTGGGAATTTGAAACCATTCCCTTCTTTATTATTATTATAACTTTACTCCCCTTCATGGAACAATTATGAAAAATATTGACAAGTTGTGTCCAAGTTTTGATCTCAGTACTTTCGATGGACGAAATGTTTAAAGAAACTTGTATTTTTTTACATTTGTGTTATTTGAGAATATTAATTTACGCAGATATCAATATAAAATAAAGAGGTGGCAAAATTACACCAACATCTTTAAGTAGGGGTAAGTAATACATGAATTGTAATAGTAGATTTTCATAAGAAAACTGCCACATTTGGACTTTTAAAAAACCGTCAAATCGTCATTTTGCTATTTTGGGTACCGAAAATCGTGAAAATATCGATAAATCGTCAAATCTGGCAGCCGTGCCCACACAACTCATGTAAATGCATGATTGCGTTTGGATGTCCGCAGAAAAATAAGAGAGCATACACACAAATTATGTGTGTATGTATGTATGTACATCAGTGATGTCCAAAATAAAACTATAGTTGAATGTGTGAGAAAAGTTGTCTCATACGTCTATGAAGTACATAGAAAAAAATAAATATTTGGAAAAAACATCCGGTTTAGTAAAGCTGCTCAAAGCAAATTAAGGCTCCTTTTAATTTGTTTTGAGCAGCTTTACTAAACCGGATGTGATAGAAAATAAAAAAATAAGGAATTAAAGTTAAATAAAGAAGTTGGGGCGACCCATACTTTACAAGTTACGGGGCTGTGAATTTTTCATAGAAAACTGAAAAATTTTAAAAAATAATTTTTAAATAACTTATATGATAGAAACTTGAAAAATAAGAAGAAAAAATTCAACAACAAAATTGGCTACAACCCATATTTTCCGTGTTATTGGTCTTTTAAATTTTGATATCAAATGCAGTTTAGTGAAGCTGCTTCAGAAATATCAAAATGTCTTTTTAACACGTATTAAGTTTTTTCCTTAGCATTTTTGTAACATAAAAAACATTCAATGTCGCAAAAAGCATTACTGATCATATAATATTTTTCGCATACCACTTTTTTTCTTTCTCTGTATCTATAAAAAATTTAATACACCCGCCACGCATGTGTTATCGTCGCTGTCTCATTGAGGACTAAATGAAAGAGAATAAGAATGTGTGTGATTTTATTTTGCACAATTGTGCCAAGAAACTAACAGTAAAAGACTAAGGATTTTTCCTTAATAAAAATAAAAAGACTTCTGTCTTGTGAGTTAATTTTTCAACTACTTTATTATTAAAATTCTTAGTTCTTAAATACTAAATTAAAATTAACAGCTTAAATCTAATTTTGTTATGAAAGCATATTTTTATTTGTAGAACAAAACAAATATTTCCTAGAATCCCGTCTGCAAGTATTTTACCTGTAGAAACTAAAAGTTTCGAATTGCATTTTCGTTTTGGGAACGGAAATGCAGTTTTAATAAAAAAATACAACAAATTTTAAGTTTGTCATGAGGTTGCATTTTTGTGTAAGACAAAAATGCATTTTTGTTAAATTTAAAAAATTGAATTCATTAACCCTTGTGGGTGCTTAAATTATGTTAACCCTTGTTATGGGTATGGTGGTTGGTACTGTAACACCCCCACCGTTAGATTGAGGCTCCGACGAAATTTTAAATATTTGCTTTGGTCTGGAAATATATATAACAATTAAAATGATAATGCTTATAATAATTACAATGTCAATACTAAAACTTATAGTTTTTACTTTTCTATCATGTGCTATAAGTTGGTTTAAATCTTTTTGATATTTAGTTTGTTCAATAAACAGATCTTTTAAATTTAAATCTATAATTGTTTTATTTTCTTTAACTTTAGTTAAAAGATGTGTCTGAATAGTTTGTTCTATAAATGATATTTTATAATTATAAAAAGTTTTATTTTGTATGTTTATTTCGCAGTTTTCAAAAATAATAAGAAAGGTTGGACTTACATTTAAACTATTTTGTTTATTACTACAATTGTTTGATAAGTTTCCAAAAAAGTTTTTTAATAAAACAAGCCCTGGTTTTATTTCTTTTACCTCTGTAAGGATATTTTCTTTCATAATACAACTTGCTACATTTCTTTGTACGATGCTTTGAATACATCTATCGTTTACCATTTTCATATTTTTCCGTAAATTACTTGTATTTGGATAAAAAATGTTTTTATTTTCATCAATTATAATTTTATTTATTTCAAAATACACAGATTTATTGTGTTTATTGGGTATTGGTTCAAGTCTAATTTGTGAAAAGGATGAGTTTGAGAATTCGGGAATAGATAGGATAATAATTATTTGATACTAGTGATAGGATACAGAAACTTTAGTCTTTGTATACGTTTCGAAATTGTCAACGATTTCTATCTCTTTTTCACCTAGTAAGTCAGTTGGTATAATGCCTAATTTGCTAGTAAATATTACTCTAGCTATGTCATCTATATGGTCCTTAAGTAAGTTTATGTCACTGTCTATCTGATATATATGACTCAAAAACATAACTTCGTTTTCTATAGAAAGTATTTTGTTCTCTATGTCCCGTCGAAATTGATTTATGTATTTACTGACAATAAATTGTTGCGTATTTATATGAGATGTGATGTTTTGGATCTGTTGAGAAAGTGTGTTACTTAACCTTGCTAATGTGTTTGTCTGCTCTATATTGTTTTTAATGTTGTTTGCAACGTTGTGTAGTGCTGATCTAATTTCTTCTTCGTCTTCGCTGTCCATATTACCTGTTATAAATTTTATGCCTTTACCTAACCCATTTATTAGTCCTCTTCTTTTCCTTGTCTTGAAATTAGATGAAAGATTTTCTAATTTAGTGTTCAGTATTTTAAAATTATTTTTCATTGTATCAAGCAAAGGTAATAAGTCTGATAAGGGGCTATCTAACAAATTTATATTACTGTTTATTACTTCTATTGTGTGGTAATAGTCGGTTAAATTGATAATATGAAACACTCTTTTATAGTGGTCAATGATTTTTACATCTGTTTCTTTAATTGGAATATAACCTTCGTTGTCCTCAAGGTCTTGTATGTCCATCTTCTGTGATTGTGTCTGATGTAGTGTCAAAATTAAGGTCACTATTGTTGGTAATAATTTCATCTGAAAAAAAAATTAATATATTCTTATTCTATGCTGTCTATTCGTTATTTGTTAAGTTTTGGAATTTCTTTTTCCGTTTTATATGAGATTTGTAGTATTTATGATTTCGGTTTGTAACTACGTGGTCATCGTCTAATCTAGATACTACTACTTTCCTAAACTTTGAGTGGTTTTTTCCACCTCTTTCGTCTTTTAGATATATTGGCCCTGTTTGTACTTCTACGTCTTCTCTTTGTTTATTTAGTTTTTCTAGTGTTCTCTCTTTTTGTTTTATGAATTAGAGAAAATTGAAGGATATTCCGAGCTATTTATTTTACCATTTTTAAAGTCAATTGGTTTTCTACCTGTGGTTGAGTGAATGGAGTTGTTATAGTACATCATGATTCTGTACATTTTCTCTTCGATACTTTCTATATCCCTATTTTGATCGTGTTTTAAAAGACGAATATGTTCGTTTATGGTATTATGAAGCCTTTCCACATCCGAATTAGATGTGTGATTATTGTTAGAAGTATAGTGAATTTCAATATTTTGCTCTCTTAAAAATTCTAGTAATGGTAAAGATTTAAAACCAAGTTCGTTATCAACTATTAATTTCTTTACACTTCCCATTATCGAAAGGAATTGTGTTAATGCCGTTTTAAATTCAATCCATGATCTACCTCGAATTTTTATAGCTTGAGCATATTTAGAAAACTTGTCTATGAATGTTAAAAATAGAGTGTTTTCAAGGCTATAAAATATCGACATGGACTACTTCACCTGGGCTTTCTGGTGTTTCTGTTAGTTTGAATTTTTGTTTTACTGGTTTTCTATCATATTTCTCTAAATTACAGATATTGCAATTGTTAATGAACTGGTTGATACGCAATTTTAAATTTGGATGGTAAATTTCGGTTTTCAAGTTATTAAAATTTTCATTAATACCTCTGTGATTATTTTTTGAATGTTCTGTCTCTATCCGTTCTGCTAATTCAATTTCATCTAGGAAGTCTAAGAGGAAAGTTTTGCATCTTAGAATTTTAAAATTCCTATTTCCGGTAAAGAATCTATTTACGATTTCTCTTAGTTTTTCATATATCGTTTCGTTGTCCACAAATACAGCATTTGTTTTATCAGGACAGAAATGATTTTTCAGTATTACTTTAAGGGTTTCTTCGTCAAAGTTTTTCGCGTAAATCGTTTTTCTATTGTTTCTGAAAATGGTTTAATTTTTAATTTTTAACGATCCTGATGTAATAGTCTTAAGTATTATTTGCCTTTTATAAAAGTTGAGGGGATTACTTGTCTCTCTGCAGACATCGAGCTTTGATTCTTCATTGCTCAAAAATATATCGGCTCTTGATAATGCATCTGCGTTTCCATTTTGTGTTCATTTTTTATACACTATCTCATAATCGAATTCTTGAAGTCTTAATCTCTATCTTACAAGTTTGGAGTTTGGCTCTTTTATAGAAAATAACCATGTAAGAGGTCTATGATCTGCTTCAATGATAAAACGTCTTCCAAATAAATATGGCCTAAAATATTTCGTGGCCCAGACTACTGCAAGAAGCTCCTTCTCTATTGTACTGTAGTTTTGCTCAGCACCATTCAGAGTTCGGCTTGCGAAACAAATTGGATGTCCCTTTTGTGACAAAATTGCTCCTAGAGCGTAGTTGCTCGCATCCCTTTGTAGAACAAATTTTTCTTTGAAATCGAGATATGCTAATAATGGGGAATTTGTCAAAAGTATTTTAAGAGCTTCAAAGCTTTCAATGTATTCTTCATTTTTCACTTCGACTTTTGCATCCTTTTTTAAGTGTCTCGTCATAGGACGGGCGATTTTAGAATAATCCCTTATAAATTTACGGTTATAGCCTGCTAACCTTAAGAATTGTTTTATTTCCTTCTGTGTCTTTGGTAGAGGAAATTTTTGAATACAAATTATTTTATCTGGATTAGGTTGAATACCTTTATCTGACACAATATGGCCAAGAAACTTTGTTTCTCTTTTGAGAAATTCGCTTTTGTCTATTTGAATTTTTAGATTTACTTCTGAGAGACGTTGTAGAACCTTTGTTAGAGATTCTATGTGCTCTTGCAATGAAGTACTGAATATAATTATATCATCAAGATATACTAGACAAACCTTGTTTATTAAATTGGACAGCACATTATTCATCAAGCGTTGGAAGGTTGCAGGGGCTGTTTTCAACCCAAAAGGAATACGAAGAAATTCGTAGTGTCCATTCTCAACACTGAAAGCTGTTTTTGGTATGTCTTTTTCGTGGATTTCAATTTGGTGAAATCCCTTTGCCAAATCTAGAGTGGTGAAATATTGGCAGCGTCCGAGCTTTTCCAATATTTCGTCTATATTTGGAATGGGATACTTATCGTCTAAAGTGACTTCGTTGAGTTTTCTGTAATCAACGACAAGCCTCCATTTCTTTTTGCCGCTGGCGTCCAATTTTTTGGGTACAATCCAGACGGGGGCAGAATAGGGTGAGTAGCTTGGTCGGATTATTCCTTTATCCAGCATCTCCTGTATCTGCCGTTGTACTTCCTGCTTATGAACATATGGGTAACGATATGTTTTAGCAGTGATGGGTACATTATTGATCGTTCTGATTTCGTGTTTTATGGCGTTTGTAAACGAGAGGTTGCTTTCCTCTGAATAAAATATATTTTTAAATCTAGTTAAAACTTTGAGAACCTTCTGTTTCTCTTCTTCATTTAGATGATTCAATCTTATATTTTCTATTAGATTATAATTTTCTCTTTTTTTTCATTTTGGGCATTAAAAATTTTATCTTCTTTTTCATTCTGTAAGGGATCAGTTGAGTATTTAAGCCTAATTTTGTTTTTATTAATAATTAAAATATTGTCCCTCATATTGACAATAGCTTTTAAATTTTTCAAAATATTATTTCCTATTAGTCCATCATAGAATTTGTGAAATTTATAAATTAAAAATTCAATTTTGGTGTTTGGAGCTCCACCAAATTCTTGAAAAATTGGTATAGAAACCTTCTCTTTTATTTGTATGCTATTTGATAATGTTTTAATATTTATTATATCACAGGGTACTTTCCATTTCGGATCGCATATCCCTGGATTGATAACTGAATGTGTTGCTCCTGAATCTATTACAAATTTTAAATGTCCTAATCTTGATTGAACTACTATATATGGTAGTTCTGTTGATAGGCCGAACGCCGAAAATTTTGTGCGGTATTTATTTCCATTGGTTCGATTCCTTGATGTTGGTGATTTTGGTTGTTGTGCCATCGTGGAATAGGTTGGAATGGTCTATGAAGTCCCTGATGTTCGCCCTGTTGGTTTTGTCTGTAGGAATTTTGTTGATCTCCCATTGGATTTCTTGTATGAAAATCGTTTCTGTTCTGAAATCTTTGGGATCGGTTACTGCGATAATGAGTAAAATGTTTTTGATCTTCTCTGGGGGCTTTAAGCTTTCCAGAGTAAATTCGTCCATCCTTGCCCATCTTATCGTAGCCATTCTCATTAAGAATGTTAATCGCACTATCCAGTGATTGAGGATTTCTACATGCAAGAACCGTTTTCATAGGTTCTGGCATCTTGCTTTTAAATATATTCAGAGCCGATCTCTGATTATTGATAGATACCTGGTTGGCAGCTTCGCCCTCTCCCAGTATAAGAACGTATTTATTATTTAGCCGTCTTAATCTGCTCTTAAGTCATCGAATAGTTCATCACAAGATTTTCTTTCACCGAAATTATTATTCAATACTTCTTTAATTTGGTTCCATGATTCAGCCTGCGTATTTATTTCTAGTATTTCTCTCGCTCTACCTACAATTCGACTTTTTATAATATCTGAGAAAAGTAATTGCGACAAACCGTCATAAGTTGCAAGAATAGGGTGGATTCTGTCCACAAGTTTCGTAAAAGTTGGGAGTTCATTAATGTTTCCTGCAAATTGTGGGAGGTTATTCAGGTATTTAATAGGATCTATTTGGATTTGAGGAGGGTTTTCCATTTTTATTTGGATATTAAATGTTTTAAGCTATTCAAGGAATAAAATAATAAAAAGAAAGGAATCGTAAAGAGAATTTGATTGGTTTCGAACTTTCAATAATTTTACAATTGCAGTGATAAATAAAACTTTTTTTGAGAAAATTTAAAAGACTATGCTTAAAATATATATTTAGTAATAAATTGATTTATTTAAATTTTCTTAAAAACAATGTTTTATTTCTGAAGTAGCTTACGATTTAAAATTCGTTGAACTGCTTGCTGTCTTGTTGTCTAAGTGTTGTTAGAGCTATCGCTGTTGCTGTTATAGATGGCGATGGTGTTGCTGTCGTTGTATGAAATGTTGTTTTATCACTTGTTGCTATTAATATTGCTGGTATTGGAAGTTGTATTTTGTTGAGTTTGTGCAGGTGTCGTCATTAATGCAGCTGTTGTTGTGTTGCGTCACTTTGTTTTCAAATATGGATTTTTGTAAAAAAAAAAATCTTTACTTTGTATATATTTATGTCTTTTTGTACAAGAAACTTCACTTATACTTATGCTTTTATACATGTACTCTTGTACAAAACTTCACTTTATATATATTTTTTTATTCACATAAAAAAATTCACTTAATTTTTTTATGTGAATAAATATATATATATATTTTTTTATTTATTTAAAAAAAATTCACGTAATAAAAAATTTTTTTTTATGGTTTTTCTATTTATGTACTTTTGTACAAAAAGAAAAAATTTATGTATTTTTACATAAACTAGAGGATATTAAAATATCCCTCCACCCTCGTCGCCAGTAAAAGACTAAGGATTTTTCCTTAATAAAAATAGAAAGACTTCTGTCTTGTGAGTTAATTTTTCAACTACTTTATTATTAAAATTCTTAGTTCTTAAATACTATATTAAAATTAACAGCTTAAATCTAATTTTTTTATGAAAGCATATTTTTATTTGTAGCACAAAACAAATATTTCCTAGAATCCCGTCTGCAAGTATTTTACCTGTAGAAACTAAAAGTTTCGAATTGCATTTTCGTTTTGGGAACGGAAATGCAGTTTTAATAAAGAAATACAAAAAATTTTAAGTTTGTCATGAGGTTGCATTTTTGTGTAAGACAAAAATGCATTTTTGTTAAATTCAAAAAATTTTATTCATTAACCTTTGTGGGTGCTTAAATTATGTTAACCCTTGTTATGGGTATGGTGGTTGCTACTGTAACAACTAACATCATTGACACAGAGGATATACAGAGATGTCACGAGACGGAAGATAATTTGTGTTTTCGTTTCCGCTTTCGTTTCCGCTCACTCTGTCGCATTCTTTAAACCTTCTTTCGTGGTGGCATTTTTTAGCTTAATTTCATTTTACGATTTGTAACCTCATTCGCTTGGCGATTTTTGCAAATAAATGGTAAAAATTTATATTTTTAAATGAAAATGCTTCAAATAAGATATGCAATAATTTTATAACATTTTTTAATTGCTTTTTTAATAGTAATAAGCTATTTGGCATTTTGTTTCTTGATTCAACACAACAAATTCTTTCATTTAATTTTGTAAAATTGTGTACTTCGTTTACTTGTTCAAATGTATTTTCAGTTTATGCTTTGTGATCTCATTTGCTGTGTGAGTTTTGCAAACAAAAGGTAAAAATTAAAATTGTTCAATGAAAATGCTTAAAGTTAAATCAGTAATCATTTGTAAACAATTTTAAATCACTTTTTAATACCATTAATCTTTTTCACATTCTATTTTTTTAATTCAATTCAACAAATTCTTTAATTTAATTTTGTAAATGTGTATGTATGTATGTACACGTGTTCGTTTCACAAAATACAGATTTTCTCTTGTTTGTTTTGATTACAGTTGTCCCTTTCTCGCAGTGACTGCACCACAAATGATTTTAGCTTTTTTCATACGTCAGTTCTTACAACTCTGGTCTACTTTGTGTCATTGATGTACATGCATGACGTTTGTATTTGTGCTCATGCGTATGAAGAAGCAAGCATCACAAATTCTTCCGTCACGAAGTATTTTCTTCTTTACTCCCATACCTGTAATAAGTTTTGTTAAGAATTTGTTTTAGAACATTTCGCTGTAATAAAGCATTTGAAAAATCCCTCATGTCTTAAAATTTCTTATAAGATGTCTTGTGCAGGCCTTTATTGGCTAAACACGGACTGACAAAAAATATCGTACAAGCAATTGCTCTTAGTAATCAGGGCTGCCGTTTTTGGTTATTTCTAACCAAAACATGTTATTTTTTTCTTTAATGTGGAGATGTGAATATTTTTCTCATTTTGGTTATTTTTTTTTTGCCAAAATAATGGTACACATGTACATATTTTTTATGTTATACTTTTTAAGCTTTTATGTTCTTAAATTTTTAGTATTGCTACCAAGGCAACTGAAAATAAAACAGCTGTAACTAAAATCGCTAGTGCTGACAACTGTTATGAGTCCGCCTTGATTGCTACTCACTTGTTTACAATAATTTTCTTTTACAACACTGTCAACAACTTTTAATTTAACTAAATGGTCGCAACTCTGTACTATAGAGCACTATGTGGTCCATAGGGTGTGACCGCTTTTGTCCGCCCGTATCGCCTCCTTCCAAAGAAAAGTGCGTAATCCTCAGGAAATTCCAAGTTGAAAACTTGACGATATTTGGTTCAAATTCATGTTTTTCAGAAATGGATTCATGGGCTTTAATAAAGGAACACCTTATCTATAAATTTGCATTAATTTTTCCCGTCTTGGTTGCATCATTTAATAAAAAAGTATTTTGGAAAGGCATTAGTCGAATTTTTATAGCTTAACAAAGCACAAGGTTTGTGTCAAGGGTCATACATTTTTAAAATCACACACATTCAAACTATTATACTGTGAACTGCAAGTTTTGTTTACTTTAGATTAAAAAAAAATCTTATTTTTTATATACATACATGTACAAGCGTTACTTCCTTGTAGTAAATAAAATAATCAATTGACAAAAAACACTAATTAATAAATTTATTATTTTGCAAGTAACTACAAATTGGTTGAAATCTCATGCAGATATCAACCAAACACATTGAATAGAAGCACACGTAAGAAAAATAATAAAAGCAAAATAAGTAAATGAAAAGAAAATAAAAAATCAAAAGAAGCATGCCATGAAATCAAATGCCAAATGTTTGAAAAAAAATAATTTCAATACTTTATATGTATAATATTTTCTATGAGCGGTTCGTATTTTTATTTTTAGTGAATAAAATAATAATAATAATTTATATATATGTACATATGCATAATATGTATTTATATATTTACATAGATATATATAAGTATACACATATATTTATGTATATATATATATATATATATGTAATATAAATATATATATATATGTAATATAAATATACAATGTATATACATATATGTATATTATACATATATCTTTTTCTTACTATAATATTAATTAACTACAAATTAGTTCAAAAATAAGTAGTTAGTAGTCAATTTAAAAGTCATGCAGATATGGCCAATTGACTACCGCCTATGACATGCCTATGTTAAAATAGTGAGTCGGCGACAAGGAAAAAAGTCACTTAATCAACCAGTTGTGGTTATTAAAAAACCAGTTTGAAGGTACTTACAAATGGGTTTGAGTTCCTATAGGGTTATTACCAGGGAAACCAGAAATATGCTCCAAAAAAGTGTTTTATGCGCATTCAATATGCACTAAAAACTTTGAAATATGCACTAAAAACTCAATAATATGCTCTTAAAAATAACATAAATTGGATTATTAGGAAATTAAAACCTAATTTTAATTCAGCAATTCAATAAAATTTGCATATGAAAGAAGACAAAAATAAAATAAACATAAGAAGGAAACAATAAAAAAATTAATTAACAACAAAAATTTAACTTTTACTTCAAAAGCGATCACGATATCAGACTTAAAACTTTGGAACTGTATTTTAAAGGATAACTGCCAGTTCATAGACGTAAAAATTCTTGGCTGTCTATTTATATTGGAAACAAAAACAAATTTTGAGTGCAATATAAATAGGCAGACGAGAATCTTTGCATGGTTTCTATGAACTGGCAGTAAGACAAGTTTTTTATTTATAATTGTTATTGCAATAAACAAAAACTATTCACTTAGCTCTTTAAATAAAAATCGCCGCCTGTAACATCTAAATAAACTTTTATACTTTGAAAATGTTCTTTTTCAACATCAACTGATGTAATCGGGGCAGAGTTCTTCACAATTACCAAACCAAGCTTTTATTGAAATTAACGTCCAGTGAGGATGTTAAAACACATGATACACCTTTTTAAGTTGAAATTTTGAAAATACAAATCAATACTATTTGTTTCAGCATTAAAATTTAGCAGAAAAAAGTTGGACATGGGCGATTTAAAATTTTTTTATTTTCTTGTTTCGTTTTTCTTTCACAAGATGTTAGAATACATACTAATAATAAATATATTCTAAATTTCAACTTAAACACGTGTATAATGTGTTTTAACATTAGAACTCACAAGAAAACGTGTGAAATCGATTCGGAAGCCTGAACACACACAATGGCTTTTTTTAAAGTCTAACTCCATAATGGTAGCAAAGTATTGCTTCCCCATACTACTGTTTATTTCACTACAAAATGAAATTTTTACGAAAAAAATTTAAAAAATTTTATCAAAAATTTTTTTTTAAATATTAAAATATAATTTTTTTTTAAAGTACCAAAATATGCCCTAAAAACACCAAATATGCTCTAAAAATTTGAAAAAATGCTCAAAATATGCTTGTTAGACTGAAGTATGCAAAAAATTGCTTAAAAGGGTAAAATATGCAAAAATATGCAGTAACAAATCGATGCCAGAATTCATAAAAAGTTCTGAAACGGATAAATATCTTAATTCCGCATTGATATATCAGACAAGAAAAAACATGCAATTGCATATTTGTGGTTTCCCTGGTTATTACATACATACATATGTAGGTAAAATAATTATATTTGTTTTGTTATTATTATTAACTTTATTCAAATCGCATGCGTTACATTATAAATATGTATGCATTTTAAATCACAGTAAAAAAATGGAAGTCAGTCTAGTGGAAATACATTTTCATTGCTTCCAAAAATCTATATTTTTCATTTGCCGAGAGTGAGCAAAAAACCATCTAGAAGCTTATTGTAGTCATACAAAACCTTGTAACTACTCCACAGTGTTAGAAAATACTCACCAGAATTAAAAAAAATTATTTTTTTAAAGAAATTTATGGACTAATTTTAGTCTAAAATTTAAAAGTTATTTGCTTAAATTCAGTTCTCGTTGTACCTTCATAGTGAACTAACGTCATAGCGGAGTTTTTTTTTACATACATACTTAACAAAAAATCATATAAAAGAAAATATTCGTAATACATATTATTAACTTTGATAAATAAGCTGTAATTGCTTTGTTAATATTTTTTTGCATAGTCATAAATAACAAAAACAAAAAAACCGGAATAAAAAAAAAACAAACAAACAAACAAAAGTACCCTTGAGGAATACTCTATATGAGTACCTCAAAAACAAATAAATGTGAAGTGAGTTATAACGGCAGAAATGCCTATTTTACTGTGAGTTCTGATGCTCATAATGATAACAATAAAAATAAAAAACCTGATGACAGACTTACTGTGAGTTCGGAAGCTCTTAATAAAAATACAAAATCTGATAATACACTTTTTCTAACAACAAATCGACTTTTTCGACAGCGATCAACTTCGCTTTGTCCAATGCCTACTAGTGATTCTTTAACATTACAGTTGCCTAGTACTTCGTCAGTTAAGCCATTGAAATCATTCGCTTCGGGCTGTTCATCACCTAACCAAGTTGTCACTACAGATAACAGTAGCTCAAAACCAAAGGTACAAGTTGGAATGGACAGATATATAACCGTGGTAAAGCGTGGGCGAAGCCCGAATTCTTCTAAAATTTCATCTGTTCCAAAGATGTCTAGGGATAACAGCGCATCATCCATGAATCGCCAAAATCGTTTTTCATTATTGCAAGACGATAACGAGAAGACCGCTTCATCATCTCAGAAGTCTTTTAAGCCACCACCAATATATGTGAGGGAAAAAAATTCTAACGCGCTTCTAAAAAAACTACTGTCGACCATTGGTGAAAATACTTTTCACGTAATTCCAATTAAAAGAGGTAATATTGATGAAACTAAAATTCAAATATACGATGAAAACAATTTTCGAAAAATTGTAAATGATTTTGAAAAAAATAAAACAAACTTTTACACATACCAACTTAAGAGTGCTAAAGGCCTACAGATAGTACTAAAGGGCATAGATTCATACGTTGAGCCCGAAGAAGTAAAATGTGCACTTCTAGACCAAGGATTTAAGGTAAAAAACGTTACTAATATAATTAACAGAGAAAAGGTCGCCCAACCCCTATTTCGCATTGAACTGGAGCCGAATGACATACAATTGAAAAAAAATGAAACCCATCCAATTTATAGCGTAAAGTTTCTGTTACACCGAAAAATCACAGTTGAAGAGCCACGTAAGCGTTCAGGTCCTGTACAGTGCCATAATTGCCAAGAATATGGCCATACAAAAACTTACTGCAATTTACCTACAGTTTGTGTTATCTGCGGTGAATTGCATGGTACTGCTAGCTGCACTAAGCCAAAAGAACAAGCAGAAAAAAAATGTAGTAATTGTGGAGGTAATCACACCGCTAACTATAGAGGATGCCCTGTATATTCTTTTGTTAAACAGACTATGAGTCAAAAACCTAAGTTAGCCCCAGCCCAACCATTAAACGCGTACTCCGCCTCTTTTGCTCAAGTAAGTCAACCAGTTACTTCACGTGTATCGTATGCCGATGCTGCTAAGGCTAGTTCTAGTCCCTCACAAAATGTTTCACCGCAGAACAATTCAGCGAATGCAAGCTCAGGCTTTAACTTTAGTCGCCTTGAAGCTACTATTGAGAATCTGGTGCTAACTATAAACAACTTCACAACAAATATGACGAGCATGATGCAAGAAATGCTGCGAATGCAGAATACACTGCTTCAAGCATTAGTAAACAAACCATGAACATGTTAAAAATATGTTTCTGGAACGCAAACGGCATTCGCCAGCATAAAAATGAACTTGAGCACTTCCTCATGGAAAAAAATATTGATATAATGTTGGTCTCTGAGACTCATTTGACTTCAAGGAGCTTATTTAAAATAAATGGTTACACTCTATATGATTCAAAGGACCCGAGGGGGAGAGCATGCGGAGGGTCAGCAATTCTAATTAAGTCAAGACTCAAACACTATGTCCTTGATAACATTTGTGAAGAACATCTACAAGCAACAAATATTTGTGTCGAAAATTTTGTTACAAATTTCGTGATATCATCAATTTACTCCCCTCCCAGATTCGCAATTACTGAGGATCAATTCGAGGAATTCTACAAAACTCTTGGCCCTTGTTTTGTAGCAGCTGGGGACTACAATGCAAAACATACGTTCTGGGGTTCGCGTCTTATCACTCCTAGAGGTCGGGCATTGTTCAACACAATTTCAAAAATGGGCTTGGACGTCATTTCAAGTGGGGAGCCCACTTACTGGCCTACGGACATACAAAAAATTCCGGATGTTATAGATTTTGTAGTCATGAAAAATATCACTAGGGAATTAATTCATGTTGAAGCTTCTGTAGATCTCTCCTCCGATCACTCTCCCACGATTGTTACAATTTGTAGCCCACTAAGAAGTGACTTCCCTGTCCCATATGTAAAGATGATCAACCGTGTTAATTGGCTGGGGTTCAAAAAATACCTCAGTAGCCATTGTACGGAAAATATTAACCTAAGAACACCAGGTGATATTGAATCTAACATTGAAAATCTTAACGAAAATATTAAACAGGCTGCTGAACATGCCACTACTTCCCATCCGCAGACTGGGTTTAATAGAATTTATTCTACAGACATTGAACGTCTTTTACGTGAAAAAAGGACAGCTAGAAGGGAATGGCAACAGCACAGATCACCTCAAAATAAAATTAGATTTAAAGAGTGCACTAGACGACTCCAAGAGCTGCTGGCATATGAAAAAACTGTATGTCTTAAAAATTATCTGGAAAATCTTGATGCCACACCTGCATCTAATTACTCCTTGTGGCGAGCTGCTAGAAAGCTTAAAACACCCGTTGAATATAGACCACCTCTGCGCACTTCTACCGGAGGTTGGGCCAGAAGCGATACTGAAAAAGGTAACATATTTGTTGAACATTTAAAATCCGTATTTACCCCAAACACATGTACTGGTGTTGTTGATTTACCAAGTGTTGCGCTACCCCCTCGAACCATAAAATTTAAGACGCGTGATGTTCAGAAACTAATTGCTGAACTCAACCTGAAGAAAGCTCCAGGTATTGATGGAATAAGTAACAATATGCTGATAAACTTGCCCCATATTGCAATTAGAATCCTGTTATTTATTTTTAACTCCATTTTACGACTGGAGTATTATCCACAAAGCTGGAAGCTTGCGAAGGTCAAAATGATTCCAAAGCCGGGCAAAGACCTTACCAAGGCTGAGTCATACAGGCCAATAAGTCTGCTATCAACAATGTCAAAACTCTTCGAAAAGCTGCTCATGACAAAATTGTCCCCAATTTTAACTGATAGTGGGTGCATCCCAGACCATCAATTTGGTTTTAGAAGTCAGCATAGCACCATTGAACAAACTCATAGATTGGTGCAATTTATAAGAAGAACTTTTGAAGAAAAAATGTATTGTTCTGCCCTGTTTATTGACGTTTCTCAGGCCTTTGATAAAGTGTGGCATGAAGGTCTAATTCTAAAATTAAAATCATATCTACCAATAAATTTAGTGAATTTATTAGAAAGTTACATCACTACCCGGAAGTTCACGGTTGTGGAAGGAGAATTCATGAGTGTGCCCGAATCTATATCATCCGGTGTGCCACAGGGGAGCATACTGGGGCCAGTTTTGTATTTGATCTATACTTGTGATATGCCTTTGAGCAGCAATATCCATACATCTACGTTTGCCGATGATACAGCCTGCCTTAGTATGCATGAAAACCCTCACGAGGCTTCCCGATATTTACAAGAACATATTACACAATTGGAAATGTGGTTGAACTTATGGAGAATTAAGGTAAATGAACAAAAGTGTGTCCATATAACGTTTACCCTAAGAAGAGATACTTGTTCCCCAATTCGAATCAATAATCAAAATATTCCTCAACACTCCCAAGTGAAATACCTTGGTATACACCTTGATCGAAGACTTACATGGAAACATCATATTGACTTTAAGCTAACTCAGATGAAACTTAAGTTATCTCAAATACACTGGTTGATTGGCAGAAATTCAATACTTAGCCTGGACTGTAAACTTTTATTATACAAGTCGCTTTTAAAGCCAATATGGTGTTACGGTATCCAGTTATGGGGCACTGCTTCAGCCTCCAATGTAGAGAGAATTCAACGTAGGCAAAACAAAATTTTAAGGTTAATAACATCTGCTCCATGGTATATTAAGAATTCAAATTTGCATAGTGATTTAAGAATGCCACTAGTGACTGAAGAAATTGCAAGATACGCAGGCAAATACTTAACAAAACTCGAGTCACATCCTAATCCGCTTGCTCGTAATATTTTGAATTTTAATGGTCACATCCGCCTAAAAAAGAGGGACACAAAGGCTCTTATAATCAACACTCTAGATGGGAATGCTTGAAAATACATTTAATTTTCCTTTTTGATTATCACTACTTTGTATTATTTAAATTATCACTAAGTTTTGGCCGACACTGGTCGGGCTAAACAATTGTATTTTAGCTTTAAGATTTGATCACTTATTGTTAGTTCATATTTGAAGATACAATAAATAAATATATGTATAAAAAAAAAAAAAAAAAAAAAAAAAAAAAAATTTGCTTAAATTTACATGAAATCACTGTTCCAGACTTAAATTCGTATAAAAATAAACGAATTGTTAAAATAGGTAACTATTTATCATTTTTCCTAGATAAAAATATTATCATAGAACACAAAAAAGGGAATTTTTCTTAATATCACTTCCAATTCAGTGACCAGGCATCGAAAAAGAGAACTTCTTGCAATGACAACCCTATGTAAAAATCATTAGAGTGGATTCACTACTTCCAGATGGCAACCTTTACATTTTCATGACTTTTTCGGAGTGTCTTTTTTGCTGGGATGTTATTTAATAAAAATACTACATAGTGAAAATTGGTTATATTTTTTCTCATTTGGTAACTTTTAAAGCGAATTTTGGTTGTAAAAGTTTTTTGGTTGTGGCAGCAGTTAGTAATGAATATTGATTACACAGTGCTACAAAATTGAATGAAATAGAAAAACCTGGGGAGTGACATTTTTTTCTTGTAGGTCTTGCCGAGTTAAAGAAGAATCCAATAGTGAAATATGTTAGACACTTTCAAAATCCGGATTTACGGTTTAAAACCGGTTTTTTTACCTTTGCGCACTTATAAGCCTGTAAGTTTGTTGATAATGATCCGATTTTCAATTTCTTACTAGATTTCGACAGAAGAAACTGAAATCTTTCGAATTGTATATATATAATTTATTTAAGAAAATTTGAGAAATTTGGGTGTTATTGTCCAGCAAACACAAACTTTGTAGATTTTTAAAAAAGTTTTTAACTTTGGTGACGTTTTTATACATTATTTTATTAAGAAACTATAATACCATTGAATTTGTTCAAAAAGGACATTTATTTACATATTTGGGGTTTAAAATAGATAAGCAATGGACTGAGTTATTTAACTTTTCATGAAAACAAAATTTTTACCAAAATGCCTGCACAATGTTTTTGGTCGCCGTTTACATCTAATTTTTTTACAAATTGTTTCATGTATCCCAGTTTAAGATGCAGTGTTGGCAGAATAACGTCCTAAGCTTTAACTAATTGGTCATATAAAATGTTTTTCCTGCCTATTCTATGTGACTCGCGAGATGGGCATACTTTGCGATCATAACGATTCTGTGCAGGACTATCCCATTCACAAAGATAACATGAATACTCTGTGTAACCACCTTGCATACCAAGTGAAATTGTGAAAACCTTTAAGTCAGCGACGACTTTTCGTTTATGGGTGGTATAGCTAACAATCATTAGTATATTTTAGAGCACTTCGTAAGTTTCTTTTGTATTAGTCGCATATGCGATTGGAACTGAAGGTAATTGATAAAACAGCTTTTAAGCCTAGATATTACATTACAAATCTTAAATTCATAAAAATAAAGTCAAACATTTTTATAAAAAAACATACTTTTACATGAACCATCAATGAAAAGTCGCCATTCATCTGCATTATAATTGTGATTTAATACCGAAAATTGGAACAAGTCTTAAAACTTTCTTCAAGTAACCAAGTCCCGTCACTTTTTCTAACAGATGTTATAACAAAATCTTTTTCCACCAAATTCCATTGCCGCCATGACAAGTGCAAATTGTGCACAAGATCGTCGAAATTAGCTTTTGACAAAAAAAATGCAGCTCCGTTGTTGTAGATCTGGATGGAAGGAACTCTTCTTGTTCGAAATCTTTTTCTGTTACATCGACAGATTAGCTCCTTGTCGGTAGATTATTACTTACAGTATCGGTTTTATAACATTTGCGTACTATATGTTTTTGCGCGTTTTAAAACAGTGACCTAAAACATCGGTTTGACAAAAGTAGCAATCATTTAATTTATGATATGGCTGATGATGTCAAATCATAGGCGTAGAAGAGAGCCAAACAAATGAAGGTTGAATTTTCTTCTTTTTAATGTATTACAGCAATATTGACAAACAAATTCGTACCAGCGACCAGTATCAAAAGAACGCTTAAATACTTTATTGTACACTTCTACCCCTCCAATATTGTTTTTAAAATCACGCCACCGACTGACATCAGTAAATAAGCCACAAACATGGCAAAATTTGTTACGATTGTCACACATTTTTAATTTAATTTTAATTTGAATTGCACACGATTTTTATTAAATTGCAAACGTTTTTTTAAATACACAGATTCAAAGTGAAAAAGAAGACATTAACAAAACGTCATATTAGGAGAAAAAATAATAATTTTAGTTGTGTTTACGCTAACAGTGATGTGTAATTTTAAAGAAAGTGCATAAAAAACACAAACAAAAAACAATATTTTTGAATTACTAAAACTCTCATTACAAATTTTTTTGGTGTTTAGGATAACATTGATTTGTAACTTAATAGAAGTTGCATAAAAACAACACCAAAAACATTGTGCAGGCATTTTGGTAAAAATTTTGTTTTCATGCAAATTTAAATAACTCAGTCAATTGCTTATCTATTTTTAAGGTCATTGTAGAGAGCTGAACTGTGACAATGCGACTAATTTTGTTGGTACAAAAAATCTACTTACAGAATAAGCAGATTAGATTTATTCGATTCCGGCCGTAAGTGAAATCAGCAAGAAATGTTCTGGAAAATTTAACATCTGGCAGAAATCACTTATGAGTTCCCACTTTTTTTACTTTTAAATCCCGGCATAATATTTTCGGAATTTGGATGTATGTTGTTAATTTATTTTAGCATTAAAATAATTAATTTTATTTTCAATTAAAAAGGCATGCCCAAGGACAGTAAATGTAAATAAACTTTACTTTTAGTTTTACTGTTACATTTTAAAATAAACAGCGGTCTAAAAATGAAAAGTAAAAATCATTTACAGTTACTTTTCTGGAACATGGCTGCTTAGTATGGAACATAGATTTTATGAAAAATGGAATTAAGTGCTCAAAAAACACTTATGTAAATCATTGACAGTTTTGATTTTTACTTCGAGCTGAATTTTAGTATTTTGTTCACAAGTTTTGGCGAACTTATTGAAACATTTGCATAAACTGTGAAATAATTATGCTATTTTCAACAGATTTCAGCACGAAAATTTTTTGAATATGCATTCAGTGCCTACATGCATTCAATTTAAATTTATTTCCTAAATATCAAAATAAATATCCAAAAAAATATTTACGGGGTAAATTATAAAAATAAACATAGTGGCAACGTTGTATAATGATATTTGTTATTGCTTAATAAAAGTTTTATAATATATATACATAACTAAAATAATTGGATGGATGAGAACGGCATTCTTTCCTTTGGCGAACGTGCATAAAAGCAGGCATACATATTTATATTTAATTGAAAAAATACGAAAACACACTTTTATCAGTATAAAGCAGAAAAGCACAAACTTCCAGCACCTCAATCAGCTGCTTACAAAAATCAAAACCCAATCTTGTATTTTTAAGCATTCACTACTTTTTAATCACATATTTCTTAAGCCAAAGCTGGAAAAACTAGCATTTGCTACTCAGTAGAAAGTACTAGCTTTATCTGAATTTTTTATTCACCTCAAAGCTAGCTAAAACTTAAAAATATTCAGCATAAGCTTTAGCTATTATTTTATTCACACAGTGCATTGTCTTCAAGTTACAACTGCATGAAGATAAAACAATAAAAAACAAGTAAGAGTGCTATATTCGGCTGTACCGAATCTTATATACCCTTTACCAAAGTGCGTTTATGTAGTACAGAGATACATACATAAACACAGAGATATGTAGGTACATATTAATTTTGTGAAAAAATGCATACTTTTTTCTCTAGTGCAATTTTTAGGTTTTTGGCATTATGTTTAATTTGGTGCTTTTTAAATTTTGGCGATTTATTTTATTTTGCTGATTTTTTTAGTTTTGGCGATTTTTTTTCATATTGGCAATTTTTTTGGTTTTGGCGATTTTTTTCGGTTTTTGGCGTTTTTTTTTTTGATTTTTGGCGACTTTTTTTCCTTCTGGCAATTTTTTTTGATTTTGACGATTTTTTTCATTTAGGCGATTTTTTTATTTTTTATATAGATAATTTTGTTTTTTGTGGCAATTTTTTTAGTTTTGACACTTTTTTTCTCGTTTTGGCGACTTTTTTCGGTTTTTGGCGTTTTGTTTTATTTTTGGCGACTCTTTTCCTTCTGGCAATTTTTTTAATTTTGACAATTTTTTTTCATTTAGGCGATTTTTATATTTTTTGGCGATTTTTTTCATATAGGCAATTTTTTTTGTTCTGGCGTTTTTTTGGGTTTTTGGCGTTTGTATTTCTTTTTGACAATTTTTTTAGTTTTGACACTTTTTTCTCGTTTTGGCGATGTTTTTCAGTTTTTGGCGTTTTTTTTTTAATTTTGGCGATTTTTTTTCATATATGCAATTTTTTTTCGTTTTGACAAACTTTTTTCGTTATTTTCGTTTTGGCAATTTTTTTCCATTTAGGCGATTTTTTTTAATTTTTGGCGTTTTTTGTTCATATAAGCATTTTTTTTTTGTTTTGGCGATTTTTGCGGTTTTTGGCTTTTTTTGGAATTTTATTTTTAGTTTTGACACGTTTTTCTCGTTTTGGCAATTTTTTTCGGTTTTTGGCGTTTTTTTAATTTTGCCGTTTTTTTCATTTTGACGATTTTTTTTCGTTTTGGCGATTTTTTTAAGTTTTTGGCGATTTTATAATTTTTGTATTTTTTAGTTTGACCGTTTTTGAAAATTTCAAGAGATTAACTCTTACGGTTTCCAAGATATAGCAATTTGTCAAAATTACATAGTCAACATTTCATTAACTGATGGACCACCCTTTAATTTAATTTTTTTAATTTTAGTGTTAATTGTTGTAGCCTATATAAAAATACACTAATTTTACAAATTTCAAGTGTCAATATCCATATGTACATACAATTGTATGTATGTTACATGGGATTTTAAAAGTTTTCTTCCCTTATTTTCGAACACCCTTTAATTTTTAGGTTTTATATATTTGTTGTTGTAGCGACCAAAGTTCTACATACGCTGTCCGAATTTCAGACCCGTAGCTTTTACCGTTCCTGAGAAAAAAGCCTTCTTCCTAAAACATGAAATATGTTTAATTATGAGGAAAAAAGTTAAAGTTTTCCAACCCTGGAAACGTTTTTTTATTTTGTTAGATTTTAAATTTTTTTTTAATCATAAATACCAATTTTATTCATACCGAAGTATAAAATAAGTTAATTTAATAAAAAAGTAATAAAAACTTGTTTTCGGTAGTTATTTTCTATGGGAAAATAGAGTTTGAGTTTTTTAGCTCTGAAACCGTCTGCCCGATTTTGCTGATTTTCAATAGCAAAATTTTTCGGAAAATTTCTGACACACCAGTCCAAGAACAAAGTATCTAGCTGTTCTGGGAGCTTGGGAAAACCGATTTCACGTACAGACAGACGGACAGACGGACAGCGCTTGTTTGTCTTCCCTATGCATAAGGATCCAGAATATATGTATATACTTTATGTGTCTCTTATTAATATTGTAGAAATTACAAAAGGAATAGCAAACCTATATATAACCTTTTACCATTTTTTGGTAAAGTGTATAAAAACAATTAGTACGGTTCCAATTCAAGTGTTGGAATTGAGTATTACTAATAATTAACAGAGCACTTTTCGTAATATAATATTGTTGTGTTAGTAACGTTAAACGGTATACTGCAATCAGGTTCTACCAGTGTTATTGGAGTGTTGATGAATAATATAAAGTTATCTTCAGGTTGGTAGATAGTCTACAATCGTCCTATATCTTTTAAGGTACATTTTGGTTGCAGATTTTGTATCAGTTTATCCATACATGGTCCTTGTCTCATAGGTTCACTTCTTGCAGATTCATGACAGACATAAATATTTTCTATTTTTAGACATTTTTCTTTATAAAATGGCCAAATTTTGTAAAAAGAAACGTTTTTTTCGTTTCGAAATTTGTATGGAAAAAATATTTTTTGAAACGAATTTTCGTTATTTTTCATACAAATTTGATACGTTTAGAAACGAAATTTTTTACAAAATCTGCTTATAAATTATTGTTATAAGCTATATATGTTGATATATAACATTTAACTCAAATCTTTATGTTAACTACTTACATACTTATATACTTTGTATCATACTAATTGAGTAACTTTTGTTTTGTTTGTTTTTTCCATTCAACTTTTAAGGGGCCCATACACACATACTGCTTGCAGCTACTGCCGATGAACCCTTGGTATACGTGTGTGATTTATATTTTACCATCAATCTTCATTTAAAATAAAAAATTTATAAAATAAACATGCGTTTGACAACAACAAAATTATTTATAGAATTGAAGAAATTAATTAAAAACGTATTTTCTTTATACATTATTTTTTCAGAACTTATTTTTTGTTTGTTTTATTTCCTTTTTTGTTTGTTTTACTTTCTTCTTTTCAGTAAAACTTCAAATTTAAAAAAATACATATCAGAAAAATGAATAAATTAATTTTTTGTTCGTTTGAAAAACTGTCAGCAGTACGAGTTCATTTCAAAATCAAAACTATTTTGATTTTTCAGACTGCATTGTCTGTGTGACAAATACATTAACAACAATTTAAAATTTACCAATACATGCTTATGTTCAGTATGTGTGTATGGGCCCCTTTATGAAAAATGCATTCATTCGATTATTGAAACTTGTCAGTCAACATACATAATACTTTTAATGTAACTTTTATAAATAAACGTTTTTAAATTAATCTCATCGCACGGCAGTGCGCCAGTAGTGAAATACCAATCCGGCGTCAATTAAACTTGCAAAATTGTTGGCTGAAATTGTTAAATTGTGGCTGAAATTGTTAAATTTGGGTAATTAAAATTTAAAAATTGTTAAATTCTTGGAAATTTGTGAAATTTGATACCTGCGAGGGTGGTTTAATAAGTCCGTCCAAATTTTTGTTTACATAAGGAGTTTTTTGTTTACATTAACTTTGTGGGAACGGGTGATTTTTTTTGGGTAATATTAATTGTGATAATAAGTGATTTTTTTGTGGGTGTGGTTTAAGGGGTTTTATAAGATTAAATTTCACAAGTGTATATGCCGACGGGAAAATCATGAAAATGATTTTTCCTAATACCAATGGTGAAATAGTGATTATTAATTTTTCCTAATGCCTACGGCAATGCATGATAATTTTTCGTAATGCCGACGGCAATACATGATTATTATTTTTTTCCTAATGCCTACGGCAATACATGATTATTATTTTTTTTCAAATGCCTAAGGTAAAACACATTTTTATTTTTTTCAAATGCCGACGGTAAAACACATTTTTATTTTTTTCAAATGCCGACGGTGAAACATGATTATTATTTTCTAGTACCAAAGGGAAAATCATGGAAATGATTTGTCCTTATGCCGACGGGAAAACATGATTATTATTTTCTAGTACCAAAGGGAAAATCATGGAAATGATTTGTCCTTATGCCGACGGGAAAACGTGAAAGTTATTTTTTCTAATGCTAATATAGGTGTTGGTAGACTGTGATTTGGGTGGATGGGTATTTGTAGGTGTTGTAATATGTAACCGTAGGAGTTTGTGGATGTGTCTGTCTGCAGGAATTTAATCGAGGCTGCGATAAGCTGGGGGCGGGGGTGTAGTTGAGGTAGATCGAATACATGTATGTATGTATGCCTGTGAGAATTTTATGCTGATCGCGATTTGAGGTGGGTGGGGAGTGTTTTGGAGGTAGATGGATCGTCCGTACGTGTATGTGTGTGTGTGTGTATGTGTGTATTTCTTTAGGAGCTTAAGGCTGATCGCGATTTATGAGAGGTGAGGTATTCTAGTAATATGTAACCGGAGAAATCTGTATGTTTGTCTGTCTGTCTGTAGGAGTTTAAGGTGACTATGATTTGGATGGGTAGGATTGTAGATGTAATATGTAGCCATAGGGATTTGTGGGTGGTGTGTCTGTCTGTAGGAGTTTAAGGTGACTATGATTTGGTTGGGTAGGATTGTCGACGTAATATGTAGCCATATGGATTTTTGTGTGTGTCTGTCTGTAGGAGTTTAAGGCTGATCGTGATTTGTGAGGGGTGAGGATGTTGTTGAGGTAGATGGATTGTTTGTATGCATATATGTCTGTGAGAACTTAAGATAATTGTGATTTATTAGGGGCGAGGTGTTCTTTTAATATGTAGCAGTGGGAATCTATGTGTATATGTGTCTTTGGGAGGGGGGGGGGGGGGGTTTAAGACTGGGGGAGAATTTAAAGCTGGTCGTGATTTGTGAGGGGTGGGGTGTTGTTAAAATTTTCTTGGTTTTTTTTAGGTGAATTCTGTTATTCTGTGTCTGTCTGTAATTTCCTCACGCTAATAAATTAATAATAATTTTATTTTATTATTTTATTTATGTATAAAATGTTCTCATATATGTGAACACCCCTAATACTTGGGTATGGGTGGTCGAGTTTGTCTCTCCTTGATAAGTTTATATTTTGTTTATTTGTTTAAGAAATATATATTTGTTTATATTTATGTATATATGTACGTTTATGTGTATGTATGTACGATCGTAGGAATTTGTACATCGAATATTTTGTGACTGTAGAATCCAAACGTTATGTATGTATGTATGAATAAATTCATATTTTGCACCATAATCATTTCTTAGGCTACGACTATTTTAAAGCAACAGAATTTCAACCAAGTACAATCATCAGCAGAGAAACAAAAAAGTAAAAATTTGCAAGTTAGCAATAAAGTTAACTCTCCTCCTCCCCACTTCCTTCTCTATCATTTATGTAGTTTGTATTTCAAATAAGAAAACACTTGTACATTCTTTTATTTGGTATACATTTATTGTTTAAAATTTTTTTAAATTTTATAATAATGTACATATGGACATTCATATTTTAAAAAGTAAAAAAAGTTCATTTAAATAAGACATTTCTTTTGATAGTAAAATACCATTTTTAATGTGCAAACACCAAAATTATGATAGTAATAACCTATATCTTAGAAGAAGCATTATCAGGATTGTGATGAGATAATCTCATCAAATGGTTATATGACTCATTTCAGAACCAATAAAATATAAAAACAATTGGCAAAAAGAACGAATCATCGATTTTCGTACTAGAAGAATAATGGACTTCAACGGAAGGATCGAGACATACATCCTACTCGACAAAAATGTGATTACAGGAAGATGGTAAATGATAAGATTAATGTTTCCTGACTTGTACACATTTTACAAATGACATTGATTATTTTTTCTAATGACATATACCAGATACTCATGAAAAAGACCGAGGAACTAATTTGAAGAGAGGGATAGCGAGGACCATAATAAGAGGTTCAATCTTTATCCCTCCCACAAAAAAAAATATAGAAGGAAAACATCTATGCATAAATAAAAAGAATCCTATTGTTCATTGCGGTTCGAATGTAAATAGCATTCTGAATCCTAAACAATGACAAGACTATAGAAATTAGAATATTCCATTAATTTCTTGTGAGAATATTAATATAGAAGACAATATTAATTTTGAAGGCTTAGAGTTTCCACTCCCATTGAAGCAGATAAAACAATTCGAGACTCAAAATGATATGAGCATAAATGTGTTTGGTCACAATGGAATATCGCTTACAGGACCACACTACATAACAAAAGGAGAAAAACATTCATATTAATCTCTTATTGCTCCAGTCCAATGAGAATTTCCACTATGTGCTCATCAAAGATATATTAAAGTAAGTTTCATGTATAGACAATGTATTCTCATCTCTATTTACAAAGTTACTTGTTATTGTTATATTTATTTACATATTATAATATTTTTTAATATATCTATCATAATAAATATTTAAAGATTGTACAGGTATTTATCTTAATTATTTACTTAAAGTTAAGAAAATGTTCATGACTCCAATAGAAATATATATATTTTATTATTATATTTCTCTTTAAATTTTTATCAGATTATATCAAAAACATGGATTCGAAATAAGATTTGTAGACTCGTTTAGATTTATGGCTTCGAGTTTAGATACGTTAGCAAAAAATCTTGATAGCAATGATTTTAATACTATTCGCTCATGTTACGTTGATGAAGCTCATTTCAACCTGATTAAAAAAATGGATGATTTCCGTACTCTTACATGGATTCCATGACTAAGTTTAAGGAAATTAAACTCCCTAGTAGAGAAGAGTTCTTCAATATTCTAACGAATGAAGAATGTGATGTAGTCAAGTATGAACATGTTCAAAAAATAGGGAGGGAGTTTAACTGTAAAACCCTCCTTGACTATACTGAACTCTACTTAAAGACAGATGTTCTTCTTCTAACTGACGTGTTTGAAAATTTTAGGAAAATTTGTAGAGGTATATACGATTAGGACCCCTGTCATTATTATACAGCACCAGGCTTATCCTGGGATGCAATGTTAAAAACCACAGAAGTTTCACTGGAACATTTCACTGATTCCGAAATGTATATGTTTATGCAAAACGGAATTAGAGGTGGACTAGTTCAATGCTCACAAAGATATTCGAAAGCGAAAAACAAATATTTGGAAGATTTTGATACATCAAAACCATCAGAATTTCTTGTCTATTTAGACGCTAACAATTTGTATGGTTGGACGATGTCGGAATATCTTCCTTACGGTGAATTTGAGTGGGTATGTGATACTGATTTTGATGTTTAAAAAATTTCTGATACTGCAGAGTATGGGTACATTTTGGAAGTGGATATAGATTATCCCGATTCAGTGCATGATCTTCATAATGATTTGCCATTTTGTCCCCAAAATAAGCCAGTGGGGGATCCAAAATCAAAAAATTAGTTGCAGACTTACACGCAAAAACAAATTACACCATGCACTATAGAGTCTTAAAACAAGCCATTTCAAATGGTCTAATCTTAAAAAAATCCATAGAATACTCAGATTTAAGCAATCCCCTTGGCTTAAAAAATATATTGACTTAAACAGATTACATAGGACAAATGCTAAAAATAATTTTGAAAAAGATTTCTTCAAACTTTTAAACAACGCTGTTTATGGGAAGACAATGGAAAACATTGAAAAACGTAGGGACATTAGAATTGCTTCATCTTGGGAAACAACAAACAGGAATCATTTAGGCCTCAGAGCATTAATTTCGAAACCAAATTTTATGCAGTTGACAAAATTTTCTGATGATATGTATGCGGTAGAGTTAGAAATAATGGAACCACTATATGATAAACCCATATATGTTGGCTTTACAGTACTAGAGTTATCGAAGTGGAGAATGTATGACTTCCATTATGGCTTCATGAAGCCTAAATTTGGAGAGAACATTTCTCTCCACTATATGGATACTGACTCGTTTATTTATTCAATTAAAACTGATGATTTTTACGATGACATCCGTAATGATATTATTTTGATACGTCAGAATATCCTATAGATAATCAATTTCGTTTGCCGCTACTCAATAAGAAGGTTTTAGGTATGATGAAAGATGAAAACAGTGGGGATATAATGACAGAGTTTGTTGGTTTAAGAGCAAAAATGTATTCTCTGTCGACTCTTCGCTCGGAAGCTGTTAAAAAATCTAAAGGGGTCAAAAAGTCTGTAATTAAAAAGTTGTCCATTAATGATTACAAAAGTTGATTATTTGAATCCAAAATTATCTCAGATGAAATGTTTTTGTTTAGGTCTAAAACACATCAACTATATACTCAAAAACTAAATAAAATAGCTCTTAGCTTTTCTGATGATAAAAGAAATATAAAATAAAAACGCGTGCATGGGGGCATTACATAGACCGAAAAAATGAAACAATGGATGTAGAATAGAATGCTTCCTACTAAATTGCATGTAAGGTGACAACAAGAATTTAATTTTGTACTAATTATATTTATTTAATTATTTATTAATTTATTTATTACTTACTTATTTGTATATTAATTTATTTATGTATTTATTTCTGTATTTATTTATTAATTTATTTATTGGTTATATATATATTTGTTTATGAATGTATCTTTTAATTTTAGTATTTTATTCACACAAAAGCATGTTAAAATTGAATGGTCTTAAACTTTTATCTTTTTGCCTATACCTAAATTATTTGTAAACAAGAATCAAATATTAGATTAATGATCTTTCTTTTTCTATCATATTTTTTTTTATATATACATAGAGCTAAATTTGTATTAGTACTATGATTTTTAAGAAAAAATTTTGAATAAAATATTGAAAAAAGAATTAAATATGTGATGTTTTCCTTCTATATTTTTTTTTGTGGGAGGGATAAAGATTGAACCTCTTATTATGGTCCTCGCTATCCCTCTCTTCAAATTAGTTCCTCGGTCTTTTTCATGAGTATCTGGTATATGTCATTAGAAAAAATAATCAATGTCATTTGTAAAATGTGTACAAGTTAGGAAACATTAATCTTATCATTTACCATCTTCCTGTAATCACATTTTTGTCGAGTAGGATGTATGTCTCGATCCTTCCGTTGAAGTCCATTATTCTTCTAGTACGAAAATCGATGATTCGTTCTTTTTGCCAATTGTTTTTATATTTTATTGGTTCTGAAATGAGTCATATAACCTTTTGATGAGATTATCTCATCACAATCCTGATAATGCTTCTTCTAAGATATAGGTTATTACTATCATAATTTTGGTGTTTGCACATTAAAAATGGTATTTTACTATCAAAAGAAATGTCTTATTTAAATGAACTTTTTTTACTTTTTAAAATATGAATGTCCATATGTACATTATTATAAAATTTAAAAAAATTTTAAACAATAAATGTATACCAAATAAAAGAATGTACAAGTGTTTTCTTATTTGAAATACAAACTACATAAATGATAGAGAAGGAAGTGGGCAAGAGGAGAGTTAACTTTATTGCTAACTTGCAAATTTTTACTTTTTTGTTTCTCTGCTGATTATTGTACTTGGTTGAAATTCTGTTGCTTTAAAATAGTCGTAGCTTACGAAATGATTATGTTGCAAAATATGAATTTATACATACATAAATACATAACGTTTGGATTCTACAGTCACAAAATAATCGATGTACAAATTCCTACGATCGTACATACATACATATAAAGGTACATATATACATAAATATAAACAAATATATATTTCTTAAACAAATAAACAAAATATAAACTTATCAAGGAGAGACAAACTCGACCACCCATACCCAAGTATTAGGGGTGTTCACATATATGAGAACATTTTATACATAAATAAAATAATAAAATAAAATTATTATTAATTTATTAGCGTGAGGAAATTACAGACAGACACAGAATAACAGAATTCACCTAAAAAAAACCAAGAAAATTTTAACAACACCCCACCCCTCACAAATCACGACCAGCTTTAAATTCTCCCCCAGTCTTAAACCCCCCCCCCTCCCAAAGACACATATACACATAGATTCCCACTGCTACATATTAAAAGAACACCTCGCCCCTAATAAATCACAATTATCTTAAGTTCTCACAGACATATATGCATACAAACAATCCATCTACCTCAACAACATCCTCACCCCTCACAAATCACGATCAGCCTTAAACTCCTACAGACAGACACACACAAAAATCCATATGGCTACATATTACGTCGACAATCCTACCCAACCAAATCATAGTCACCTTAAACTCCTACAGACAGACACACCACCCACAAATCCCTATGGCTACATATTACATCTACAATCCTACCCATCCAAATCATAGTCACCTTAAACTCCTACAGACAGACAGACAAACATACAGATTTCTCCGGTTACATATTACTAGAATACCTCACCTCTCATAAATCGCGATCAGCCTTAAGCTCCTAAAGAAATACACACATACACACACACACACATACACGTACGGACGATCCATCTACCTCCAAAACACTCCCCACCCACCTCAAATCGCGATCAGCATAAAATTCTCACAGGCATACATACATACATGTATTCGATCTACCTCAACTACACCCCCGCCCCCAGCTTATCGCAGCCTCGATTAAATTCCTGCAGACAGACACATCCACAAACTCCTACGGTTACATATTACAACACCTACAAATATACATCCACCCAAATCACAATCTACCAACACCTATATCAGCATTAGAAAAAATAACTTTCACGTTTTCCCGTCGGCATAAGGACAAATCATTTCCATGATTTTCCCTTTGGTACTAGAAAATAATAATCATGTTTTCCCGTCGGCATAAGGACAAATCATTTCCATGATTTTCCCTTTGGTACTAGAAAATAATAATCATGTTTTGCCGTCGGCATTTGAAAAAAATAAAAATGTGTTTTACCGTCGGCATTTGAAAAAAATAAAAATGTGTTTTACCTTAGGCATTTGAAAAAAAATAATAATCATGTATTGCCGTAGGCATTAGGAAAAAAATAATAATCATGTATTGCCGTCGGCATTACGAAAAATTATCATGCATTGCCGTAGGCATTAGGAAAAATTAATAATCACTATTTCACCATTGGTATTAGGAAAAATCATTTTCATGATTTTCCCGTCGGCATATACACTTGTGAAATTTAATCTTATAAAACCCCTTAAACCACACCAACAAAAAAATCACCCATTATCACAATTAATATTACCCAAAAAAAAAAATCACCCGTTCCCACAAAGTTAATGTAAACAAAAAACTCCTTATGTAAACAAAAATTTGGACGGACTTATTGAACCACCCTCGCAGGTATCAAATTTCACAAATTTCCAATAATTTAACAATTTTCAAATTTTAATTACCCAAATATAACAATTTCAGCCACAATTTAACAATTTCAGCCAACAATTTTGCAAGTTTAATTGACGCCGGATTGGTATTTCACTACTACTTGCGTCAGGCCAAGTTCCGCAGTGTGTATATTTACAGGGAGCCATTCGGGCTGTTTTTACCCCCCACATTGTTCCCCGCAATTGTAAAATTATAAAATATAAACCATAATTAGAATAAATTCATGTTACCTCATGTGCGAAGTTTCACAATGAAAGGTTCCGGAGATATGGAGGTGCAAAAAGTGCATATTTTAAGACATGCTCACTCACCACTGACACACTCATCAAATTTATGAAGCACTTCCGCTATAGCCAGAAAGCTGAAATTTGTTACACGAGCAGATCTAGGTGAGCAATGACCCAGAAAAATCTGAAAGCCCGAAAATTTTAACCAGGGAGGCTACAACCATAAAAATTAAACTTTGTGCTAAAGCGTTTAACTCAAGCGCTTTTATTGAAACCTGGCACACATGTTAAAATAATACAAGGCTATAAATTTTTGTTAATAAAAGTGGGCGATAACTCGCCCATACAATTTAAACGTCCTACTCCATGTACTTCCGGTCAGCACATTTAAATGTACTATTTATGTAACTACTATTATCCGTTTCCAGCCAAACTAAACAGGAAAGATAAACACTAGGAAAAGAAAATTTTGGATTAAAAAAAGTAGGCGGAAACACGCCAATAAGAAAAAAAATAAAATTTGCGCTAGCGTGCTGAAATGTGTTAAACGAGTAGTAATAGATTAGAAAATTACTAAAAAAATCTGAAAACTTAAAAATTTTACCAAGGTGGGTGGGCTGCTCCCATAAGGCTCAGAATTTAAAATACAAATCTAAGGCCTTTAACTGAAGCGATTTTATTAAAATTTGGCATACCTGTTGCAATAATGCAAGGATATAAATTTAAGTTAATAAAGGCCTACTAATTCATATACATTTGAATTCATTAGATATTTACAAATTTATTACTATCCGTTTCCAACGAAACTCCACAAGAAAGAACATATTGAGATTGAAAAAGTGGACAATAGCACGCCCATAAGAAAAAAGAATTAAAATTTGCGCTAGTAAGCAGAAATTTGATAAAGAAGTAGTAAGTAGATTGGGAACTACCTAAAAAAAATCTGAAAACCTGAAAATTCAAGTCAGGGGACGGTGCTACGTCCACAAAGTGCAGAATTAAAAAATTAAATCCAATGCGTTTAATTCAAGCAATTTTATTGTAATTTGGGTTACATGTTGCAATAATACAAGGTTATAAATGTTCTTTAAACAAAATGGGCGTTGAAACAGCCACAAAATTTGCCCTCGTATTTCGTATATGTATTTCGGATCAGCACATTTAAACATAATATTTATGTATTTATTATTAAACGTTTCCAGCGAAACTCACCAGGAGAGATAAACACTCGCCAAAAAAAATCTTGAGTTTGAAAAAGTGGGCTTGATCACGTAATTTTAAATTTTCGCTAATGGGGTAAAATTTGTTAGAAGGTCTAAGCTAGAAACTTACTGTGCCAAACAAGAACCTGGTAAAAAAATTTTATATAACTAATTTTAATGGCCGAAATTTTGGAAAGGAACTTGGCCTTTTTTTACATTTATGTTTCTGCGAGGATCAATAAATTATAAAAGGTTATAGACCCAAGAAGCTTCCACTCCGCGTAAAAGAAGTAAAGGAAAATAGTGATTTACTGAAAGGTACTTCTTTCAATTTCAACAATTACGAAAAACTTTGTTGTATGTTTAAGAAGCGTTAATGGACTAAGCAGAAGAAGAAGAAAGTGGTGAACGAACAGACACATAATTTACTGAAAGGATCTATTTTTTAAAATGAGTTTGGCGAATGTAAAAATTTAACCACTCGGAAGAGAAAACTATGACACCTGGAAAATACAAATTGAACCACTACTAATAAAGAATGATGTATGGAAATATGTCAATGGACAGTGTGAAAAACCTACAGATACTCCTGCAAAAATAGCCGAATAGAAATTAAATGATGCGAAAGCTAAATCAGATTTAATTTTATCAATTGCACCCTCAGAACTGAAGCAAATTAAAAATTGCACAACCTCAAAGGAATTTGGGATAAACTGAGAAGTACATATCAATCTAAAGGTCCCGCGCGAAAAGCGTTACTTTTAAAATCACTTATTTTACTGAAAATGGCTAGAGGTGAATATATACACACTCATTTGGAAATTTTTATAAAATTTGTTAAATGGTTATGCAAATAATGGACGATTTAGTAACAATATCGCTTTTATATAGTATTCCTGATGACTATAAACAGTTTAGAGTAGCAATAAAACAAAAGAAAAATTGCCAGATGCGGAAACGTTGAAAATAGAAATGATTGATGAGTTTGAAAAAGTAGCAGATGCAATGTTTACTCAGAACAACAACAGAAGAAGACAACAGTGTAAAGCAATATATGAGAATAAAGGTGATCGATTTAAGTTTAATTGTCACAATTGTGGTAAGATTGGACATAAGGGTCGAGATTGTAGATTGAAACCTAAAAATCAAAGTTACTATGAAAATAAAGCTAAGCGAGTGACTCGGCTGTAGCTTTGCAAGTATTACGCGAAAAAGGACTTTGGTGTCTTGATTCAGGAGCAACATCAGACATGTGCTCTCAGAAGCAAAAATTTCAGCATTTGAATAATGAAGAACAATTCCTGAAACCCGCTAAAGACAACTCCACAAAAATTTCAGGAAGTGGAAATATTAAATTAAAAACCTCAAAATTAACAATTAATCTTGCTGAAATTTTTTCGTTCCAGATTTGAGATCAAATTTTATGTCAGTGTCTCGAATCACAGAATATGGCTTTGAAGTAATTTTTCGTCATAATTGTGCAGAAGTAATTAATCCTATATCAAAGAAGGTAATGTTTACGGCATCAAGAAATTCCAATTTATATTACGTAGATGAACCGTTAGAAATTGCAAACATTACTCAGAAATGTACATCTCTTCAAGAATGGCATGAAAAGTTTGGCCATTTGAATGAAGCTGATTTAAAGACCATGATCCGACTTCAAAAAGCAAATGCCTAAAGTGCTGACATAAATGTTAATCTACCTTTATGTGAAATCTGTATTCAGAGGAAGTACTCACAGAGTCCTTTCCAAAAATCAAAATCAAAAAATTAACTTGCATTGGGGTATTCAGATGTATGTGGACCTATGAATATTCAGTCCCAGGGTCATTCGAAATACTTTTTCACTTTTATCGATGATAAAAGTAAGTGGTGTGAAATATTCTTCATGAAGCATAAAAATGAGGTACTCGAAAAATTTAAGGAGTATAAAAACATGGTAGAAAATAAAATGAAAATTAAAACCTTCAATCTGACAATGGGATGGAGTATGTAAACTCTGATTTCATAAGGTTTTTATAAGATAAAGCAAAGCAAAATGGGGTAGCCAAGAGAAAAAACAGAACTCTAGTTGAAATGGCACGGTGTATGTTACTGCAAAGTGGACTTTCAACTAATTTTTGGGCAGAGGTGGTTTTAACACCAAACTTCGTAAGAAATCGGTCTTCATCCAGTAGCCTAGAAGGTAAAATACCATATAGCATGTGAAAGAATAAAAAGGCGTATGTAGGATATTTTCGAAAATTTGGCACAGTGGCATACATGTTAAATAAAGCTACAAGAAGAAGTAAGTTTGATCCAAAATCCATCAAATGCATTTTTATTGGATACGAACCAAACTCAAAAGACTTTGGAATCCAAATGCACAGAAGATTGTTAAAAGTCGAGATGTCAAATTCATAGGAAATTTTGAAAGCAGTGGACAATTTGAAGAATTCATAGACGATAAAAAACCGAAAGAAAATCATCATGAATTACAAGTGCAACTTATTGATGAACCCGAAATAAAAACTAATGTGATTTTAAGTCCAGAAAAGTAAGCACCTATAAATGAAATCAGAGCACCATTAACTACTAAAAGAGGAAGAGAAAGACCCAAAAAATTAAAATTTAACGACAATGAAAAGAAGAACAGAACAACCGTGAACAGTATGCAAATTTAATCCAACAAAATTACCCTAAGACAGTTGAAGAAGCTTTAAGTAGTCCCAATTGTGAAGAATGGAATGGTGCAAGAATACTTAGCTCTCAAAAAGAATAATACTTGGTCTGTTGTAGATCGACCAAGTAGTAATCTAGTAATCAAAATGGATTATTCGGACAAACTACTATGCAGACGGTTCAATTGAAAAACGTAAAGCTAGACTCGTTGCAAAAGGTTTACAAAAAAAACCTGGAATTAATTACAACGAAACTTTTGCACATGTTGCTCGAATGAGTTCAATAGGCATGCTCATGGCTCTACCTGTAGAATATGAAACGGAAATTCATCAATTGAATTTTGTAAGCGCCTATCTTTATGGCGAAATTAGTGAAGAAATTTAGAAACGCCAGAAGAGTTTTTACTTAATCCTGGACGAAGAAGAAATAAAACAATACGATAACGGTAAAGTACTAAAAATAAAGAAAGCATTGTACGGTCTAAAGCAATCTGGCCGTCAATGGTACTAAAAACTTGATGAGAAATTACGAGGACTTATATTACAACCAATTAATGCAGACCCTTGTGTGTACAAAAGTTATGGCAGTGACACAATTTGTATGGTTCTTATACAGGGTTCCCAAAAAGAACGCAAGATTTATAGTTGGCGTCATTCGAAGTGCCATTGTTTGACATTTCAACAATTGTTATTGTTTGCCAGTAGAAGGCAGCGTGGTCAACTTTTAAATTTGAAAAAGCACTGAAACCACTAAAAAAGCGCGTAATTTAAGTAAAAAAGCACTAAATTTGTAATTATAATATATTAAAAAAAATTGTTATACACAAATATGCATATAAAAAATATAACAATCGGTTGACTGTGCATTAGATTTTTAAAACTATAAATTTGAGGCATCCACATATTATACATATTATAATTGATAAGAATCATATTATAATGTATAAGAATCAGTGAATTCGCAAATCAGTTTGACGAAGCCTTTTGTATTTATTATAAAAAAATTTAACTTCAATAATTTTTCGTCAGGAAATAAACGTATTTTTCGAATTCAATCGAATTAGAAATAATAGATAATTGTTTCTGAGGTTAATAGCTGATTACATTTTGAACTCGATAGTATTAGTAGTTAAAAAATGTTTAAGTAAAATTTGGATTTTATTATATTATGCTGTGAAAACATTATTTCGGCTGACACTGAACTATGTGAAAAAGATAATAAATTATGATCGAAATAAAAAAGGTTTTAAAAGTATTATGCAGCAAACCAAATATAAATAAAAAAGTTAATAGTTAAAAAAAGTGATTTGCAAGTTTATTAAGTTAAAAAAATATTCATATGTATGTACTTATTAATATTTTAGAAAAAATGTAACCAAAATAAAAAAGACTGGACATTGGGAAATATATTTACCATTCCTTGTTATAAATAACCAAAGCGTGAACCAAGTGTAAGGACAATCTGTTACGTATTTTAGACTTAAATAAAGTCAAAGAAAAAAAAAACGAGATCAACTTCTGCGTTTATATATGGAAGTGACAGAATGATGATGGGAATGCAACTTTTGATAATGCTTCAAACGAGTTCATATCAACTGAAAACTCGATAGTGGACTCAATATTTTTCCTAGACTAGATAAAATTTCGATGTTACACTATACTTGGGTAAATACTTCTATTCTGTCTTCTTTGTTATGTGGCAAAACATTTTTTATAATAATTGTGCTTTAAATGTTCAAGTTTGAGAGTAACATGGCGCTTATTCCTTCAACCAAGTCTTGCACAATCTTAGTAGAATTTTTTTAAATGCTCCATTTAAGTTCAGAGCTTTTTTTATATATAGATTTCCTCGAAAGAAAAACAGATGAGCAAATTTTTCTTCGAATTTTTGGTTTAGTGCCACCGACTCGAAACAAAAAGCACCGAAATTAATTTAAAAAACCACTGAGCACTAACTTAAAAATTTTTCACGTCGAAATTTTGAAAAAGCACTAAAAACGGTGCGAAAAGCACCGACTTGACAACACTGGTAGAAGGTACGAGGTTAGTAAAAATGAAGCACTACTCGAATGAACAACGCATTCTCATTGTGAAATTATTTTGCGGCTACATTTCGCAAATGGCGATCAATTTGGGGTCAAAATAATGCTTCAAAAGAGTAAACTGTAAAGAGATTAATGGATAAATTTGCGGAAAATGGGTCTGTTTGTGATGTAAAGACAACAACGCGCCTTCGAACAGGTCGATTTCAGCTCAGCAAATTGAAATGATAACCAGCTTTTCGTGCCTAGAATTGAAGAAATTAATGTGGAGGGCATGTGGTTTCAACAGGAAGTCGCCACATTTAATTCAGCCAGGGAAACAATTCAATTGCTGCATCACTCATTTAAATCTTGAGTTCTTGTTGGGGCATCCTTTGTATATAGATGACTTTATGATTGCATCAACGAAAGTATACAAACGATTTAGTCAGAAAATATAAGATGCAAGTTGGTACAGCAGTGACACCATTAACGTCAAATGAAAAATTATCAAAAGAAATGTGCCCCAAAACATAAGTAGAAGAGTCCGACATGAATGAAATTCCATATCAAAACCTAATTGGTTCGCTAATTTATCTCGCAGTATGTACAAGACCATATATATCACATGTCATCAGCGCATTAAGTCAGTACAACAAAAACTTTGGAAAACAACATTGGATTGCTGCTAAGACGGTTTTAAGATATTTAAAAGGCACTGAAAGTAAATGTATTGTTTTTAAAAAGTTTGGACAGAATATCACTGGCTACGCCCATGCCGATTGGGGTTCTAGCAATGATGACCGAAAGCCTTATGCAGGTTACGGTTTCAATTTTGGCAATGCAGTTGTAAGTTGAGGATCACGGCAACAACAAACCGTAGCGTTATCAACCACAGAAGCTGAGTATATGGCAATATCAGATGCAGCTAAGGAAGTTCATTTAAAAACTTTCTTAAAAGAGGTTTTAATAATTGAAACAACTATCGACATTTTTAATGATAACCAGGCTGCTGGTGAACTGAGTAGAAATCCAGTATTTCACAACAGACCGAAACATGTTGACATACGTCACCATTTCATTTGAGAACTAGTTGAAAAAGGCGAGATTATGGTTAAATTCCTATCAACAGACAAGATGCCTGCAGATGTATTGACCAAAAGCTTAACAAGCTTAAAACACTTTGAATGCATCAAGCACTTAGGCATGAATTAAGAAAACTTATTTAACATAACTTTGAGGGGACGTGTTGAAATATAACATTTAATTCAAATATTTATGTTAACTACTTACATAATTATATACTCTGTATCATACTAATTGAGTACCTTTTGTTTTGTTTGTTTTATCCATTCACTTTTTATGAAAAATATATTCAGTCAATTATTGAAACTTGTCAGTCAACATACATAATACTTTTAATGAAACTTTTATAAATAAAAGTTTTTCAATTCATCAATAAATTATAAAACTGTATATATATGATATAATTTGTCTTGTTATATTAATTGGTTATGGCAAATAAGAGACAAAATAAAAGTAAATTTTTGGAATTTTTATATTATACTAGCTGACCCGGTCCGCGTTGCTGGTTCTAAGCAAATATTAGTGATGTATTACCTTACGATTTATATTGAAATTTACGGGCTTTAAATAAAAATCCATTGAATACCTACATATCATAAAGTTTATTCACAGAATAACTTACATATAGTGTAGTGCTCAATCAAAAAAGAAAAACATGTATTTAAGGCAAATTGGAAATTATATTTATTTATTACTTCAATGATTTTTGCTTTTTTATTTGGTGCAAAAACGTATAAATTTTTTGGTGCGCCAACTCGGGAGCAAGCCACATACAACTGGGCGTGTGAAAAACATGAATTTTCCAAAATTAAAGCAGCAATAGTCAGTGATTGGCCTTGTGCTTTGTTGATGGTAATAGCAAAGGCAAGACGCAAATGGAATTGGAAGTGCATAAATTGGTATGTTAAATCCTTGGAAATCATCGTTATTCGTGGAATAAGTACGTCTTCACCTTTTGAAGCTGCCACCGATGATTGTTGCCTCGATTAAATTTGGTGAACAGTATTTTTTATCAATTTGGTTACGTAGCATAACTTTGGTGCGTATAAGTGGCGAATAAGAGTTACCGGTGATCCAACCTTTAATGTTAGTACATGCGCTGGCATTCCGGGTGGTTCCAATGAATTAAAAAATTCAGTGGGATAATTGACGGCTTTTTCTTCATCCATTACTGTGTCGATCGATTTGTATATGAATAATTTGCCGGGCAGTTTCAATTCCGTTCTGGGCCCGTACAGTGACATTTTTGTCAAGAATATGGCCATACGAAAACTTACTGCAATTTATCTACTGTTTGCAGCGTGACCCTTTTAGCATTTTCACTGCTAAATTTAGCATTATGTATTTTTATTTAGCAGTGAATTTTTTATTTTGCATTTAGCATTTTTTAGCATTTTTATATTAATGTTTTAGCGATATTTAGCATTTTTAATTTTATAAATTTCATATATTCTTTTGCATTTATATAAGTAAAAACCTATGTCAATTAATGTATTTTATTGTATTTTGTCATTTTTATACAAATGTATAATGATGGAAATTATGTAAACAGCAAAAAACGTCTTAACCGGTTATTAGGCTGTAGTATTTGAGAATAGTGTGATATTGCAAAATTCGTATTTTCAGCTTGGTTTGGTTTTCAAAAAATTTTGAATTTTTGTGTTTGTTATCATTCATCAACTGGCTTAATACATCTTCTGTCAAACTCACTGCAAATTTCATTTGTGTTTTCGTAACATATAGTCTACAACTGATGATTTTATATAATGATGAATGTCAAATTGATATCATGATGAAAATTCAACACGTATAGGCTCAATTTACTAATATTATGGCAGTGTTATGATATAATCATCAGAACTCACGACCTGATAAATTCATCTTGATATCAAATGTCAATTTATGTGTTACTGTGCATTTAACATTTATTTATTCAAAAATTCGCGGAAAAACAATTATTTGTGACCAAAAAATTAAACAACACGCAAATTAGATATTTCTTGCAAGCATTTTGCAAATGTTTGTGGACACTATGTAATGAAAGGGTAAATGACTTGGTTAGAGTGCGAATTTTTAAAGGTTTTTATTTATATGTACAAGAGTCTGTCATGCTCATATACAGAGAATTACCGTCTAATAGCCACTTTAATTTGTTTTGAACGGCAAACGCTTAACAATAAGAAGAAAAGAAGCACATATTCAAAATTATGTTTTACGGGGTTGAAAACTTCTAACAAAATTCTCTAAATCAAATACTAATTTTTTCAATTTGGGTCCTACAAAGAAATTTTTAAATTCAAATGCAAAATTTTTTAATAATTTGTTTCGAAAAAACCCCGATTTTTTTAATCAACAGATTGTCTGATTCAACAAAATTTTTTAATGAAAATAAAAAATAAATAATATAAATAACTGTTGTGTACAGTATGCAATTTCTATATTGGAGCAGAAATGTTCTCTTAACAATTTTGTTACAAGTATTACTTTATATTAATTGTATCAACTAGAATTTTTCACTCCATATTGCTTCGTGTTTTGCTTAAAACAAAATTGGATCCAACTATTTATTGGAATAGTAAAAAATATTTACTGAATCAAAATTTTATTTCAAACAAACTTTTGTTTAAAAATTTTTGGGTTTAATTTTTTCTGTGATACAATGAAAACTACCAAGAACAAATTTTACACAATTATACTATATATAATACGATCACGCAAATATACAATAGGTTTTATGAATTCATTAATTGTATTTTATATGTTCCTGAATTGTTGGTTTTTACCATTTTGTTTTATTAAAATTAAATAAAATATTTGCTTTATTCTTCCTGTATCTCTGTATCGATTGTATTATCATATAAAAATGACATACACTATTACACTTTTATTTCATATGTTTTTAAAATGTTGTATTCAGAGAGAGGCTCTCTGAGAGAATTTGCATGTAGCTTGTTCTTCTTTTTTCATTAAATATACAAAATACATTAATACACCACACAGAGGGTGTTCACAATTAAAAACAAAAAGTGTATTTGATACACAAATAGACGATTCAAATTGTTGTGAATTAAGCAATTGGTTTTTAATTATAACTATATAATTATCAAAAAATCATTCCAAAATTTTATCATTATATTTTAGCATTTTCAAATATTTTTTTAGCATTGTTTTAAGCCACATTTAGCATTAAATTTTTTTTTTATTGTGGCCACACTGATTGTTTGTGTTGTATGGGGCGAATTACACGGCACTGCTAGTTGCAATAAGCCATAAGATCAAAGTGATAAAAATGCAGTAATTGTGGAGTTATTCACACCGCTAACTACAGAGGTTGTACTGCGTATGATTTCGTGAAGCAGACTATGGTGCAAACACCTAAATTACCTCCAGATCAATCAGCAAACGCTTACTCTGCCACTTTTGCGCAAATGAGCCAACCAGTTACTTCCCGTGTATCGTATGCCGATGCTGCTAAAACAAACTCTATTCCCCCACAAAATGTTCCACCTCCAAATAATTCAACGAATGCAAACTCAAGCTTTAACTTTAGTCGCCTTGAAGCTACTATTGACAATTTTGTGCAAACTATAAACAATTTTACAACAAATATGACTAACATGATGCAAGAAATGCTGAGAATGCAGAATACTCTGCTTCAAGCATTAATTAACAAGCCATGAACACGTTAAAAATATGTTTTTGGAACGCAAACGGCATTCGCCAACATAAAAATGAACTTGAGCACTTCCTTACGGAAAAAAATATTGATATAATGTTGGTCTCTGAGACACATTTGACTTCGAGAAGCTTTTTCAAAATAAATGGCTACACTATGTATGATACAAAGGACCCTAGAGGGAGAGCATGCGGTGGATCTGCAATTCTAATTAAGTCAAGACTCAAGCACTATATTCTTGACAACGTTAGTGAAGAATATATGCAAGCTACGAATATTTTTGTAGAAAATTTTAGTTCTAATTTCGTAATATCATCAATTTACTCACCTCCCAGATTTTCAGTTACCGAAGATCAGTATGAGAAGTTCTACAAATCGCTTGGATCTTGTTTCGTGGCAGCTGGAGACTACAATGCAAAGCATAAGTACTGGGGATCGCGCCTTTTAACACCTAGAGGTCGAGCTTTGTTTAATACAATTTCAAAAATGGGCTTAGATGTTATTTCGAGTGGGGAGCCCACTTATTGGCCTACTGACGTACGAAAAAATCCAGATGTTATTGATTTTGGCGTAATGAAAAATATTTCTAGGGATTTAATTAGTGTTGAAACTTCTCTAGATCTCTTCTCCGATCACTCCCCCACTATTGTTACAATTTGTAACCGACTAAGAAGTGACTTACCTCACCCATATATGAAGATGACCAATCGTGTTAATTGGCTGGGATTCAAAAAATATCTTAGTAGTCATTGCACTGAAAATATTGCGTTAAGAACATCCAATGACATTGAAACTAACATTGCCAGTCTTAACGAAATTATTAAACAGGCTGCTGAACATGCCACTACCTCCCATCCGCAGTCTGGGTTTAATAAAATTTATTCCAGGAATATTGCACATCTCGTATGTGAAAAAAGAAGAGCTAGAAGGCAATGGACACAGCACAGATCACCCCAACATAAACTCAGACTTAAAGAATGTTCTAAACGACTTCAAGAGTTGCTTGCATCTGAAAAAACTGCATCTCTTAAAAATTATTTGGAAGGTCTTGATGTCACACCGACATCTAATTACTCTTTGTGGCAAGCTGCTAGAAAGCTAATAACACCCGTTGAGTTTAAGCCACCTCTGCGTACATCTACCGGAGATTGGGCAAGAAGCGATACGGAAAAATGTAAATTATTTGCTGAGCATTTAAAATCCGTATTTACCCCAAATACATGTACTGGTGTTGCTGATTTGCCGAGTGTAGTTGCTCTACCCCCTCGAGCCTTAAAGTTTAAGATGCGTGATGTACATAAAGTAATTGCTGAACTCAAGCCAAAGAAAGCTACAGGTACTGATGGAATTAGTAACAAGATGCTGATGAACTTGCCGCATATTGCAATAAGAATCTTGCTGTTTATTTCTAATGCCATATTACGACTGGAGTATTATCCACAACTCTGGAAGCTTGCAAAAATCAAAATGATTCCAAAGCCGGGCAAAGATCTTACTAAAGCTGAGTCATATAGGCCAATAAGTTTGCTGTCAACTATGTCAAAACTCTTCGAAAAGCTGGTCATGACAAAATTGTCCCCAACCTTAACTGATAGTGGGTGCATCCCAGACCATCAATTTGGTTTTAGAAGTCAGCATAGCACCATTGAACAAATTCATAGATTGGTTCAATTTATAAGAAAAACGTTTGAGGAAAAGAAGTATTGTTCTGCCCTGTTTATTGACGTTTCTCAGGCATTTGATAAAGTGTGGCATGAAGGTCTAATTCTAAAATTAAAATCATATCTACCAATAAATTTAGTTAATTTATTAGAAAGTTACATCACTACCCGGAAGTTCACGGTTGTGGAAGGAGAATTCATGAGTGTGCCCGAATCTATATCATCCGGTGTGCCACAGGGGAGCATACTGGGGCCAGTTTTGTATTTGATTTATACTTGTGATATGCCTTTGAGCAGAAATATCCATACATCTACGTTTGCCGATAATACAGCCTGCCTTAGTATGCACAAAAACCCGCACGAGGCTTCCCGATATATTCAAGAACATATTACACAATTGGAAATGTGGTTGAACTTATGGAGAATTAAGGTAAATGAACAAAAGTGTGTCCATATAACGTTTACCCTAAGAAGAGATACTTGTTCCCCAATTCGAATCAATAATCAAAATATTCCTCAACATTCCCAAGTGAAATACCTTGGTATACACCTTGATCGAAGGCTTACATGGAAACATCATATTGACTTTAAGCTAACACAGATGAAACTTAAGTTATCTCAAATACACTGGTTGATTGGCAGGAATTCAACACTTAGCCTGGACTGTAAACTTTTATTATACAAGTCGCTTTTAAAGCCAATATGGTGTTACGATGTCCAGTTATGGGGCACTGCTTCAGCTTCCAATGTAGAGAGAATCCAACGAAGGCAAAACAAAATTTTACGGTTAATAACATCGGCACCATGGTACATCAAAAATTCTAATATACATCGTGATTTAAATATGCCACTAGTGATTGAAGAAATTGCAAAATACGCAGGCAAATATTTAACAAAACTCGAGTCACATCCTAATCCGCTTGCTCGTAATATTTTGAACTTTACTGGACACATCCGCTTAAAAAGAGGGACACAAGGGCTCTATTACTGAACACGCCAGATGGGATTTCTTGAAAATACTTTTTTTATACTTTTTTATAATTTTTTTTTCTTTTTTGATTATCACTACTTATGTTTTATTTATAACTATTAACAAGTTTATGTCCGACAGTGGTCGGTCCTAATAATTATATTTTTAGATTTAAGATTTGAATACTTATTGTTAGTTCATATTTGAAGATACAATAAATAAATACATGTATTAAAAAAAAAAAAATTAAGATTTTTTTGTTTACATTAAGTGTATGTCTGTTTGTCTGCCTGTCTCTCTGACTGTCCGCTTGACCGTGGAAATTTTTGTGTGGATTATTTTGTGTGAATGTGTGAACCACCTTAGGTTCATAGTTTTGAGGTTTTTATGATTATTATTTTTTCTTAATACCGAAGGGAAAACCATGGAAATAATTTTTTCACTGCAATTCGTAATAATTTTTTTCAAATGCTAATATAGGTTTTGCTGGACTGTAGGAGCTTCAGTCTGATAGTGATTTAGGTGGGTGGGGTTGTTGTTTTAATTTGTAACCGCCCAGGCAGAAATTGTGGCTTTGCCGAAAAAACTATGTACCACCACAACACTGTAAATAGAAAATTACTACTCTTCCAATATTTTTGTATATTTTACTTAAGTTGGGAAATATACATTGTGACGACCTTATAAATTTGTAATAGAGTATTGTGACAACATTAAAAACAAGAGTCGGAGGACGGTCATTCGGCGTTATCATTTTAATGTTATGAGTACATAAAAAGTTTGATAAACGAATGTTGTACTGATGTTAGTTGTACCCGCAGACAATCGTAGCAACGTCGTGCTGATTGTCTTTTTCTGCCTGGTCATAGGAATTTATAGTTTATAGTTGTGTAGTTGAGGTAGATCGATTACATGTATGTATGTATGTCTGTGAGAATTTAATGCTGATTATGATTTGAGGTGGGTGGGATAAGATGGATCGTTTGTATGTGTATGTGTGTGTATGGGTATTTGTGTGTGTATGTCTGTAGGAATTAGAATGTAAGGCTGATTATGATTTATGAGGGGTGGGTGTTCTTGTAGAATGTAACCGCCCAGCTAAAAAAATTTGTATGGAGCATATATGATATCCCATATATGGTTCGGATCCGAAAAATGAGGGTATATGGGCATATATGATTACATGTATTCATACATTTTCATACATATATATGTAAATTCCCTCCACAGTATGCAAAGTTCATATTCATACACTCTTGATTCACAAAAGCGAACTGCTGTACAATAAATTAAATTACTAAAATTCAATTTTTTTAGACTTGAGAGAGAGGTTGTATTTAATGAAACATTTGTTTGTTCAAAACGAACTAAAAGTAATTTCATTCATCAAAAGGTGAATCAATTATTTAAGAAACACATAAGTCATATTCGTACATAGCATTTAGCTTAAGAAATCAGATTAAAAACTAATGCAATTAATTATAAACGAAAGAATAATCCCTCTAACAATAGCTTTCAATACAGTAATATGAACTTTGTTTCTTATCTAGAGAATTTTGTTATTTTCTATAAAATTAATGACTGGTTTATCCTTTTAATTATTTGATATATTAAATGGGCCCACAATATATAAAATCATACAGGAATGTTTTTTTTTAACAAAAAGTTTTTCTTTTTTAAACGTTTAGGGTACGCATATAATCTTTGCATACCGTATGTATTTTCTAATGGATTTCCAATTCAGCAGTGATAAAATTCCAAGTTTTTTTGATTGCAAAAACGATATTATGTGAGATATCATGTATGCATACATTCTTATAAAATCTTATATTTATATATGGATATACATATGAAGAGCTTCATACTTAAATTTTCATATATGAGCTCATATGTTATAATACATTTCATATATTAGTCTATATATTAGATCATATATAATAGTTTTGCCCATATATTTCCACACATGAATTCATACATATTCATATATATTTATATACATTCATATATTAAAAATATATGGACCATATATAATTTTTTTTAGCTGGGCGTAGGAATTTGTATGTATATATATTTGTAAGAGTTTAAGGCTGTCCGTGATTTGTGGTAGGTGAAGGTGTTGTTGACATAATATGTAGCCAAGGGGATTTGTGTGTGTGTATGTCTGTAGGAGTTTAAGGCTGTTCGTGATTTGAGGTGGGTGGGGGTGTTATGAAGTAAGATGGGCTGAGTGTATGTCTGTAGGAATTTGTGTGTATGTGTGTCTGTAGGAGGTTAAGGCTGTATGCGGAGGAATCTGTGTGTATGTGTGTTTGTAGGAGTTTAAGGCTGATCGTCATTTGTGTTGTTGGGATTGATAAATTGTATATGTATGTATGACCATAGGAATTTGTGTATGTATATCTGGGTGAGAATTTAAAGCTGGTCGGGAATTGTGAGGGATGGGGTGTTGTTAAAACTTTCTTGGATTTTTCTTAGATGTGTGTATGTTTGTGCGTGTGTGTATATGATTTTCTCGCGCTGGTATTTATATGTAGGGAGAAATAAATTGTTTTCAATATCGACATTTAATACTATAACATACTATCATATGTCTGAACTTCCCTAATCCCAGTATGTTTTTATACTTACGATTGCTTTATATTTTTTCATGCTTAAATTTATCGCGCTTTAAAGTCTGCCTTTGAGAAATTTGTTTATATTACAGATTTTGTTTATTTAACTACATCCACCTTCTTTGACTGGACGACGTTTCTACACCCAGAAAAAAAACCAAATTAAAATCAGTAAAAACCATGTTAAATTAATAAAAAACATTAACGATATTGAAATTTCTTATTTCAATATAAAAAAAATTAATTTACAGCATTCATTTATTAAACTCATTAGTTTTTAGGTATCTCAATGTACATTTTCTATTATATTGAAAATTATTGTATTAATGTGACGCATTCTTATTTTTAAGCAGCATAATTTCCCTGAGTGTGTGATCATGCCAGGAGTAGTGAAATTCCAATCCGGCCACAATTAAAATTGCAAAATTGTGGCTGCAATTGTTAAATTTGGGTAATTAAAATTTGAAAATTGTTAAATTCTTGGAAATTTGTGAAATTTGATACATACGAGGGTGGTTGAATAAGTCAGTCTTATTTTTTGTTTACACAAGTAGTTTATTTTTTGCATTACCTTTGTGGGAACGGGTAAATTTTTTTGGTTACATTAATTGTAATAACGGGTGATTTTTTTGAGGTTTTTTATGAGTGTATACTGGAAAATCATAAAAATAATTTTTCCTAATACCAATAGTGAAATAGTGATTATCAACTTTTCCTAATGCCTACGGCAATGTATGATAATTTTTCTAATGCCTACGGCAATGCATGATAATTTTTCCTAATGCCGACGGCAATACGTTATTATTTTTCCTAATGCCGACGGCAAAACATGATTATTATTTTTTTCAAATACCGACGGCAAAACATGATTATTATTTTTTCAAATACCGACGGCAAAACATGATTATTATTTTTATCAAATGTCGAGGGGAAAACTGTCAGTGTTGCCAGACTGTAGAAATTTGTTATCGTAATACTATATCAGTAATATCAGAGAAAATAGATTTGATGACCACTACGCGATTCCCATATGAATCGGGAGAATGTGTGTGTGATTTCCTCACGCTAATAAATTGTTTATAAATATTTTATTTATGTATAAAATGGTCTCATGTATGTGAACGACCCTAATACTTGTGTGTGCGTGGTCCAGCTTGTTTGTCGCTGGTATTTATTTATTTGTTTAAGAAATCTATTTGTATATATGTATGTATGTATGATTGAAGATGCTTGTGCGTCGAATTTACAACCATCATCAGCAATTGTGTTAAAGTGAAATAATAATAATAAAATAATTATAAATGAGTTCTTCAGGTTATAAGTGTAAAAGATGCCATAAGGTATATAAATACCAAAAGTCCTTTTTGGACCATGTCAAAAATAATAGTGTGCAGGATCAAGTGGTCGTAAGCTGGGACAGAAATCAAGAGCAACCGCAGACATATCTTCAAAAACATCAACAGCAGCTTAATACATTTCATCATCATCAGCAACATCCTTCTCTACATTACCCCCAATATCAGACACCAATGAATTATCAACAATACGGTATGTCATGGAATAATCAGTTTTTGGGATCACGAGTGCCAATGCAATATGAGTATCCAAGTTACAATTATAATCCCGTCAAACCAGATAATCAAATGCAGCAGTATTCCAATTTTATGCAATGGCAACTCTTAATTATCATCACAAGAGAAGCAGCAACAACAGCAAGCTCATCAACAAGGTATGGATATCCATGGAGGGAATTTGTACAATGATACTATCGACATAAGTTTACCGGAAAGTGATGAAGAAGTAGAAGAAAGAATAGAAGAAACTCTGCCAACTCCAATGAGTGCTTTGCATGCTAGGAAAAAAGAAGTAGCAGAGAATGTGAGGTATTACAAAATATCGAAAGCCCTCAAAAATCATATCGCCACATATGCAATTCTAAATAAAAAAGACCAACTTCTTTTGGAAGAATTTATTAAGGAAAACATAAATATTTTTATTGAGAGACTTCAAATGACTTTGTCTAAACATACAATTATTAAATTTCAGTATTGTGGCGGAGTACATCAAAATTGTTGAAAAAGATTTGGAGTTGTGTGTTATAAAACATGTAGCTAAAATGAGTTTACTGACGAAGGCAGATAACATAGAAGAATTATTCCGTAAACAAATTAAATAGATTACAACCAAAATGTCCGAATTTGAAAAGCGAGATTCTGGTTGGACTTTGTCACGCATAATCCGAGCAGAAATTAATATCAACAAATCGTAGCTCGTCAAAGGATCAAGTTGGATATCCACACCTCAAAAACTGGTAAGAGGGTTTGCTGGCATCAATATTGAAAATAATGATAAATACTGCTTCAAGTGGTGTGTAATCGCTGCCATGGATACCACGACTTATAATCAGTCAAAACGTTGCAGTTCTTATGATATTCAGAACATTTCTGCAGACATTATTTCTACGCGAAATGGTGTAGTGATAAATTTCCAATATTTAACCTTCCCATTAGCACTAAACAAAGTCAAAGAGTTCAAGGTGAACTATCCTACATTAAGTGTTAATATGTTCGGATATAATGAGGGGGCAAGGACGAGAAAACTAACCATGTGAACTTAATACTTTTGGAGAATGGTGAAGTTCAACACTACATATTGATAAAGAACATATCAAAGTAAGTTAAAAAATTATACCACACTTTAATTTAGGAATACATACACTTGCTTTATATATTTTATAATAGATACATTTTACTTATAAATTTTTATCTATATTTTATCATTCACAGACTTTTACGGAATCAACTAACACAGGATAGGCATAAATTAATTTTTTGCAACACCTGTCTCCAGTACACTCACAAGGAAAACGCCATGAGTAATCATAAGGCTGAATCCGGCAAAATCGTTGCAACTATGCCATCAGGTCCAGATGCAATTCACAGCTTTAAGGGATATCAAAGGAAAATGGATGTTCCCTTTTTGGTTTACGCAGACTTCGAATGCATCTTAGATGATATTAGTGATAACGTAAGTGATGAAACTAGTTTAGTCAAAAAGCACACTCCTTGTGCATTTAGCTTTTATATTAAGTGTCTCCATAGCAGTAAGTTAGATAAGTTAAGGGTTTATACAGGGAAAGATGCCTCAAAAAAATTCGTGTCATATTTACTTAAAGATTGTGAAGATATTTATAATAATTATTTAGTAAATAATAGGCAAATTGATACTTTATCCACTTCTGATGTTTATAATTTTTATAGTTCGGTGAATTGTCATATATGTCAAAAAGTTTTAGTTAAAGATCGTGTTAGAGATCATTGCCACATTAGTGGTAAATATAGAGGTGCAGCCCACAATAACTGTAGTTTAAATTACCAAATTCACAAGTATATACCAGTTTACTTTCACAATTATTCAAATTATGACTCACATCTTTTTATTAAAGAACTAAGTGAAATTTCTATGCAACTGAAAGTACTTCCTCTCAATAAGGAGCTTTATATATCCTTCTCCCAATTGACAGGAATGAGTGATGGTCATAAGCTTGAAATAAGATTTCTTGATACAGTACGCTTCATGGCTGAGAGTTTGGAATCATTATCCTGCAATTTGTCGGATAATTATTTCAGAAAGAAAAAGAATTTCAGCTTATTAAGAAAAAAGGTATTTTTCCATATGAGTACCTAAATTCATTCCAAAAATTAGGCGAGTGTCAGCTTCCTTCACGCAGTGATTTCTTTAATAAGTTGAACAATACAGAGCGTTCTTTAGAGGAATACTCACATGCTGTAGAAGTATGAAATTCTTTTAGTTGCAAAACTATGAAAGATCGGGGGATCGTACAGTGTAGCCAAAGATATTCGAAAGCGAATAACAAATATTTGGAAGATTTCGATGCATCTAAACCATCAAAATTTCTCATCTACTTAGACGCAAATAACCTTTACGGTTGGGCGATGACGGAGTATCTTCATAATGGTGGGTTCAGATGGTTATCGCAAGACGAGCTGAATCTGGATCCAAACATCATATCTGATAATGGAACAGACGATTATGTGTATGAGGTCACGTTGCATTATCCCTCTCATTTACATTACTTGCATAATGATCTTCCTTTTTGCGCTGAAAATAAGAAACCTATGCAAGCGAAGTATAACAAGTTGATAACCGATTTCTCTACAAAGCAATCATATGTGATACACTTTAGAGTTCTAAAACAGTGCTTAAAATATGACTTAGTTTTAAAGAAAACTTATCGTATTCTAGCAATAAAACAATTTCCATGGTTAAAAGGCTACATTGACTTAAATACCAGACATAGGGCCAGTGCTTAAAATGCTTTTAAAAAAAATTCAAACTACTCAATAATGCAGTGTATGGTAAAACCATGGAAAATGTGGACAAGAGGAGAGATGTTAAAATTGTCAATAGTTGGGAAAGAACGAATCGGAATCAGTTGGGGCCCAAGATTGGATATCAAAACCATATTTTCATAGCTTATCTATATTTTCCGAGGACTTGGTAGCAATTGAAATGACATGAGTCAAAACCTGCTACAACGAACCATTTTACTTAGGATTTTGTGTACTCAAAATCGAAAATGTGTAACTTTCATTACGGGTACATGCAACCTGAGTTTAACACAAAACTCTCATTGAACTATATGGACATGGACTTCTTTATATATTCAATAAAGACGGATGACTTTTACGCTGACATAAACAATTACATACAAGAACAATTTGATACATCGGACTATCCTAAAGACAACATTTATAATTTTCCACTAGTTAATAAAAAAAGTTATTGATATGTTGCAGGATTTGTATTTTGAAATCTGGTAATTGTGAATGTTTCTGTGGTCCAATTTGGAGTATAACTCTTTTCATAAATATGCTTATATTTGCTTTTGCGAACATGATCTCCTACATTAAATTTCGACATTTTATACATCTTCAAATGACTGTATACTGTATTTTATAGCTTTTGATCATTTGTTGATTTGACTTTAGTAGGAGACATTTTAATTGTGCGATGAAATTTTTTATTGTAAGCATTAACTAAATCTGTGTATATATCAATCCACTTATATGAACCATTCAATGTTCTATTAAATCGTTCTACTATCGATGCTTTCACACTGCTATATGTTGAGTAGTGATTAATGTTGTATTTATGCATTAATTTTTAAAAGTTTTTGTTGGCAAATTCTTTACCATCATCTGCTTGTAAGTTTTTTGGTAATCTTCCAATTCAAAAATATTTTCCATTGCCTTGGTTGTTTCGAATGCAGTTTTTGTTTTGTAAGCGGTACTACCGATGCAAATTTTGAAAATGTGTCGATTACAGTCAACAAAATCAATTTTTATTTTCCTTAGAAAAGTTCCCCATTTCAACGAAATCAGCTTGCCAACGATCATCTATTCCTTTCATTACAACTCTGCGACGCACAAAATGTTTTCATGCTTGCTTATGGAGTTCAATTACTTAATTTCTTTTTGAAGATATTAGGTTGTTTTTAGAGATATTTTTGAAGAGTGTTGTGATCTACCTGAAGGACTTTAAGCTATTGATACAAACATGTAATTTTTCAATCTATAGATTTTTTCATTAACCTGTTCAATTTGTTCTTCAAAAGATGTTTTACTTTTTTGAATATCTTTTTCAGTTTTAAAATTTTCTTCTATCTCTGATTTTATTTCACGTTGTAGTTCTTCAATTTGCATTTGAAGATCTTCTTGAATTACAGTATTCTCTCCCTTAAAGTATGTTAATAATTCCTCTTCTAGTTTTATGATTTGAGTTTGCAAAAACAATTTATTGATAACATCGTTTTCCTCCAGAGCTTGTGCAACATTTTTGATCCTTTTGTTCTGGACGTCAATGTTGTTGTTCGTATTCACAAAGAACCCCATATGTTTAGGTGCATTTTTCAAAGAAATTATGTTGATAATATCGTTTAAATAGTGTCCAAGTTTATCAACTGACATGCTTTATATACTTTATTAAAGTTAATGTATTATGTTCGCTTCACGTTGTTCTTCAATAATTGATACAATCTCGTTATTGTGATTAGTATGGCCTGCACCTTGTGATGCGAGCAGTAGTCGAAGTCGATCTACTAACTCATTTGGATCATCCCAGTATATATAGTTAGGCTTATGAATATTAAATTCCATCATTCCATCACCTAAATAGCTACCTTTTGGCTTAGATCCTGTTGATTCGGGTAAAATCTTCTGGTTTTTCTCGTCAATAAATTTCTTAATAACATGTTTATATTTATATCCTCTAGTACCTTTTATTTGACCATCAGGTGTATAGTCTCTTCTATATGCATTAGTAGTAATTATAGATTTCGAGTTCAAATTTATCATAATTTTTTGGTATTTAGAGAAAATAGTCCTGGTGTTAGAGCCCATATTTGACCACCAACTTGTATTTTATCTTCATTAAGTTTGAGCTTACTATCACCAAATTTCCACTCATTATTGAAATCTTTATGTGGACCATAGTTTTTATCTAGTTTATTTCTTCCTTCCAAGACTGATAAGTCAGTATAAGTATCTTCTGTGTTGGAAGTCTGTGAGTAAAAATCATCATCATCACCATCGTCATCATCATTTACAGTATTAGCATCATTTAATGAGATGGTATTATTAAATATTGTTCTTTCTACTAGTTTCTTTGGTGTACTTGTCTCTATCTTGACTGATGTTTTTTCAGGCTTAAGAGTTGTATTATTTTCAACTACTGCCTTCATTTTACTTTCTTCTTTCATGGGAATTCTTTTAATTTTTTTAGAACTATTTATGAGTTCTTTGAGTGGTTCTGTTATAGGTTTAAATGTATTTCTTAGTTGTTCACGTGTATCTATTTCACCAGTTTTTTAACTACGAAGCTTTTTCTTCAAGACATTTCTTGTCAACACCAATTGTTTTAAAATTTTCTGATCCATGTTTAATAATAGTAAATAAGAGGTTTCAGCTATTAGATCAGGTATCAGCTTTTTAGGACCTGGTCTGGTTATCAGAACAGCTTTTCAGGACCTGGTCTGGTTATCAGATCAGCTTATCGGTAACTGGTCTGGTTTTCAGATCAGTTTATCAGGTAGCAGTTTAGCTTATAGCAAATAGATGTATGAAGTTTAAAGTTAGATTAATAACTAAAGTGAATGTTTATGAATAGTAATTTATATAGTTATGAAATAGTCAAATTGCTTTCTGTAGCGACCATTATTAAATTGATTATCTTTGTTTATCAACAAAAATCCATATTTATCCTTCCAACACTCTCGACAAATTTCTTGGAACTTTTCATAACTCATATCGCTGCCAACATGATCCCTATAAACATGCTTCATATTTGTCTCATCTTGATTAAACATTATAATAACATTTGCATTGTCTCTTATTAAATTCTTGGGAATTCTGGTATAAGTTTGACACAAGTAGAATGAATCAACATCCCTATGTCGCCCCATACTTTCATGTTGCATGCTTTTCACATGCAACATCATCAAATATCATAATTGAATTAGTTTCAGCTTCGTCAGGTGGAATAACTGATTCATTATCTGTAAATGTATAATATTCCATTCCTTTAATTGGTGAAATTAGTTTCTTCAGGTATTCATATTTGGGCTCATATAAAGATTTTTAGTATAAAAAGATGTTTTCAAGCTTGAGTCCATTAGGACTTTTTAGTAAACCAATCATAACATTAGTCTTTCCACAATTTGATGGTCCCACTATTAGAGTACGAATAGAATGTGGTGAAGTAATGTTCGATGATTCATCAATATTACTAACTAAAATATTTTTATTTTGTTTCACTAACTACATTTTGGTAACTAAATGCATTTCATAAATTTAACCTCTTATTATAGAAAAAATTAGATAATATTTTTACGTAAAAATATTCCTACAGGGTTAATGCAAAGAACTATCTAGAAGTATTTAACTAAAGCAATAAGCGTACACACAAATTCACGTGCAAACACTATAGCAACAACAATAATTAAGTACATACCCAGGCAGAAATTGTGACTTTGCTCAAAAAATATGTACCACCACAACACTGCAAATACAAAATTACGACTCTTTCAAAATTTTTGTACCACCACAGTATTGTAAACACAAAAATATGAGTTAACGTTTTCAAATACCACGCCCTTAGTAATGCTATACCACTACAACACTGCAGTGTACATGTATTTACAAAAATCCGACGTTAGTTTCCCAATACCGCGTTTACAATAATTATATAACGCTTCAACACCGTAAATACAAAAATTTTGCTTAAGTTGGCTAATTTACATTGTATTTACAGTATTGTGACAACATTGAAAACAAGAGTCGGAGAACGGTAATTCGGCGTTATCATTTTAATGTTATGAGTACATTAAAATTTTGGTAAACGAATATTTTACTGATGTCAGTTGTACCCGGAGACAATCGTAGCAACGTCGTGCTGATTGTCTTTTTCTGCCTGGGTACGTACACGTATACAAATAAAATTGCGAGCACTTATGGTAACCACCCTGTACTAAAAGTAGCACACCGCATTGCCAACATACAAGTCGTTACTTTGAAAATTCAAAAACTAACGGACAATCGAATCACCTGCAAACATCTAGAAACGGCGACATGAATTTTCCCGATTGTGCTAGAAGACTTTTTGAACATCTGGATACCAATAAACAAACACGCCTAAACAGCCATATCGTTTGAGGAAATAGTTTCTTCCAGTTGGTTTTTACTAAGTACATACATGCATTCATGTTACTACGCGATCTATTAGCAAACATTATAGATCCGGTTTTGAAGTATAAAAAGAGTTGCCGTATGTGAGAAGTCAGTCAGTGCTAATTGGAATTTAGTGGAGTGAACATCGTTGAAAGTAAAAGACCTCGTGCGGTGGATAATAACGTTAAGAAGTAAATAAGAAAAGACAAGTTGTAATTTGTTTAGTCACAAATAAAAAGGAAGTTCAGTTGCAAATAAGAAAATCGTGTGTTATTAATTTTAATTTTTGAGCAATCAAAAGAACTCACACGTTTAATAAAATTTAAACGTAACAATATGGTTATACGATATCAGAAAACATTTAGTCATAAAAACACTTTTGTTGGAGGGGGTATAGTATATAAATTAATAAACGATCTACCTGTTAAACTTCATCTTCCTGGATATCAGTACTGTGGACCTGGAACAAAACCACAAAAACGTTTAAATCGAGGTGACAATAAATTAATAAATAAATTAGTTCCTAATTTATTTGGACTCTGCTTGTAAAAATCACGATATTGCGCATTCAAAAAATAAGGATTTAAGTACTAGACATAAAGCTGATAAAATACTGGAAAATTCAGCTTGGAATCGAGTTTTATCAAACGATAGTAGTCTTGCTGAAAAATCATTTGCATATAAGGTTACTAACGCAATGAAAGCAAAAACAAAATTTGGTATGGGTGTGGAAAAAAAGAAAAATGTTAAAAAGAACAAGCTAAATGATAAAAAACTGTTTAGAACATCAATTAGAGCTGCATAAAAAATACTAAAGAAGGAAAAGCCAAGATATTAACTCAGATATTAAAATTGCATGAAAAACTATCAACAAATCCTTAAAAGGAAGAAAATCTCAAATTATAGTACCACGTGTAATACGTGTACCAAAAATTTGTGGTTTTTTACCTCTAATACCGATTTCAACTGCTCTGGGTACAATTGGTAGTCTAACAACTGGAGGTGCTGCCATAGCTAAAACAGTAAATGCAACAAATTATTCAAAAAATCAACTTGATAAAGCAACTAGACATAATAGAGCGATGGAATCTATAACAGTTGGCAAAAGACTTTACTTCAAACCATATAAAAAGGGGTTTGGTTTAGTTCACAAAGAGGAATCAAAAAACCCTTAGAGATGCTGCCCAACAGACCACTATCTCATGTGGACCTAAACCGTTTTTCCATAAATGTTCCAAATTTTAGAGGAGTTTTCATGTTGAATACTCTAGTAAAACGAGCACAGGAAATTGAATGTGGAATAATGAACTTAGATGTATCAACAGGACCTGGTAGCATATTATAAAAACATCAATGAAAAAGAATATTTCGACAGCTTTGCAAACTTACAACCTCCTTCAGAAGTAGTCAAATATCTTGGTACAAATATAAAATACAACTATAATCAATATCAGAATTTTAATACATTTACCTGTGGTCATTTATGTATAAAATTTGTGTGTTGTGTTGAGTGTTGTGGCCTACTTGATGCCCTTTCAGCTATTTATACTAACATCTAGTTATTTCCAATCTTTTTCATTCTCAATTCATTTAAATTTATCTTTCAAAACATGATTTAATTTTTAGAATGTCTTTTTAAATTTTTTAACCGTCTTTTATCTCTAATTTTATTACACGTTGTAGTCCATAATTTAACATTTAAGCATTCTAGAAAATTAATGACTTAAACCATATTATTAAATTTGCATTTAGTTTGTCGATTTCAGTTTCCAGAAACAATTTTCTGATAACATCGTTCTCCATCAGTGAACGATGAAGATTCTATATGTATACATTAGTAGTATTTAAAATCTTTTTATAGATTTCGAGTTAAAATTTATCATGATTTTTTGGTATTTTATAAAACAGTAGAGCAAATAGCCCTGGTGTTAGAGCCCATATTTGTATCTAGTTCATTTCTTCCTTCCAAGACTGATAAGTCAGTATAAGTATCTTCTGTATTGGAAATCTGTGAGTAAAAATTATCATCATCATCGTCATCATCATTCACAGTATTATCATCATTTAATAAGACGGTATTATCAAATATTGTTTTTTCAACTAATTTCTTTGGTGTACTTGTCTCTATCTTGACTGATGTTTATTCAGGCTTAAAACGTGTATTTTTTTCAACTTCTGTCTTCATTTTACTTTCTTCTTTCATGGTAATTCTTTTAATTTTTTTAGAACTATTTATGAATTCTTTGAGTGGTTCTGTTATATGTAGGTTTAAATGTATCTCTTAGTTGTTCACCAATTTTTATACTACGAAGCTTTTTCTTCAAGACATTTCTTGTCAACAACAACTGTTTTAAAAATTTCTCATCCATGTTTAATAATAGTAAATAACAGGTATCAGTTATTAGATTAAATATCAGGTATAAGATTAGGTATTAGGTGCCTAGTTTGTTTTTCAGATCAGCTTATCAGGACCTGGTCTGCTTTTCAGATCAGCTTTTCAGGACCTCGTCTAGTTTTCAGATCAGCATTTCAGGACCTGGTCTGGTTTTCAGATCAGCTTTTCAGGACCTGGTCTGGTTTGCAGATCTGCTTTTCAGGACCTGGTCTGGTTTTCAGATCAGGTTTTCAGGATCTGGTCTGGTTTTCAGATCAGCTTATCAAAAGATGGTCTGGTTTTCAGACCAGCTTATCAGGACCTGATCTTTATTTTCAGATTAGCTTATCAGGACCTGATCTGGTTTTCAGATCAGCTTATCAGGAGCTGATCTGGTTTTCAGATCAGCTTATCAGAACCTGGTCTGGTGTTCAGATTAGCTTATCAGATAGTAGCTTAGTTTATAGCAAATAGATGTATGAAGTTTAAAGTTAGAATAATAACTGAAGTCAATGTTTATAAACAGTAGTTTATATAGTTATGAAATAGTCAAATTGCTTTCTGTAGCGACCACCATTTAACTCATTATCTTTGCTTATCACCAACAATTTATATATATTCTTCCAACACTCTCGACAAATTTCTTGGAACTTTGCATAACTCATATCGCTGCCAACATGATCCCTATACATACATACATGTTTCATATTTGTCTCATCTTGCTTAAACATTATAATAACATTTGCATTGTCTCTTATTAAATGCTTGGGAATTCTACTATAAGTTTGACACAAGTAGAACGAATCAACATCCCTTTGTCGCCCCAGACAAAAATATGTAGGTATGTTATCCTGGTTTTCACATGCAACATCAAATATCGTAATTGAATTAGTTTCAGCTTCGTCAGGTGGAATAACTGATTCATTATCTGTGAATATATAATATCCCATTCCTTTACTTGGTGAAATTAGTTTCTGAGGTATTCATATTTAGGTTGATATAGAGATTTTGAGTATAAATAGATGTTTTCAAACTTGAGTCCGTTAGGACTTTTTAGTAAACCAATCATAACATTAGTCTTTCCACAATTTTATGGTCCCACTATTAGAGCACGAATTAAATTTGGTAAGAGAGGACTATGCTTTATTTTTAACTGATGTTCGCTGAATCATCAATATTACGAACTAAAATATTTTTATGTCGTTTCACTAACTGCATTTTTGTAACTTAATGCATTTCATAAATGTTAGCTCTTATTATAGAAAAAATTAGATAATATGGTTATACGATATCAGAAAACGTTTAGTCATAAAAAAAAAGCTCTCTACCTGTTGAACTTCATCTGGCTGGATATCAGTACTGTGGACCTGGAACAAAACTACAAAAACGTTTAAATCGAGGTGACAAAGGAATTAATTTATTGGACTCTGCTTGTAAAAATAACGATATTGCGTATTCAAAAAATAAGGATTTAAGTACTAGACTTAAGCTGATAAAATACTAAAAAATTTAGCTTGGAATCGAGTTTTATCAAAAGATAGCAGTCTTGCTGAAAAATTATTTGCATATATGTTTACTAACGCAATGAAATCCAAAACAGAATTTGGTATGGGTGTGGAGAAAAAGAAAAATGTTAAAAGGAACAAGCTAAATTATAAAAAACGGTTTAGAACATCAATTAGAGCTACAACAAAAATACTAAAGAAGGAAAAGCCATTAGATATTAACTCAGATATTAAAATTGCACGAAAAACTATCAACAAATCCTTAAAAGAAAGAAAATCGCAAATTATAGTACCACGTGTAATACGTGTACCAAAAATTTGTGGTTTTTTAACTCTAATACCGATTTTAACTGCTCTTGGTGCAATTGGTAGTCTAACAACTGGAGGTGCTGCCATAGATAAAGCTGTAAATGCAACAAAGAATGCCAAAAATCAACTTGATGAAGCAACTAGACATAATAGACCGATGTAATCTATAGCAATTGGCAAAGGACTTTACTTAAAACCATATAAAAAGGGGTATGGTTTAGTTCGCAAAGAGAAATCAAAAAACTCTTAGAGATGCTGGCCAACAGACCACTATCTGATGTGGACCTAAACCGCTTCTCCATACATATTCCATATTTTAGAGAAGCTCTCATGTTGAATACTCTACCAAAACGAGAGTTTTGGAAACTTACAACCTCCTTCAGAAGTAGTCAAATATCTTGGTACAAATGTAAAATACAACTATAATCAACATCAGAATTTTAATACATTTACCTGTGGACACTGATGTCTAAAATTTCTTTATGAAATAACTGAAAATATTAAATAAAAACACAAACATTTATATTTTACAAAACTCTTTAATGTCTTTTTATTCATAATTTAAAATACATAGTTAATATATTTTATTGCCAAATAGGAAATTGGGAATTTTGAAATAGAAATTTACTCAGCTCACTCTCAACGATTAGGTTTTCTTCACGTTCTCTACTTAAGCAATAAGATCCACTGCATAGATCTTTAATATCATCATCTATTAAAGTATTATATCGTTTAGGTAGGAACATTATGTGTTTGTCCATTTCAACTTTAAGATTTGGTCCATATTTTGTTGTTACACGTATCACATTTCGAATAGTATATTTCATGGATGTTTCATGCTCCTTTATGTGGACTAAAGTTTTGTTATTTAGAGAATTCAATTTTGAAATTAGATTTGTTGTGGAGTCCATTTTTTTACTTAGTGCTTGTCACTTTGAATGTTTAACTGGAAATGATCTTAAAAGCAGCGATGATGACTTCAAGAAGGCTAATCTAAAATAATTATGGTGAAATAGTAAATAAGTGGATGATAGTGATAGACAGAAAGAGATAGTTGTAGAGAAAAAAGGGGTAGAGAGATATAGTGCTAAAAAGAAATATGGAATAGAGATGATGGTATAGATTTTTCAAAGATTAGGAGATACTACTTTAAAAATTTACAGAGCAAATTAGTCTTTAAGGAACCTTCCAACATTCATCATTATTCCTTTATCAGCAAATAAAATGAGCCAAATTAGACGTACTCTAAACCAATTTATAAGAGATTTTGAAAGCTTCAGGCTTTTTGATCATTGGGAGATGATGAAATTTTTCCAAAATATGCTGGATGAGAACGAGAAATATGGAGTTGTGGAAGATGAAGACAACACTGAAGGGCACTTCAAAAGCTGTCCTTGGTATGATCCTGAGTGTGAGGAAGGACCCGATACTTGTAGATGTACAATATATTTTTTGCGAAAAAGTATATTAGAACATCTAATAATTGGATACTACTAAATGTTTCCATCATTATAAATAAAATTAATAAAAATTAAATTAAATTTTATTATTAAAAGAAACAAAAGAAAATAAAATTGTATTATTAAAATATTCCTTGCATTGTATTATTTTTTCTAAAGGAAAATTAGGAATCATCTCTTTGTAAGTTTTTTTGGTATTCACCTCAATTGAAAAATATTTTCCATTGCCTTGGTTGTCTCTCTTTATGAAATTTAATGGAATCTCATAATATTGTGAAATTCAATTTCTCTTGTACAGAACTTCTCAAAGAAAACAGGACTGTGCATGTTTAAATGATATGAAAACAAGACTGTGCATGTTTAAGCAATATGAAAACAAAAATTTGCAAATAAGCAAAAACAAAAAATTTTTTGATCCAACTAAATAAAGCCATTAAAGAAATAAGCACCAGTCACATATTTCATTCTTTTTTTAATATTTCATTTAATATTTTTTCTTAAAATTCATTTACATATGTACAATCACTTTTCTTAATAAATAAATAGGATTTTAGAATTATAATTATGTATATAATTTTAACAAAAATAAATAGGATTTTATATATGTACATAATTTTTTTTAATAAATAGGATTTTATTTACAATAATTTTTCTTAATAACTAAGATTTTATATACAATTTAAAAATTAACTAATTAACTAAAAATTAATTAATTTTAACCATTTTCTTGCATTCTAGCAATCTTATCTAGCAAAATGTCAAGTTCGTATTCATGGTTAGTTTCCTTAATACGAAAATGATACCATGCATATGTGTTAATATTAATTGACCTAATTTTTCTCTTATCGTCTCCATAACTTAATACTACCTTATTTAATTCACTAGTATATATTTGATGCAGCTTAGATTTATATGTTAACATATTATCATATACATTGGTCTTATTGAATAAACAATTCTTATAAGTAGCTAAACTTTATTTATCTAATTTAAGTTAATTTTTAATTATTATTTTTCGAACTTCATTTGTTTCTATATTTATGATTTATTTGAACGGGCTAAGTTTCGTATTGATTTTTTAAGCCAAATTACATGTGATAATTATTAATGAACAAATAACATCAAAGTTAGTTGTAAATATTCTGACAACACATAGATGAACGGAACAGCCAGCCGGTTTCGAATGCCACTAAACCTTCATCATCAGCGTTCTTCTGTGTTGGTCCACAGTGTGTGGTGCCAGTTGATGTAGATTTCTGCCTTTTCTTGCAAATGGAATTCGTGAACTGTTTTGTTTTATCGTATTTCAATTTTCTGAAAACGTGTTTTTGTAAGGAAGCCCAAATTTACCATCACTAATTTACAACAGTCTTACCATTGTCGTTTATCCTTTCCTAATTATGCACATGTTAGCTAATTTGCTTATTTTTTGTTTTACTAAAGACAAACTTTTTTAGTTTGTTACTATTAAGTATATTTATTTAATTTTTGCCACAGGTCCCTGGCTATTAACTTAAGTTAATTTTTTTATATATTTTTTTTCGAAATTCATTTGTTTCTATATTTATGATTTATTTGAACGGGCTAAAGTTCAAATCGCTTTTTTAAGCCAAATTACATCTGATAATTATTAATGAACAAATAACATCAAAGTTAGTTGTAAATATTCTGACAACACATAGATGAACGGAGCAGCCAGCTGTTTTCGAAGGCCACTAAACCTTCATCATCAGCGTTCTTCTGTGTTGTTCCAAATTAACTAACAAGTGCATAACTAGTAAAGAATAAACGACAATGGTAAGTCTGTTGTAAATTAGTTATGGTAAATTTGGGCTTTCATTACAAAAACATGTTTTCAGCAAATTGAAATACGATGAATCAAAACAATTCACGAATTCCATTTGCAAGAAAAGTTTCGTATATAAGGCAGAAATCTACATCAACTGGCACCACGTACAGTGCACCATCACAGAAAAACGCTGATAATGAAGGTTTAGTGGCCTTCGAAAACGGCTGGCTGTTCCGTTCAACTATGTTTTTTTTCAGCCAATGTACCTGAGTTAATTTTAGTTTCATTTGAGTTAACTTATAGTCAATGTGATGTTTCCATGTCAGCCGTCGATCGAGGTGTATACCAAGATATTTCACATGTGAATGTTGAGGAACAACTTGATTATTAATCCGAATGGGGGAACAAGTATCTCTTCGTAAGGTAAATGTTATATGGACACACTTTTGTTCATTTACCTTAATTCTCCATAAGTTTAACCATAGTTCCATCTGGCTAATGTGTTCCTGGAGTTTTCGGGATGCCTCATCAGGGTTTTCGTGCATACTAAGGCAGGCGGTATCGTCGGCAAATGTAGAAGTGTTTATACTACTGCTCACAGGCATATCACAAGTATAAATCAAATATAAAAATGGCCCCAGTATACTCCCCTGTGGCACACCGGATGAGATAGTTTCAGGCATACTCATAAAGTGTCCTTCCACAACTGTAAATTTTCGTGCAACAATGTAACTTTCCAAAAGATTTAGAATGTTTATTGGTAAATATGTCTTCAATTTCAAAATCAGGCCTTCATGCCACACTTTATCAAATGCCTGAGAAACATCAATAAACACGGCAGAACAATACTTCTTTTCCTCAAATGTTTTCTGATAAATTGAACCAATCTATGCGTTTGCTCAATGGTGCTATGCTGGCTTCTAAAACCAAATTGATGGTCCGGGATGCACCCATTATCAGTTAAAATTGAAGACAATTTTGTCATGAGTAGCTTTTTAAAAAGCTTTGACATTGTTGACAGTAAACTTATTGGCCTATATGACTCAGCCTTGGAAAGATCTTTACCTGGCTTTGCAATCATTTTAACCTTGGCAAGCTTCCAGCAGTCTGGATAATACTCCAGTCGTAAAATGGCATTAAAAATGAATAAAAGGATTCTAATTGCAGTACGAGGTAACTTAATCAGCATCTGGTTACTAATTCCATCCATACCGGGAGCTTTTTTCGGGTTGAGTTCGGCAATTAGTTTTTGTACATCACACATCGTAAATTTTAAGGGTCGAGGGGGTAGAGCAACTACGGATTTTAAATGCTCAGCAAATATGTTACCTTTTTCAGTATCGGTTCTTGCCCAACCTCCGGTAGATGTGCGCAGAGGTGGCTTAAACTCAACGGGTGTTTTAAACTTTTTAGCAGCGCGCCACAAAGAGTGATTAGATGCTGGTGTGACATCAAGGCCTTCCAGATAATTTTTGAAAGATGCAGTTTTTTCAGATGCAAGCAACTCTTGGAGTCGTTTAGTGCACTCTTTAAATCTGATTTTGTGTTGAGGTGATCTGTGCTGTTGCCATTCCCTTCTAGCTCTTCTTTTTTCCCGTACGAGATGTTCAACGTCTGTAGAATAAATTTTATTGAACCCAGTATGCGGATGGGAGCTAGTGGCATGTTCAGAAGCTTGTTTAATATTCTCGTTAAGATTTGCAATGTTCGATTCAATATCATTGGGTGTTCTTAGCGTAATATTTTCCGTGCAATGACTACTAAGATATTTTTTGAATCCCAGCCAATTAACACGATTTACCATTTTGACATATGGGTGAGGTAAAGCGCTTCTCAGTGGACTACAGATTGCAACGATCGTGGGAGAGTGATCAGACGACAGATCTAGGGAAGCTTCAACGTGAATTAATTCCCTAGAAATACTTTTTATGACGCCGAAATCTATAACATCCGGAATTTTTCGTACGTCAGTAGGCCAGTAAGTAGGCTCCCCACTTGAAATAACATCCAAACCCATTTTTGAAAATGTGTTGAACAACGCCCTACCTCTAGGCGTAATAAGACGCGAACCCCAGAACGTATGCTTAGCATTGTAGTCGCCAGCTGCAACGAAACTAGGTCCAAGAGATTTGTAGAACTTTTCGTATTGGTCCTCAGTGATTGAAAATCAATGCAGATATTTGTTGCTTGTAGATGTTCTTCACAAATGTTGTCAAGAATATAGTGCTTGAGTCTTGACTTTATTAGAATTGCTGATCCACCGCATGCTCTCCCTCTATGGTCCTTTGTATCATATAAAGTGTAGCCATTCATTTTAAAGAGGCTTCTAGAAGTCAAATGAGTCTCAGAGACCAACATTATATCAATATTTTTTTCCGTAAGGAAGTGCTCAAGTTCATTTTTATGTTGGCAAATGCCGTTTGCGTTCCAGAAACATATTTTTAACGTGTTCATGGCTTGTTAATTAATTCTTGAAGCAGAGTATTCTGCATTCTCAGCATTTCTTGCATCATAGTAGTCATATTTGTTGTAAAATTATTTATAGTTTGCACCAAATTGTCAATAGTAGCTTCTAGGCGGCTAAAGTTAAAGCTTGAATTTGCATTCGTTGAATTATTTGGCGGTGAAACATTTGGTGTGGGAATAGAACTAGCCTTAGCAGCATCGGCATACGATACACGTGAAGTAACTGGTTGGCTCACTGGAGCAAAAGTGGCGGAGTACGCGTTTAATGGTTGAGCTGGAGCTAATTTAGGTTTTTGCACCATAGCCTGCTTGACGAAAGAGTACACAGGACATCCTCTGTAGTTAGCGGTGTGATTTCCTCCACAATTACTGCATTTTTTTTCCGCTTGATCTTTTGGTTTGGAGAATAAATTTTACGTCGTTCCAATAAAACGTGGTAACATTGATGAAACCAAAATTCAAATTTATGAAGAAAAAGATTTTCGCAAACTGATTACTGAATTTGAAAAAAGTAAGAAAAGTTTCTACACATATCAGCTTAAAAGTGCTAAAGGCCTGCAGATCGTATTGAAGGGCATCGATTCCTATGTTGCTCCCGAAGAAATAAAAGATGCACTCGTCCTCCAGGGATTTAAGGTAAAAAATGTATCTAACATAATAAATAGGGAGAAGATTCCTCAACCTCTATTTCGCGTCGAACTTGAGCCAAACGATATAAAATTGAAAAAAAGCGAGACTCATCCAATTTATAATTTGAAATATCTCTTATATCGAAAAATAACAGTTGAAGAACCACACAAGCGTTCTGGACCCGTACAGTGCCATAATTGTCAAGAATATGGTCACACCAAAACTTACTGCAAGTTACCTTCAGTTTGTGTTATCTGCGGTGAATTGCACGGTACTGCTGGTTGTACTAAGCCTAAAGATCTAGCAGAAAAAAAAATGTAGTAATTGTGGAGGTAATCACACCGCTAACTACAGAGGATGTCCTGTATATTCTTTCGTTAAGCAGACTATGGGGCAAAAACCTAAATTAGCTCCAACACAAACAGCAAACGCTTACTCCGCCACTTTTACTCAAATGAGCCAACCTGTCACTTCACGTGTATCGTATGCCGATGCAGCTAAGACTAGTCATATTCCCACACAAAATATTCCGCCTCAAAATAATTTAACGAATGCAAACTCAAGCTTTAATTTTAGTCGCCTTGAAGCTACTATTGAGAATCTAGTGCTAACTATAAATAATTTTACAACAAATATGACTAGCATGATGCAAGAAATGCTACGAATGCAGTCTACACTGCTTCAAGCATTAGTTAACAAGCCATGAACACGTTAAAAATATGTTTCTGGAACGCAAACGGCATTCGCCAACATAAAAATGAACTTGAGCACTTCCTCACGGAAAAAAATATTGATATAATGTTGGTTTCTGAGACTCACTTGACTTCAAGAAGCCTATTCAAAATTAATGGCTACATTTTATATGATTCAAAGGACCCAAGAGGAAGAGCTTGCGGGGGATCAGCAATTTTAATAAAGTCAAGACTCAAGCATTATATTCTTGACAACATTTGTGAAGAACATCTACAAGCAACAAATATTTGTATCGAAAACTTTTGCACAAATTTTGTCATATCATCAATTTACTCCCCTCCTAGATTCGCAATTACTGAGGATCAATACGAGGATTTCTACAAATCTCTTGGCCCTTGTTTCGTAGCAGCTGGAGACTATAATGCAAAACATACTTTCTGGGGTTCGCGTCTTATCACACCTAGAGGACGAGCGTTGTTCAACACAATTTCAAAAATGGGCTTGGACGTCATTTCGAGTGGGGTGCCCACTTACTGGCCTACTGACATACATAAAATTCCGGATATTATAGATTTTGGCGTCATGAAAAATATTTCTAGGGAATTAATTCACGTCGAAGCTTCCCTAGATCTATCGTCTGATCACTCTCCCACGATCGTTACAATCTGTAGCCCACTGAGAAGTGCTCTACCTCACCCATATGTGAAAATGGTCAGTCGTGTTAATTGGCTGCGATTCAAAAAATATCTTAGTAGTCATTGCACTGAAAACATTAAGCTAAGAACTCATGACGATATTGAATCTAATATTGCTAATCTTAACGAAAATATTAAGCAGGCAGCTGAACATGCCACTTCCTCCCACCCGCAGACTGGGATTAACAGAATATATTCTACAGATATTGAACTTCTCGTATGTGCAAAAAGAAGAGCTAGAAGAGAATGGCAACAGCACAGGTCACCCCAAAATAAAATTAGATTAAAAGATTGCACTAAAAGACTCCAAAAACTGCTTGCATATGATAAAACTGCATGTCTTAAAAACTATCTGGAAAATCTCGATGTCACACCAGCATCTAATTATTCTTTGTGGCGCGCTGCGAAAAGAATTAAAACACCCGTTGAGTTTAAACCACCTCTGCGCACTTCTACCGGAGTTTGGGCCAGGAGTGATATTGAAAAAGGTAACTTGTTTGCAAAGCATTTAAAATCCGTATTTACCCCAAACACATGTACTGGTGTTGTTGATTTTCCGAGTGTAGTTGCGCTACCCCCTCGACCCATAAAATTTAAAATGTGTGATGTACAAAATCTAATTGCTGAACTCAACCCGAAAAAAGCACCGGGTATTGATGGAATTAGTAACCAAATGCTAATAAAATTGCCTCGTATTGTAATTAGAATCATGTTATTCATTTTTAATGCCATTTTACGACTAGAGTATTATCCCCACAGCTGGAAGCTTGCCAAAGTTAAAATGATTCCAAAGCCGGACAAAGATCTGACCAAGGCAGAATCATACAGGCCAATAAGCCTGCTATCAACAATGTCAAAACTTTTCGAAAAACTGCTCATGTCAAAATTGTCCCCAATTCTAATTGGTAGTGGGTGCATCCCAGACCATCAGTTTGGTTTTAGAAGTCAACATAGCACCATTGAACAAACGCATAGATTGGTTCAATGTATAAGAAGAACATTTGAAGAAAAGAAGTACTGTTCTGCACTGTTTATTGACGTTTCGCAGGCATTTGATAAAGTGTGGCATGAAGGTTTAATTTTAAAATTAAAATCATATCTACCAATAAATTTGGTGAATTTATTAGAAAGTTACATTACTACCCGGAAGTTCACGGTTGTGGAAGGGGAATTCATGAGTGTGCCCGAATCTATATCATCCGGTGTGCCACAGGGGAGCATACTGGGGCCAGTTTTGTATTTAATTTATACTTGTGATATGCCTTTGAGCAGCAATATCCATACATCTACGTTTGCCGATGATACAGCCTGCCTAAGTATGCACGAAAATCCTCATGAGGCTTCCCGATATCTACAAGAATATATTACACAACTGGAACTATGGTTAAAATTATGGAGAATTAAGGTAAACGAGCAAAAGTGTGTTCAGGTAACATTTACCCTGCGAAGAGATACTTGTTCCCAAATTCGCATCAACAATCAAGTTGTTCCTCAGCATTCACATGTAAAATACCTTGGTATACACCTTGATCGACGACTTACATGGAAACACCAAATTGACTCAAAGCTAATACAAATGAAACTTAAACTAAGTCAGATATATTGGCTGATTGGTAGAAACTCAACACTCAGCCTAGACTGTAAACTTTTATTATACAAGTCGCTCTTGAAGCCAATATGGTGCTACGGAATTCAGTTATGGGGCACTGCTTCAGCTTCTAACGTCGAGAGAATCCAACGACGGCAAAACAAAATATTACGTTTGATAACATCGGCTCCATGGTACATAAAAAACTCAAATATACATCGTGATTTGAATATGCCACTAGTGATTGAAGAAATAGCAAAATACGCAGGCAAATATTTAAAAAAACTCGAGTCACATCCTAATCCGCTTGCTCGTAACATCTTGAATTTTACTGGCCACATTCGCTTGAAAAAGAAGGACACAAGGGCTCTTTTACTCAACACTCCAGATGGGATTGCTTGAAAATATTTTTTTTTTTTGATTATCACTACTTATGTATTATTTATATCTATCACTAAGTTTATGTCCGACAGTGGTCGGGCCTAATACTTATATTTTAGATTTAAGATTTGATTACTTATTGTTAGTTCATAATTGAAGATACAATAAATAAATAAATTTATTAAAAAAAAAAATAAAAAAAAAAAATCTTTTGGTTTGGTACAACTTGCAGTACCGTGCAATTCACCGCAGATAACACACACTGTAGGTATATTGCAGTAAGCTTTTGTATGGCCATATTCTTGGCAATTATGACACTGCACGGGACCTGCACGCTTATGTGGCTCTTCAACTGTGATTTTTCTGTATAAAAGGTATTTAAGGCTATAAATAGGATGAGTCTCGTTTTTTTTCAACTGTATATCATTTGGCTCCAGTTCAACACGAAATAGGGGTTGGGGTACTTTTTCTTTGTTAAATATGTTTGATACATTCTTTACCTTAAATCCCTGGAGGACAAGTGCATCTTTTATTTCTTCAGGGACAACATAAGAATCTATGCCCTTCAATACGATCTGCAGGCCTTTAGCGCTCTTAAGCTGGTATGTGTAGAAGCTTGTTTTATTTGTTTCAAATTCAGAAACCATTTTGCGGAAATCCTTTTCATCATAAATTTGAATTTTCGTTTCATCGATGTTGCCACGTTTTATTGGGACAATGTGGAATTTATTTTCACCAATGACCGAAACTAATTTTTTAATAAGGGCATTTGAATTTTTCTCTCTCAAGTAGATTGGTGGCGGCTTGGATATTTTATTCGAGGATACATCGGGTTTGTCGTTCTCATCTTGCAAAATTTTAAAACGGTTTTGGCGATTAGTTGAAGATGCGCTGTTATCCCTAGACATCTTTGGAGCGGATGAAATCTTTGAAGAATTCGGGCTTCGCCCACGCTTTACCACGGTTATATATCTGTCCATACCGACTTGCACCTTGGGTTTTGAAATACTGTTATCTGTAGTGATAACTTTGTTAAGTGATGAATACGAGCCTGAAGGGGATGATATTACTGACTTATATGAAGAAGTACTAGGCAATTGTAATGTTAATGAATCACTACTATTTGGCATTGGACAAAGCGAAGTTGATCGCTGACGAAATATTGGCTTTGTCGTTAAAAAAACACTTTCATTAGATTTATTATTTATATTTTTTTCATTTAGAGCTTCAGAACTCACAGTAAAATAGGCATTTCTGCCGTTAGAACTCACTTCATAATTTTTTGTATTTGAGGCACTCATATAGAGTATTCCTCAAGGGTACTTTTTGTGTTTTTTTTTTGCTTACGGTTTTTTTGTTTTTGTACTTTATGATTGTTTGTCTGTTTTTGAGGTACTCGTATAGAGGATTCCTCAATGTCACTGTTTATGTTTTTTTGTTTGAGTTTTTTTTTGTATTTGTTATTTCCACTATGTAAAAAATATTATCAAAGCAATAAAGCTTATTTATTAAAGTCGGTATGTACCTATTACGAATAATATGTACTACGAATATTTTTTGTATAATTTTTTGTTTGTTTGGTATGTAAAAAAAATTCCGCTAATCGACTGTTCGCTACGAATGTACCACGAGAACTGACTATGTGTTGTCAGAATATTTACAACTTACTTTGATGTTATTTCTTCATTAATAATTATCACATGTAACTGAACTGTTAAACTTGCCCAATAAATTTGATACGTAAACTTAAGCTGTGCAATTGTGCATTTTGTAAATAACCACTTCTTGCTTCTTTGGCTTCATTTACGCATTTTTAAACACACACACACAATTTTATATTTTTATAAAAATATATAAACGTTTTTATATTAAAAATTTATCTTATAATATTTGTATTAAATTAATTTTTTGACGTATGTTTCAAAATTTACATAGACTGTTTGCCCAAAATTTCAAAAGGGGCTTCATGAAACAAGTGTCGCAAGTTTGCCCAATTGCACAAATCGCAATCTTAAGAGTTCTCATGAAAACCCTTATTTATATAATATGGCTTTTTTTACCCCCTTCGATTTTTTAATGTCATTTTGGTTTTGTACACTACATGAGTACATTTTTGATCGCAGCTCAACAAAATCTGTCATTATTTTACCGCAATTTTCATCCTTCATCATACCAGTAACTTTTTTTATTAACCAGTGGAAAATTATAAATGTTGCCTGTCGGATAGTCCGATGTATCAAATTTTTCTTGTATGTCATTTCTTCTGTCAGCGTAAAAGTGATCCGTCCTTATAGAATATATAAAACAGTCCGTGTCCATATAGTTTAATGAGAGTTTTGTGTTAAACTTAGGTTGCATGTACCCGTAATGAAAATTATACATATATTTAAGAAATTTATTATTCGACATATTGTCATAATTATATTTTAATTTGAAATTTATTTGCTGGTGGTTCAGCTTGGTCTATATACGCATTTCATTGTTGCTGTAACAAATCATCAGTAGACTTCAACCACACATTTTGAACAGTCACAAACCTCTTACTTTATGCACAGACTTTCAAAAACTATATGAGAATTCATAGAATAATAATATTTTTGAAAATCACAAAGACAAAATAAGCCTACTAAGCCTACTAAGCTTATTTTGTCTTTGTGATTTTCAAAAATATTATTATTCTATGAATTCTCATATAGTTTTTGAAAGTCTGTGCATAAAGTAAGAGGTTTGTGACTGTTCAAAATGTGTGGTTGAAGTCTACTGATGATTTGTTACAGCAACAATGAAATGCGTATATAGACCAAGCTGAACCACCAGCAAATAAATTTCAAATTAAATTATACATATATATTTATATTACAGATTTTGTTTATTTAACTACATCCACCTTCTTTGACTGGACTACTTTTCTACACCAAAAAAATAACCAAATTAAAATCTGTAAAAACCATGTTAAATTAATAAGAAACATTAACGGAGGTTTAGGCATATTGAAATTTCTTATTTCAATAAGAGTAGTAGTGAAATACCAATCCGGCCAGAATTAAAATTGCAAAATTGTGGCTGCAATTGTTAAATTTGGGTAATTAAAATTTGAAAATTGTTAAATTCTTGGAAATTTGTGAAATTTGATACCTACGAGGGTGGTTGAATAAGTAAGTCTTATTTTTTGTTTACACAAGTAGTTTTTTTACATTAACTTTTTGGAAACGGGTTAATTTTTTTGGGTTACATTAATTGTAATAACGAGTGATTTTTTTTGAGGTTTTATATGAGTGTCTATGCCGACTGGAAAATCATGAAAATAATTTTTCCTAATACCAATGGTGAAATAGTGATTATCAATTTTTCCTAATGCCTACGGCAATGCATGACAATTTTTCTTAATGCCTACTGCAATACGTTATTATTTTTCCTAGTGCCGACGGCAAAACATGATTATTATTTTTTTTAAATGCCGACGGCAAAACACATTTTTATTTTTTCCTGATGCCGACGGCAAAACATGATTATTATTTTTTTCAAATAACGACGGCAAAACATGATTACTACTTTTCAAATGCCGATGGCAAAACATGATTATTATTTTTATCAAATGTTGAGGGGAAAACTGTCAGTGTTGCCAGACTGTAGAAATTTGTTATCGTAATACTATATCAGTAATATCAGAGAAAATAGATTTGATGACCACTACGCGATTCCCATATGAATCGGGAGAATGTGTGTGTGATTTCCTCACACTAATAAATTGTTTATAAATATTTTATTTATGTATAAATGGTCTCATATATGTGAACGACCCTAATACTTGTGTGTGGGTGGTCCAGCTTGTTTGTCGCTGGTATTTATTTAGTTGTTTAAGAAATATATTTATATATATATGTATGTATGTATGTCTGAGGATGCTTGTGCTTCGAATATTTTCTAGAATACATTTATATTTTGCAGCGTAATCATTTCTTTAGCTCCGATTATTTTAAAGCAGCAGAATTTAAACTAAGTACAGTCATCAGCAGAGAAACAAAAAGTAAAAACTATGAATGCTGCAAGGATACTGCTACTAAGTTTCGTATAAATACGCCAACTTTTCTTACCAACACAGCAGTACTTTATTGTATTTACAACCATCATTAGTATTGGGTTAAAGTGGAATAATAATAATAAAATAATTATAAATGAGTTCTTCAGGTTATAAGTGTAAAAGAATCCATAAGGTATATAAATACCAAAAGTCCTTTTTGGACCATGTCAAAAATCATAGTGTGCAGAATCAATTGGTCGTAAGCCGGGACAGAAATCAAGAGCAACCGCAGACATATCTTCAAAAACATCAACAGCAGCTTAATACATTTCATCACCATCAGCAACATCCTTCTCTACATTACCCCCAATATCAGACACCAATGAATTATCAACAATACGGTATGTCATGGAATAATCAGTTTTTGGGATCAGGAGTGCCAATGCAATATGAGTATCCAAGTTACAATTATAATCCCGTCAAACCAGATAATCAAATGCAGCAGTATTCCAATTTGATGCAATGGCAACCTCTTAATTATCATCAACAAGAGAAGCAGCAACAACAGCAAGCTCAACAACAAGGTATGGATATCCATGGAGGGAATTTGTACAATGATACTATCGACATAAGTTTGCCGGAAAGTGATGGAGAAGTAGAAGAAAGAAGAGAAGAAACTCTGCCAACTCCAATGAGTGCTTTGCATGCTAGGAAAAAAGAAGTAGCAGAGAATGTGAGGTATTACAAAATATCGAAACCCCTCAAAAATCATATCACCACATATGCAATTCTAAATAAAAAAGACCAACTTCTTTTGGAAGAATTTATTAAGGAAAACATAAATATTTTTATTGAGAGACTTCAAATGACTTTGTCTAAACATACAATTACTAAATTTCAGTATTGTGGCGGAGTACATCAAAATTGTTGAAGAAGCTTTGGAGTTGTGTGTTATACACTGTAAATGAGTTCACTGACGAAGGCAGATAACATAGAAGAATTATTCCGTAAGCAGATTGAAGAGATTTCAACCAAAATGTCCGAATTTGAAGAGCGAGATTCTAGTTGGACTTTGTCACGCATAGTCCGAGCAGAAATTAATATCAACAAATCGTAGCTTGTCAAAGGATCAAGTTGGATATCCACACCTCAAAAACTAGTAATAGGATTTGCTGGCATCAATATTGAAAATAATGATAAATACTGCTTCAAGTGGTGTGTAATCACTGCCATGGATACTACGACATACGATCAGTCAAAACGTTGCAGTTCTTATGATATTCAGAACATTTCTGCAGACATTATTTCTACGCGAAATGGTGTAGTGCTAAATTTCCAATGTTTAACCTTCCCATTAGCACTAAACAAAGTCAAAGAGTTCAATGTGAACAATCCTACATTAAGTGTTAATATGTTCGGATATGATGAGGGGGCAAGGACGAGAAAACTAACCATGTGAACTTAATACTTTTGGAGAATGGTGAAGTTCAACACTACATATTGAAAAAGAACATATCAAAGTAAGATAAAAAAATATACCACACTTTAATTTAAGAATACATACACTTGCTTTATATATTTTATAATAGATACATTTTACTTATAAATTTTTATCTATATTTTATCATTCACAGACTGTTACGGAATCAACTAACACAGAATGGGCATAAAATTATTTTTTGCAACACCTGTCTCCAATACACTCACAAGGAAAACGTCATGAAAAATCATAAGGCTGAATCCGGCAAAATCGTTGCAACTATGCCATCAGGTCCAGATGCAATTCACAGCTTTAAGGGATATCAAAGGAAAATGGATGTTCCCTTTTTGGTTTACGCGGACTTCGAACGCATCTTAGAAGATATTAGTGATAACGTAAGTAATGAAATTCGTGTCATATTTACTTAAAGATTGTGAGGATATTTATAATAATTTTTTAGTAAATAATTGGCAAATGGATACTTTATCCTCTTCTGATGTTTATAATTTTTGTAGTTCGGTGAATTGTCATATTTGTCAAAAATTTTTAGTTAAAGATCGTGTTAGAGATCATTTTTACATTAGTGGTAAATATAGAGGTACAGCCCACAATAATTGTAGTTTAAATTACCAAATTCGCAAGTTTATATCAGTTTACTTTCACAATTATTCAAATTATGACTCACATCTTTTTATTAAAGAAGTAAGTGAAATTTCTATGCAACTGGAAGTACTGCCTCTCAATAAGGAGCTTTATATATCCTTCTCCCAATTGACGGGAATGAGTGATGGTCATAAGCTTGAAATAAGATTTCTTGATACAATACGCTTCATGGCTGAGTGTTTGGAATCATTATCCTGAAATTTGTCGGATAATTATTTCAGAAAGAAAAAAAATTTCAGCTTATTAAGAAACAAGGTATTTTGCCATATGAGTACCTAAATTCATTCCAAAAATTAGGCGAGTGTCAGCTCCCTTCACGCAGTGATTTCTTTAATAAGTTGAACAATAAAGAGCGTTCTTTAGAGGAATACTCACATGCTGTAGAAGTATGAAATACTTTTAGTTGCAAAACTATGAAAGATTACATGGAACTTTGCTTAATAACAGATGTCATCTTACTGACAGATATTTTCGAGAACGTTCCTGGGATGCAATGCTCAAATATACAAAAATTAAACTAGAATTATTGACAGACATAGAAATATACAATTTTATGAAAAAGGTATACGTGGGGGGATCGTACAGTGTAGCCAAAGACATAGGGCCAGTGCTTAAAATGCTTTTAAAAAAATTTCAAACTACTCAATAATGCAGTGTATGGTAGAACAATGGAAAATGTGGACAAGAGGAGAGATGTTAAAATTGTCAATAGTTGGGAAAGAACGAATCGGAATCAGTTGGGGCCCAAGATTGGATATCAAAACCATATTTTCATAGTTTATCTATATTTTCCGAGGACTTGGTAGCAATTGAAATGACAAGAGTCAAAACCTGCTACAACGAACCAATTTACTTAGGATTTTGTGTACTCCAAATCGAAAATGTGTAACTTTCATTACGGGTACATGCAAATGGAATTCGTGAATTGTTTTGATTCATCGTTTTTCAATTTGTTGAAAACATGTTTTTGTAATGAAAGCCCAAATTTACCATCACTAATTTACAACAGACTTACCATTGTCGTTTATTCTTTACTAGTTATGCACATGTTAGTTAATTTGGACCAACCCAGAAGAACGCTGATGATGAAGGTTTAGTGGCCTTCGAAAACAGCTGGCTGCTCCGTTCATCTATGTGTTGTCAGAATATTTACAACTAACTTTGATGTTATTTGTTCATTAATAATTATCACATGTAATTTGGCTTAAAAAATCGATACGAACCTTAGCCCGTTCAAATAAATCATAAATATAGAAACAAATGAAGTTCGAAAAATAATAATTAAAAATTAACTTAAATTAGATAAATAAAGTTTAGCTACTTATAAGAATTGTTTATTCAATAAGACCAATGTATATGATAATATGTTAACATTTAAATCTAAGCTGCATCAAATATATACTAGTGAAATAAATAAGGTAGTATTAAGTTATGGAGACGATAAGAGAAAAATTGGGTCAATTAACATTAACACATATGCATGGTATCATTTTCGTATTAGGGAAACTAACCATGAATACGAACTTGACATGTTGCTAGATGAGATTGCTAGAATGCAAGAATATTGTTAAAATTAATTAATTTTTAGTTAATTAGTTAATTTTTAAATTGTATATAAAATCTCAGTTATTCAGAAAAATTATTATAAATAAAATCCTATTTATTAAAAAAAAATTATGTATATAAAATCCTATTTATTTTAGTTAAAATTATATAATTATAATTCTAAAAGCCTATTTATTAAGAAAAGTGAGTATGCATATGTAAATGAATTTTAAGAAAAAATATTAAATGAAATATTGAAAAAAGAATGAAATATGTGACTGGTGCTTATTTCTTTAATGGCTTTATTTGGTTGGATCAAAAAATTTTTTGTTTTTGCTTATTTGCAAATTTTTGTTTTCATATTGCTTAAACATGCACAGTCCTGTTTTCTTTGAGAAGTTCTGTACAAGAGAAATTGAATTTCACAATATTATGAGATTCCATTAAATTTCATAAAGAGAGACAACCAAGGCAATGGAAAATATTTTTCAATTGAGGTGAATACCAAAAAAACTTACAAAGAGATGATTCCTAATTTTCCTTTAGAAAAAATAATACAATGCAAGGAATATTTTAATAATACAATTTTATTTTCTTTTGTTTCTTTTAATAATAAAATTTAATTTAATTTTTATTAATTTTATTTATAATGATGGAAACATTTAGTAGTATCCAATTATTAGATGTTCTAATATACTTTTTCGCAAAAAATATATTGTACATCTACAAGTATCGGGTCCTTCCTCACACTCAGGATCATACCAAGGACAGCTTTTGAAGTGCCCTTCAGTGTTGTCTTCATCTTCCACAACTCCATATTTCTCGTTCTCATCCAGCATATTTTAGAAAAATTTCATCATCTCCCAATGATCAAAAAGCCTGAAGCTTTCAAAATCTCTTATAAATTGGTTTAGAGTACGTCTAATTTGGCTCATTTTATTTGCTGATAAATGAATAATGATGAATGTTGGAAGGTTCCTTAAAGACTAATTTGCTCTGTAAATTTTTAAAGTAGTATCTCCTAATCTTTGAAAAATATATACCATCATCTCTATTCCACATTTCTTTTTAGCACTATATCTCTCTACCCCTTTTTTCTCTACAACTATCTCTTTCTGTCTATCACTATCATCCACTTATTTACTATTTCACCATAATTATTTTAGATTAGCCTTCTTGAAGTCATCATCGCTACTTTTAAGATCATTTCCAGTTAAACATTCAAAGTGACAAGCACTAAGTAAAAAAATGGACTCCACAACAAATCTAATTTCAAAATTGAATTCTCTAAATAACAAAACTTTAGTCCATATAAAGGAGCATGAAACATCCATGAAATATACTATTCGAAATGTGATACGTGTAACAACAAAATATGGACCAAATCTTAAAGTTGAAATGGACAAACACATAATGTTCCTACCTAAACGATATAATACTTTAATAGATGATGATATTAAAGATCTATGCAGTGGATCTTATTGCTTAAGTAGAGAACGTGAAGAAACCCTAATCGTTGAGAGTGAGCTGAGTAAATTTCTATTTCAAAATTCCCAATTTCCTATTTGGCAATAAAATATATTAACTATGTATTTTAAATTATGAATAAAAAGACATTAAAGAGTTTTGTAAAATATAAATGTTTGTGTTTTTATTTAATATTTTCAGTTATTTCATAAAGAAATTTTAGACATCAGTGTCCACAGGTAAATGTATTAAAATTCTGATGTTGATTATAGTTGTATTTTACATTTGTACCAAGATATTTGACTACTTCTGAAGGAGGTTGTAAGTTTCCAAAACTCTCGTTTTGGTAGAGTATTCAACATGAGAACTTCTCTAAAATATGGAATATGTATGGAGAAGCGGTTTAGGTCCACATCAGATAGTGGTCTGTTGGCCAGCATCTCTAAGAGTTTTTTGATTTCTCTTTGCGAACTAAACCATACCCCTTTTTATATGGTTTTAAGTAAAGTCCTTTGCCAATTGCTATAGATTACATCGGTCTATTATGTCTAGTTGCTTCATTAAGTTGATTTTTGGCATTCTTTGTTGCATTTACAGCTTTATCTATGGCAGCACCTCCAGTTGTTAGACTACCAATTGCACCAAGAGCAGTTAAAATCGGTATTAGAGTTAAAAAACCACAAATTTTTGGTACACGTATTACACGTGGTACTATAATTTGCGATTTTCTTCCTTTTAAGGATTAGTTGATAGTTTTTCGTGCAATTTTAATATCTGAGTTAATATCTAATGGCTTTTCCTTCTTTAGTATTTTTGTTGTAGCTCTAATTGATGTTCTAAACCGTTTTTTATAATTTAGCTTGTTCCTTTTAACATTTTTCTTTTTCTCCACACCCATACCAAATTCTGTTTTGTATTTCATTGCGTTAGTAAACATATATGCAAATAATTTTTCAGCAAGACTGCTATCTTTTGATAAAACTCGATTCCAAGCTAAATTTTTTAGTATTTTATCAGCTTAAGTCTAGTACTTAAATCCTTATTTTTTGAATACGCAATATCGTTATTTTTACAAGCGGAGTCCAATAAATTAATTCCTTTGTCACCTCGATTTAAACGTTTTTGTAGTTTTGTTCCAGGTCCACAGTACTGATATCCAGGAAGATGCAGCTCAACAGGTAGAGCGCTTATTATTTTATCTACTATACCTCCTCCAACGAAGGTGTTTTTATGACTAAACGTTTTCTGATATCGTATAACCATATTATCTAATTTTTTCTATAATAAGAGCTAACATTTATGAAATGCATTAAGTTACAAAAATGCAGTTAGTGAAACGACATAAAAATATTTTAGTTTGTAATATTAATGATTCAGCGAACATCAGTTCAAAAATAAAGCATAGTCCTCTCTTACCAAATTTAATTCGTGCTCTAATAGTGAGAGCTTAAAATTGTGGAAAGACTAATGTTATGATTGGCTTACTAGAAAGTCCTAACGGACTCAAGTTTGAAACATCAATTTATACTCAAAATCTCTATATCAACCTAAATATGAATACCTCAGAAACTAATTTCACCAAGTAAAGGAATGGGATATTATATATTTACAGATAATGAATCAGTTATTCCACCTGACGAAGCTGAAACTAATTCAATTATGATATTTGATGTTGCATGTAAAAAGCAGGATAACATACGTACATATTTTTGTATGGGGCGACAAAGGGATGTTGATTCGTTCTACTTGTGTCAAACTTATAGTAGAATTCCCAAGCATTTAATAAGAGACAATGCAAATGTTATTATAATGTTTAAGCAAGATGAGACAAATATGAAGCATGTATATAGGGATCATGTTGGCAGCGATATGAGTTATCCAAACTTCAAAGAAATTTGTCGAGAGTGTTGGAAGAATAAATATAAATTTTTGGTGATAAGCAAAGATAATGAGTTAAATGGTGGTCGCTACAGAAAGCAATTTGACTATTTCATAACTATATAAACTACTGTTTATAAACATTGACTTCAGTTATTATTCTAACTTTAAACTTCATACATCTATTTGCTATAAACTAAGCTACTATCTGATAAGCTAATCTGAATACCAGACCAGGTTCTGATAAGCTGATCTGAAAACCAGATCAGGTCCTGATAAGGTAATCTGAAAATAAAGATCAGGTCCTGATAAGCTGGTCTGAAAACCAGACCATCTTTTGATAAGCTGATCTGAAAACCAGACCAGATCCTGAAAACCTGATCTGAAAACCAGACCAGGTCCTGAAAAGCAGATCTGCAAACCAGACCAGGTCCTGAAAAGCTGATCTGAAAACCAGACCAGGTCCTGAAATGCTGATTTGAAAACTAGACGAGGTCCTGATAAGCTGATCTGAAAAACAAACCAGGCACCTAATACCTAATCTTATACCTGATATTTAATCTAATAACTGATACCTGTTATTTACTATTATTAAACATGGATGAGAAAATTTTAATACAGTTGTTGTTGACAAGTAATGTCTTGAAGAAAAAGCTTCGTAGTATAAAAATTGGTGAACAACTAAGAGATACATTTAAACCTATAACAGAACCACTCAAAGAACTTATAAATAGTTCTAAAAAAATTAAAAGAATTCCCATGAAAGAAGAAAGTAAAATGACGGCAGAAGTTGAAAATAATACAACTCTTAAGCCTGAAAAAACATCAGTCAAGATAGAGACAAGTACACCAAAGAAACTAGTAGAATCAATTATTGAAGAACAACGTGAAGCGAACATAATACATTAACTTTAATCCACATCTTTGTGGATACGAACAACAACATTGACGTCCAGAACAAAAGGATCAAAAATGTTGCAAAAGCTCTGGAGGAAAACGATGTTATCAATAAATTGTTTTTGCAAACTCAAATCATAAAACTAGAAGAGGAATTATTAACATTCTTTAATTAAAGAAGATCTTCAAATGCAAACTGAAGAACTACAACGTGAAATAAAATCAGAGATAGAAGAAAATTATAAAATTGAAAAAGATACTCAAAAAAGTAAAACATCTTTTAAAGAACAAATTGAACAGCTTAATGAGAAAGTTTATCGATTGAAAAATTACATGTTTGCATAAATAGCTTAAAGTAGATCACAACACTCTTCAAAAAAACTCTAAAAACAACCTAATATCTTCAAAAAGAAATTAAGTAATTGAACTCCATAAGCAAGCAAGAAAACATTTTGTGCGTCGAAGAGTTGTAATGAAAGGAATAGATGATCGTTGGCAAGCTGATTTCGTTGAAATGGGGAACTATTCTAAGGAAAATAAAAATCGATTTTGTTGACTGTAATCGACACATTTTCAAAATTTGCATCGGTAGTACCGCTTAAAACAAAAACTGCATTCGAAACAACCAAGGCAATGGAAAATATTTTTGAATTGGAAGATTACCAAAAAACTTACAAGCAGATGATGGTAAAGAATTTGCCAACAAAAACTTTTAAAAATTAATGCATAAATACAACATTAATCACTACTCAACATATAGCAGTGTGAAAGCATCAATAGTAGAACGATTTAATAGAACATTGAAAGGAATGCTATGAAAAGAATTTAGCTGTAATGGTTCATATAAGTGGATTGATATATACACAGATTTAGTTAATGCTTACAATAAAAAATTTCATCGCACAATTAAAATGTCTCCTACTAAAGTCAAATCAACAAATTATCAAAAGCTGTAAAATATAGTATACAGTCATTTGAAGATGTATAAAATGTCGAAATTTAATGTAGGAGATCATGTTCTTAAAAGCAAATATAAGCATATTTATGAAAAGAGTTATACTCCAAATTGGACCACAGAAACATTCACAATTACCAGATTTCAAAATACAAATCCTTCAACATATCAATAACTTTTTTTATTAACTAGTGGAAAATTATAAATGTTGTCTTTAGGATAGTCCGATGTATTAAATTGTTCTTGTATGTAATTGTTTATGACAGCGTAAAAGTCATCCGTCTTTATTGAATATATAAAGAAGTCCATGTCTATATAGTTCAATGAGAGTTTTGTGTTAAACTCAGGTTGCATGTACCCGTAATGAAAATTATACATTTTCCATTTGGACAGCTCGATTATACAAAATCCTAAGTAAATTGGTTTATTGTAGCAGGTTTTGACTCATGTCATTTCAATTGCTACCAAGTCCTCGGAAAATATAGATAAACTATGAAAGTTTGGTTTTGATATCCAATCTTGGGCGTCAAATGATTCCGATTCGTTCTCTCCCAACTATTGACAATTTTAACATTTCTCCTCTTGTCCACATATTCCATGATTTTACCTTACACTGCATTATTGAGTAGTTTGAATTTTTTTAAAAGCATTTTAAGCACTGGCCCTATGTCTGGTATTTAAGTCAATGTAGCCTTTTAACCATGAAGATTGTTTTATTGCTAGAATACGATGAGTTTTCTCTAAAACTAAGCCATATTCTAAGCACTGTTTTAGAACACTAAAGTGTATCACATATGATTGCTTTGTAGAGAAATCGGTTATCAACTTGTTATACTTCGCTGGCATAGGTTATATATTTTCAGCGCAAAAAGGAAGATCATTATGCAAGTAGTGTAAATGAGAGGGATAATACAACGTGACCTCATATACATAACCGTCTGTTCCATTATCAGATATGCTGTTTGGATCCAGATTCAGCTCGTCTTGCGATAACCATCTGAACCCACCACGACGAAGATATTCCGACATCGTCCAACCGTAAAGGTTATTTGCGTCTAAGTAGATGAGAAATTCTGATGGTTTAGATGCATCGAAATCTTCCAAATATTTGTTATTCCCTTTCGAATATCTTTGGCTACACTGTACGATCCCCCCACGTATACCTTTTTCATAAAATTGTATATTTCTATGTCTGTCAATAATTCTAGTTCAATTTTTGTATATTTGAGAATTGCATCCCAGGAACCTTCTCGAAAATATCTGTCAGTAAGATGACATCTGTTATTAAGCAAAGTTCCATGTAATCTTTTATAGTTTTGCAACTAAAAGAATTTCATACCTCTACAGCATGTGAGTTTTCCTCTAAAGAACGCTCTGTATTGTTCAACTTATTAAAGAAATCACTGCGTGAAGGGAGCTGACACTCGTCTAATTTTTGGAATGAATTTAGGTACTCATATGGAAAAATATCTTTTTTCTTAATAAGCTGAAATTCTTTTTCTTTCTGAAATAATTATCCGACAAACTGCAGGATAATGATTCCAAACTCTCAGCCATGAATCGTATTGTATCAAGAAATCTTATTTTAAGCTTATGACCATCACTCATTCCTGTCAATTGGGAGAAGGATATATAAAGCTCCTTATTGAGAGGCAGTACTTTCAGTTGCATAGAAATTTCACTTAGATCTTTAATAAAAATATGTGTCATAATTTGAATAATTGTGAAAGTAAACTGGTATAAACTTGCGAATTTGGTAATTTAAACTACAGTTATTGTGGGCTGCACCTCTATATTTACCACTAATGTGGCAATGATCTCTAACACGATCTTTAACTAAAACTTTTTGACATATATGACAATTCACCGAACTATAAAAATTATAAACATCAGAAGTGGATAAAGTATCCATTTGCCTATTATTTACTAAATAATTATTATAAATATCCTCACAATCTTTAAGTAAATATGACACGAATTTTTTTGAGGCATCTTTCCCTGTATAAACTCTTAACTTATCTAACTTACTGCTATGGAGACACGTAATATAAAAGCTAAATGCACAAGGAGTGTGCTTTTTGACTAAACTAGTTTCATTACTTACGTTATCACTAATATCTTCTAAGATGCATTCGAAGTCCGCGTAAACCAAAAAATGAACATCCATTTTCCTTTGATATCCCTTAAAGCTGAGAATGGCATCTGGACATGACGCAATTCATGACGTTTTCCTTGTGAGTGTACTGGAGACAGGTGTTGCAAAAAATTAATTTATGCCCATCCTGTGTTAGTTGATTCCGTAAAAGTCTGTGAATGATAAATTATAAATAAAAATTTATAAGTAAAATGTATCTATTATAAAATATATAAAATAAGTATATGTATTCTTAAATTAAAGTGTGGTATAATTTTTTAACTTACTTTGATATGTTCTTTATCAATATAAAGTGTTGAACTTCACCATTCTCCAAAAGTAGTAAGTTCACTTGGTTAGTTTTTTCGTCCTTGCTCACATAATAGGGACCAATAATCTGATTTGCCCCCTCATCATATCCGAACTCATTAACACTTATTGTAGGATTGTTCACCTTGAACTCTTTGACTTTGTTTAGTGCTAATGGGAAGGTTAAATATTTGAAATTTAGTACTACACCATTTCGCGTAGAAATAATGTCTGCAGAAATGTTCTGAATATCATAAGAACTGCAACGTTTTGACTGATCGTATGTCGTAGTATCCATGGCAGTGATTACACACCACTTGAAGCAGTATTTATCAGTATTTTCAATATTGATGCAAGCAAATCCTTTTACTAGTTTTTGAGGTGTGGATATCCAACTTGATTCTTTGACGAGCTACGATTTGTTGATATTAATTTCTACTCGGACTATGCGTGACAAAGTCCAACTAGAATCTCGCTCTTCAAATTCGGACATTTTGGTTGAAATCTCTTCAATCTGCTTACGGAATAATTTTTCTATGTTATCTGCCTTCGTCAGCAAACTCATTTTAGCTACATGTGCTATAACACACAACTCCAAATCTTCTTCAACAATTTTGATGCACTCCGCCACAATACTGAAATTTAATAATTTTGTGATTAGACAAAGTCATTTGAAGTCTCTCAATAAAAATATTTATGTTTTCCTTAATAAATTCTTCCAAAATAAGTTGGTCTTTTTATTTAGAATTTTATATGTGGCGATATGATTTTTGAGGGCTTTCGATATTTTGTAATATTTCACATTCTCTGCTCCTTTTTTTTCCTAGCATGCGAAGCACACATTGGAGTTGGGAGAGTTTCTTCTCTTCTTTCTTCTACTTCTCCATCACTTTCCGTTAAACTTATTTCCATAGCATCGTTGCTGCTCTTGTTGATGATAATTAAGAGGTTGCCATTGCATATAGTTGGAATACTGCTGCATTTGATTATCTGGTGTAAAGGGGTTATAATTGTTACTTGGATACTGATATTGCATTGGCACTCCTGATCCCAAAAACGAATTATTTCATGACATACCGTATTGTTGATAATTCATTGGTGTATGATATAGGGGGTAATGTAGAGAAGGATGTTGCTGATGATGATGAAATGTAGTTACCTACGGTTGATGATTTTGAAGAGATGTTTGCGGTTGTTCTTGAGATCTGTCCCGGCCTCCGACCACTTGATCCTGCATACTATGATTTTTGATATGGTCCAAAAAGGACTTTTGGTATTTAAATACGTTATGGCATCTTTTACACTGATAACCTGAAGAACTCATTTTTAAATATTTTATTATTTTTATTATTTTACTTTAACACAATTGCTGATGATGTTGTAATAATAAAAAAGTACTGATTATGAAATAAATTATAATTTATTTTAAATTAAAAAAAACTGTAATACGAGTGTATATGCTACTACTTAATTATTAATAAATTCACAATTAATAGAAAGATTTTTAATAAATGTGGCTCATTTTATTTATAGCATATGAATCTATCACAATTAAAAATAAAATATAAAATTTTCTTCAGTTTTAAATTTTAATGAGTCTTTTAAAAACAATGTTTTTTTTATAAAACTTTCTGAATATCTCCGAAACTATAAGACTGTTAAAAAATTAATAACAACGTAATTATAGGTCAATTTGTATTCTAGCCTTCTGTGCATTTTTTATTTGATCATAGAGCAGGTTCTCAAGTAAGTGCAAATTACGTGATGCAGCATCCTCTTTTTTCTTAATAACGGAAAATCTCGAGATACAGAGCCAATTCAAAAAAAGGAAATTATAGGCATTGGAGCTCAGTATCATATGGACGAAAATTCACTATCAAAGTACCGACCTTAAAAATCATGTTTACCTGTGGAACAGAAATATTAATTATATATAAATTACATTTGTTTAAAGTTGATGCAACGTTAGTTAGTCAACGTTAGAAATTTTTAGGGGGTATACATTGCATTGCCTTTTCAAATGTATAAATATTTTTAAATGAAACTGATTCAGCACCTCCAGCTTTGGTGATGACAGTTTTGTTTGTTGTTAACCAGTTTGCTTGTTTTTAGGTTTTTTTTTTTTGATAAACATTTAAAATCAAAAGGGAGTTTTATAATGAAATTGTTCATTTGCGATGAAATCGTTTGAATTAGTTTTGAAACCTTAGTCCTCTATAAAATTTATGTTTATTTCCCATATTGCTTAATTTATAAGACTTTTAGAATTTGTCCTTTGATATGTACATACTGTGAAAACTCCCATAAACGGACAACCACCGTCGACCAAAAATTTGTCCGCTGTTGGGAGGTGTCCGCCTATGGGACAAAAAAGGACAAAAAAAATATTTTTATTGTTTACTTAGAGTATTAACACAAAATTCAATTCATATCTTATTAACAAAAAAGGTTTAACGAAAAAATGAAAATTTAATAAATTAAAATAGCAATGTCTTACTTGTTAAACAATTCATGGTAAGAGTTGCTTTAAAGGCACTAAAAGGAGCATATGTTGCACGCATTTGTACTTATTTTGAAATAAAAAAGTCTTTATAGTTTTTTGTTTCATATTTGCTTGCTTTTCTGTCGCTAAACGAGTTTGAGGGTGATTTTCTAAATTTTTTACAAATGTAAAAGCTGCATAATCAGTTTTTACAAATTCTTTGATGTTATATTGTTCAGCTGAGTAAGTATGTACATAGTTGCTACATGCATATTTTTAAGTGAGAAAGGTCTGTATGTACACATTTACACGTAGGCTTTTTATAGCGCCTCGGTTTCTATTGTAAAAAGTACAATTGTTAATATTTTTTTTATGTTGAATTATTTTTGTCCTCTTTGCAGAGGTTTTTTGACCAAATAATGCACAATTTAGCTGTCCGCATTTGTTCAAGGGAGGGTCCTTTCTTGGGAGAGAAATTTGCTCCGAAAAATTTATTTGGTACAACGTTATTAGAAAATCGTCCGCATATGGGAGGTATCCGCTTAAGAGAGTGTCCGCTATTGGGAGTTTTCACTGTATATAATTTATTATACGATCATGAATAAGAATGAAGTAAGCTGATGTCTTTGCTTGCTTTATTCAATTGGTCTGCTATTGAATAAAAGGAGTTTTTATCTTAAACTCTGATGTACTTAGAAACACTTGAGATTCTTTCTTTGTTGGAATCTTAGATACATATAATATAGAATTGTGAAACGTTCATTCTAAATTTTTGTTAAGATCATCGTATGGATATGAGACTGAATTTAAATGTACTTTTAAATTAGTTAAATCATAATGAACAAACTAATTTTCTTCTTGAATAGCGATCACCAGAAAACAAAGAATTTAGATCTACTCTCTTGACGGTTCCTTTAGTACACAGGAATCGCTTGTACTACAGGAATTAATTAATTATGGATAATTAAATTTTAGAAATTCAATTGTCCAAATTGTGTTGCTTGATACTAATACTATGTTTACATTAATACGATATATATTTATTTTATGAAGGCTGATAACCTTTAGTTTTTATTTGATGTTATAGATGATACGATTTTTTTCTCTTTTTATTAAAGTTCAGCTTATTGTATTCAAATTTTTGATATCTTTAATTTAATTGTGCATTGTGTGTCTGTTAGCAGACTGTACGTATAAGTTAGTCATTCACTTTTTACTTTTATTTATTTTTCCTTCTAATGTGTCACAACATATAGATTTACTTCTTGAAATAGAGAACATTTATATAATTTTAACTAAATATATATAGATAAATATATGAAAGTATGTATGTATGTAGAAATTACTTCATATACAACGAAATACATGTTTAATAATCATTTATTCTAGAAAATCGACCTCAAATAACTCAGTTACCTCCACCAACAAGCAATCCACCATAAGTATTTGCATAAAGTGCCCGAAAAATTGAAATATCTATGTTTGGGAGAATTTTAGCTCAAGTGTTTCAACATGAAGTTTACTGGTTGACCCCTTAAAGTAATTCTTGTTAACGTAGGCTGGATTGTATCGCTTGCATCGCCGTCAATCATACCCTATACAACACATTCATGAGTTGTATTGATCCAGATACAATTGCTGTCTGCTGTTTGAATATTTCTATTTATATTATATATATATATATATATGCATACCCATGTACGTACATACAGCCAAAGTTAAATATACAAATAAACATGAAGCAAAATTTCAACAAAGTCAACTAAAAATTATTTTAAATATGGGTGCAGTCAATTTTAAAATTAGGTGATTTACATAAGGTTTAAAAAACGTTTTTTAAGCTAAATTTTTATTATGAATACAACTTTAGTTCATTTTGCTTAAACCAGTTTCGAAATGCTGTTTAAAATTTTTGTGAATATGGTTGTAAGCATTTAATAAGAGACAATGCAAATATAATTATAATGTTTATGCAAGATGATACAAAAATTAAGCACGTTGATAGGGATCATGTTATCAGTAATATGAATTTTGAAAAGTTTTGAGAAATTTGTAGTGTTGGAAGGATAAATATGGATTTTTGGTGATAGACAAATATATTGAATTAAACGACCTTCGTTTTAGAGAAAAAAATACTGTTCATAAAAGATTGACTTTAGTTGATTCATCTGTGCTGAAATTTCATTCATATAAATATGATAAATGACTAGCTACTTGATAACTCAATCTGAATCAGATAGCTTGATCTAAAAACCAGACCAGGTCCTGAAAAGCTGATCTTAAAACCAGACCACCTCCTGATAAGCTGATCTGAAAACTAGACCAGCTAATATCATAATACTTAATAAGCTGATCTAATTGCTGACACCTGATATAATTGCTGATAGCTGTTCGTTGCTGTTAGCAAACATGGATGAGAAAGTTTTAAAGCAGTTGGTGTTGACAAGAAATGTCTTGAAGAAAAAGCTTCGTAGTATTAAAACTGGTGAAATAGATACACGTGAACAACTAAGAAATACATTTAAACCTACAACAGAACCTCTCAAAGAATTCATGATAAGTTCTAAAAATATTAAAATAATTCTCAAGAAAGAAGAAAGTAAAATCAAGATAGAAGTTCAAAATAATACAAGTTTAAAGACTAAGAAACCATCAGTCAAGACAGAGAGAAGTACATCGAAGAAATTAACAGAAGGTACAAAATTTGAAAATACCGTCTTATTTAATGCTGCTAATACTGAGAATGATGATGATAATTTGTACTCACAGACTTCCAATTCCGAAGACACTTATACTGAGGTATCAGTTTTGAAAGGAAGAAATGAATTAGACACAAATTATGGTCCATATAAAGACTTCAATAATTAATGGAAATTTGGTGATAGTAATCTCAAACTGAATGAAGATAAAATACAAGTTGGTGATCAAATATGGGTTCTAACATCAGAAATATTTCCTCTAATGTTTCATAAAATACCAAAAAATTATGATGAACTTGATCTCGACATCTATAAAACGATTTTAATTACTACTAATGTATGCATACATAATCATCATCGTTCACTGACAGAGAACGATGTTATCAGAAAATTGTTTCTGGAAACTGAAATCGAAAAACTGAAGGACAATTTAATAATATGGCTTAGGGCATTAATATTCTAGAATATTTAAATGCAAAGGGAAGGAAAGGGAAGCTGATTTAGTTGAAATTGGAAACTATACTACAAAAAATATAAATTATTGATTTTCGTAGGCTATAATTGGCACATTCTCAAAGTTTATATTGTCAGTATCGTTGAAAATAAAATCTGCTAATGGAAAATCTTTTTGAACTGGTACGAATGCCAAAAAACTTAAAAGCAGATGATTGTAAAGAATTTTTATAAACACTTAGGAAAATTCATTCACAAATATAGGATTTAGCATTACTCAATATGAAAGAAATGACGTGAAAAGAATTTACCATTAATGGTTCATATAAGTGGATTGATATATAAAGACTTACTTAGTATATAAATTAGAAAAGTTCATCTCACCATTAAAATGTTTGCGAATAAAGTTAGCTCAACAAGTGAGAAAAAAACTGCTAAATACAGTATACAGTAATTTGAAGATGATAAAATGTTAAAATTATATAAAAATAAAATTAAAAAGCAAAAATCTAGTTTGTCTTGTTTTTTGAATAATTGATTAAGAATAATAGGTCTTAGGACAGATAATTAACTTAATGTATTGTAATTCTCTAAACTTGTTGGTAAGTATAAAATATTGTGCGTTCAAAATGAAGTGACACATTGCAATATTCAGCAACACATCATTTTATCAGTTTTTATAGTAAAAGATGTACATTTTCCATTTTGAAAGCTCTAAACAAAAAATTTTAAAATACGAATATTATAAAAGATCTTCACTTCGTTCATTTCTATAGCTATCATATCTTTTGAAAATATAAATAAACTAAAGAAATTGGACTTTGGAGTACATTATTTAAGAATGTAGGTGTGTATAAATGAGTATCAAAGAAATTTATTGAATAAATATGGACTTCAATAAGAATCTTGCTGAAGCATGCATAAACTATAAAATGTAATGTAAACAGATATTACTTTATATCTGTGTCTGTATGAGTATCAGATAAATTTACCGAAAACATGAAAGCATGTCGAAGCATTTATAATTAAAAAATTCCTCACGTCATAAAATTTTGGGAAATGAAATACATATGTATGTACTTATGCGTCTGAGTGAATTCGTAACTTCTAATAGTATAGATTTTTAATTGAAACACCACTACATCTCGGACTCTCGCGTCACTATGGATAGAAGCATACTAAGGCATGCATGCTAGCAAAAAAAAAAAAAATATGATAAAGCTGTTAGATGATGATGATTAAAAGCTCTTTTTTAATAATGAATTCGGTGACAGCAATTGTATCTGGATGACGACCTTTTTTAATTGAAAAATCATTACATATGCATGCAATACAATCCAGCCTACGTTAACAAGAAGTACTTTAAGGGGTTAACCAGTAAACCTCATGTTGAAATATAATATAATCATATATATGTCATATAATTTCTAGATAATCTGCTAACTTGGCAATATTTTACCTTTCTAAAAAAGAAGAGAATAATGCATACTTGCTTATTTCTTTATATCGGGAAAAATATTGCCAAGTTAGCAGATTATCTAGACACTCTTACGGTTACAAATTTATGTAATGCATATGATATGCAATGATAGGTATTGTGCCAAACAAGAACTTGGTCAAAATTTGTATCTCACTACTTTTAATGGCCGAAATTTTGTAAAGGAATTTGGCCTTTTTCAGATTTATGTTTTTGTGAGGATTATTTTTCTCATCAATCAACTTCTACAAAATTACTTTAAATTTTATGTTAAGTGATTTGTAAGCGAGTAATAAAATTTAGTGATCAGAAAAGCAAGTAGTTTTCATGGTAATGTAAAATTTTTTGCTAGGAAGATACCGATTTCTGTACTATGTATATGTATGTTTTATAGATTTATAATAAAATTAAGAAACCATGGACATCGACTTTCATAAGCAAAATACTTTAAAAAAAAGTAATTTTGGAAATAAAACGAATTAAATAGGCATTAAATAGGCCTAAAAATGCGTCAAAAAATTGAAACATGAAACAAAAGAATAAAATATGTAAAAATCAATTGGAAATCGAACACGGAATAAGAAAAGAAAAAAAAAGATGATTTATCAAATTTGTATAGTACCACTTCACATCAGAGCTGTCATGTATGGCGATTTTCAACTTGTTTAGCGTCCACATTTTTGGATTAGCGACATGGCGTTTTTTCAGGTTAATTAATTTTTTTTAATTTAATTTTTAACAACACTGGACTTCAAAATTTTTTAATTCTTTAAATTAGTTTGTCGAAAGAGTATACTAAATAAATCCTACCAAAACTCGTCTGCAAGAAATGAAAACAACTGGGTTTTTATGATTTCTATTATATTAATTATAGTAATTAATGCGTTTCGAATTTGGATGTAAAAAATTTACATGAAATAATTTTTCCCATTTTGTTTCTGCTTTTGGCGATTTTCTGTTAACTTTGTAGATGATTATCTTATAAAAATTTATATTAAAAAAATGTTTATATAAAAACAAATTTATTATCAAATATATATTAAGAAAAACTACATAAAAATGATTTTCGCGACTTTTGGCGATTTTTAAAATAAATTTGGCGAAATAATTCAGCTATTATTTTCAGCTCATATTATTTATGCATAAATTTTTGCATGTATGTGTGCTTTTTTATCATTACGAATGACAAAAATATCAGCTTGGCAATTAGACGTGTATAGTTTAAACTACTGCATAAAGTAATTTACTTTTTTACTTTCTATTCCTGCCACGTCAGTATTCACAGAGAGAAAGAAAAATTTTAAATTTTAAAAAACTCGGATATACCTAAAAAAAGATGTGATATATTCTAAACGGCTAGACCGTTTTGGTTAAAGCATAGCTAAAAATCCTCTGGATCAAGTCACCTTTCAACCAGAAAAAACTAAATCAAAATCAGTTTAGTCAGTTGGTCTGTACGTGGACTCGGGCAGACACATAGAAACACCGAAGCACAGACACACACTATAAAGTTATAGCACCCCTTTTTTGGTCGGGGGTTAATAAATTTAAGGAGAAAAAGATTACGGTCGTTACAATTTGTAGCCCAGCAAAAAGCGCTTTACTTCAGCCATATTTAAAGATGATAAATCGTGTTAATTTGCTGGGATTCAAAAAATATCTTAGTATTCATTGTACGGAAAATATTAAGTTAAGAACACCAGATTATATTGAATCTAATATTGCTAATCTTAACGAAAATATTAACCAGGCTGCTGAACATGCTACCACCTCTCATCCGAAGACTGGTATTAACAATATTTATTCTAATCCCATATATTTCCATACATGAATTCATACATATACATATATAGTTATATACATTCATATATTAAAAATATATGGACCATATATAATTTTTTTAGCTGGGTCTTCATATGTGGATCCATATATAAATATAAGATTTTATATATGGAGCCATATAAGAATTTATGCATACATGATATCTCACATAAGATCGTTCTTGCAATCAAAAAAAAGCTTGGAATTTTATCACTGCTGAATTGGAAATCCATTAGAAAATACATACGGTATGCAAAGTTTATATCGTTTAAAAAAGAAAAACTTTTTAATGTGATTTCTTAAGCTAAATGTCATGTACGAATATGATTTATGTGTTTTTTAAATAATTGATTAACCTTTTGATGATTGAAATTACTTTTAGTTCGTTTTGAATTATTTGTCCAAACAAATGTTTCATTAAATACAACCTCTGTCTCAAGTCTAAAAAAATTAATTTAAGTAATTTAATTTATTTCACAGCAGTGCGCTTTTGTGAACCAAGAGTGTATGAATATGAATTTTGCACATACATGTATGAATATATGTATATAATCATATATGCCCATATACCCTCATTTTTCGGATCCGAACCATATATGGGATATCGTATATGCTCCACACATATTTATGGTATGTATACGCATATACATATGCGCCTTCTTAAGAAAATTCACTACGTACATACATGCACAGAGGTCCAAGTCGTGCGGCTCGCAGCCGGCGGCGCCAAGCATTCGACCTTATTTTTGAGCTCGAGCCGCCGAATTGGACGGCTCACATCGGCTAATAATTGCAGCCGATTAACAAGTGAAAGTCGACTAATATTTTCCATCCACTTTTAAAACTCGCTGATATTTTACAGAAAGAAAATAATTTTTTTCGGTGCTGTGTTAGTATTTCTTTTATGCATTTGATATTTGCTGTTTTTTTTAAGTTATGTGTGTTATGGTTTTGTGCTGCTGATGCGGGCTGTGCTGGGTTGAAAAGTTATTCCAACCACAAAACCACTCTCTTTGCCCCTCTCACCAACAATCTGGCATGTTATGACAGCACAATTGTTCTCGTGTATGACAGGGTATTAGTCCGAACTTTAACAAAATCTTGTAGAACACACCTTTAGAAAAGCGTTGTATAGAAAAAAATTGAGTAGCATAAATCTCGCAAGCATTTTTCCAAATTTTTTAATCCGATTTGCTTCTCATGTCGAGCACGATAAAATCGAAAAAAGGCTGGATATTATATAATTGTTTACTTCCCATATAAAACTGCAATCTATCGACCATGTCACAGAGTTCAATTCCGTTCAGAAATACAAGATGTCGAGCCATAGCCGCAGTATAACTCAGCATTTGTTATTCTGCCTTCGTGGTCTATAGTGGAACCCATTAGATCTTCCGTCATACTCTAGCCGCCTTGCTCTAATCAAACTTCCAACTCTTGAAAGCACAAACATTTCAACGGTTTATAAATGAAGTTTTGTCAGATCTAGACTTTGTTTTCGTGTATTTAGATGACGTGCTTATAGCGAGAAAGGATGATGATCAACACTGTGAACATTTAAATTTAGTTTTTGAGAGGTTATCTAAATATGGTTTAAATATAAAGATTTGCAAATGCGTATTTGGGACAACAGACATAGATTTTTTGGGATACAATATCTCTGTTGATGGAATTAAACCATCCAGTATAAAGATCAAGGCAATTCAGGAATACGATAAACCAAAATCTGTAAAACAGTTACAGAAATTTGTAGGAATGATTAACTTTTACCACAGGTACATACCTAAAGTTGCCGAAATGTTAAGTCCAATTCACAAAATGCTGAATGAGGCTACAAGAAATAAAATTTAAACGTTGAGTTGGTTTAAAGAAGCAGAAATATCTTTTCAGAATGTAAAAAAAAGTTTTTCAAGAAAAGTAATGCTCAATCATTTTAATAAAAATGCAAGCATATCATTGGTAGTGGATGCTTCAAATACGGCAATAGGAGGAGTTTTACAACAAGAAATCGGTAATATAGTAGAACCACTAGCATTCTACTCAAAAAAACTTTCAGCACCTGAAATAAAATACAGTTCATTTGATAGAGAATTATTAGCAATTTATTTAAATATAAAACACTTTAAGCACATATTGGAGGGAAGATCTTTTTCGGTATACACGGATCATAAACCATTTTTAATAAGTCATCAATATTTACTACGTTGCAACCAACTAGAGAAATGTTGAGTGTCTTAGCAAGTTTTCTGAGCCAAAAATTTTTAAGAAAATCAGTCACAATATTTTCCAGCCAATTGTAAGAGATACCTATAAAATTCGGAAGGTTTTCGGTCTCCTAAAACTGAATCAGAAAGAAGTTTATTTAGTTTTCTGTGTTCAGTAAGAGAGTGACGTTCTAGAAGTTTATTTTTTAGGAACGTATAGCGATTTTCTGTTGGTGGATTCTGTACAACATCAATAACTGACATTATAACTTCTTGCGGAAGTGATACAATTACATGTTCATACATTGTGTTATTGTTGTGAATACGTTTACTTTTAAACATCGTTTCTACATGAATAAACCATGCTTCTGGATATTCATTCCAGAAGGATGGTAATTTAACTGAAGTAGTACAAATTTCTGCTTCCAAATTTTCTATTCCGGCAGCGTTATCTGCACTAATAATATCACTAGCATTGTTAGAGTTATTCTGCGTATGCGTGGGTGATCTTAACATGTTTAGTCTTTGAAGTAACGCTTACAATAATTTAATAAATTAATGATACAATTGAAAATTTGAATTAAAAAAAAAATAATAAATAAACTAAACTTATCTGAATGTAAATTAATTCTCCAATAACAAAGTCCTTGAATTGACAACGTTTCCAGATAATTCGATGTAACGATCCTAAATTTTATTTGAATTTCTTCGCTTGATGTCTTTATTTGGATAATGTAATGTTGATTTCAATTAGTGTTTTAAATCTCGTCTGTGAAAAGTATTTCAATGTTGCCCTTCAAACAATGATGTAAAAATTATCCGTAAAAATAATTAATTTTTGCGATGTTATATATTTAATAAGTTCAAATGTTGCAAAATTTTATTAAAATATTATTGAAGATGCAGTTTTTCATTTTTTTATTGTTTCTTCTTTGAAAAATGCAGCAAATTTGAAAATGGATTTAAATTCGATCAATTTAATCAGTTATAATATAAGGCAGGATCGCCAATGTAGCTTCTATATTTTTTTGTTTATTTTAAAACACAAAAATCAATGATGTTTATTTTATAACAAATTTTATATAATAAAAAGTTTTTAATAATACAGAAAAAATTATTAAAATTATATAAATAATAATATATATATATATATAATAATATAAATAAGTAATTATATTTTTTATTTAATAAAACAAGTGTTTAGCTAAACTACGTCACTACAAGACCAATTTGAAATTGTCTTGGTTTTTTGCACTGTTGGGAAGACATTTGTTTCAGTTGTTTGACTTGCCAAACAGTGTTGTTAAGCGTTTGTTTTATAATATTTCGCTGTATTAAAGCATTTGAAAAATCTCTCATGTCTCGAAAGGTCTTATAAATGGTCTTGTGCAAGACATTAGTATGTATACATATCCTACAATCATAATTGAAAAAATTATGTTTTTCACGAAATTGTCGGCTGCAGCCGACCTTGAGCCGCAGCCGGTCATTTTTAGCCACCGCCGAAATTTTTAGAACGACTTGGAGCTCTGTGCATGCATGTTAAATTCCAACGAAAAACAAAAAAAAAGTAAACAAGTAAGAGTGCTATATTCGGCTGTGCCGAATCTTATATACTCTTTACCAATGTGCGTTTATGTGGTACAGAGATACATACATAAGTATGTAGTAAGTATGTAGATATTAATTTTGTAAAAAAATTCATAATTTTTGCTCTTGTGCAATTTTTAATTGCACTCGGTATTTTTCGTTTAAATATGTTTTTTTTATATTAGCACTAAGTCGAATATCGATGCCTTATTTTCTAAAAAAATAAAAAATTTTCAGGAGAGCAAAAAAGAAACGGTTCATCTCTTTATACTTCGGTGTTTGGATAAAAGTTGATATGCAATTATAAAGTCATGATTCACACACATCAGGTTTAGCTGATCAGTTTTAGTCCAATTTTCTTTTGAACCTGCATTTGCGTTCATATACACCGTCAAGTCAAGTCATCAAGTCTCATCAATTTGCGTTGTACTACAGTATTACGAATGACAAAACAAAACGAAAATGCAAACTTGACTGGTACGGTCAAGTCTGTACCCCTTTTTATTCTCTTCACCGCTCTTTCCTATAAGCTCAAGACTTGACGAGTCAAACCTGACTTGTGTGAATCAGGAGTAAGGAATTGATTATATCCATATATATTAGTAGTAAGTTTAAGTATGAAGCGCATTTATTGAGATACGAGTTTGGTGAATTAAGCGTAATTTTAATTCTTGATACTTGATCTTTAAGTTACTCGTTTGTTGCACTTATGTATAGCTAAACAAACAAAAAATGCCGTTATATCAAAACTATCAAATGAAAACAATATTTAATATCCCAGATGACATAAGATTCGACCTAATGTTCGCTTAAGCTTCAAACTTCGAAAATATTTTTAGTATTGTACCTCCATAGCAAGTAAACTATGTAACTTTTTTATTTAATTATCTTTGATTTTACAAAATTGTTAATTTCCTCAATTTAAACATCCCACTGGAATAGGTATGTATAAGTGGTATTATGTAAACGTGTATTCCTAAAAATTTTTTTTTAATTTCTTGAGCTCAAAGGAATGGTTTCAGGGAAATGAAACAGAACATGTTCTTTATTTAATTTTATAGTTAGGACTGTAATTTAGCGATTTATTTTATTTTCATCTCCATTTACTAAAAATAAATTCAGTAAAGTGCGACTCTGACTTGCGCACGAAGGGTTCCGTTGTAATACTATATGAACTTTAGCCTATATAAAATATAATTTTGGCATTTCTTTCGGTTTTGTGGTTTTTTCGGTTTTAAGTGTTTTTCAATAGGGTTTTCTTTAGTTTTGCGTTTTTGACGTTTTTTTTAATTTGGTGCTTTTCTTAGTTTTGGTGCTTTTTTCCGTTTTACAGATTTTTTTTTGGTTTTTGCCACTTTTTTAATTGTTGCGATTTTTTTTAAGTTTTGGTGCATTTTTCTCGTTTTAGCGATTATTTTTAAGTTTTTGGTGTCTTTTTATTTTGACATTTTAGCTTTTTGATTTTACTGATTTATTTACGTGCTAAATTTTTTTCCAATTTAGTGCTTATTTTCGTTTTTGTTATATTTTAGCTTTTTTTTAATTTGGTGCTTTTTTTAGTTTTGATTCTTTTTTTCTCGTTTTTAGGTTTTTGGCATTATTTTTAAATTTGGTGCTTTTTAAATTTTGGCGAATTTTTTTTTGTTGGTGATATTTTTTCATATAGGCAATTTTTTTTGTATGGCGATTTTTTTTCGGTTTTTTGCATTTTTTAAAATTTTGGCGATTTATTTCGTTCCAGCGATTTTTTTGATATTAACGATTTTTTTCATTTAGGCGTATTTTTATTTTTTTTGGCGATTTTTTCATATAGGCAATTTTTTTTTTGTTTTGGTGATTTTTTGGGTTTTTGGCGTTTTAATTTCTTTTTTTTAGCTTTGATGCTTTTTTCTCGTTTATGCGATTTTTTCGGGTTTTGGCGTTTTTTTATTTTAGCGATTTTTTTTGGGTAAAGGTTCCCTGATGATCTGCATTAGCAACAGTGAAATGCGCATAGGATCCAGCTAAACCCCTCAATAATCAATTTCAATGTATTTTATTAAAAAAAATATTTTACTGAATAAGTAAAATATAATTTTGGGATTATTAGTGCGTTTACAAATTTTAAACTTAAATTGTAAAAATTCCCATAAAAACACTAATTATTAATTTGACGGCACCCGGTCAAAAAAATACTTGTGTGGCAACACTCTATCTTGAATAGCTGTTGTTGTTATTTACATTTATTTTCTTTTTACATACTCTTTATATCTATAATTTGATGCTGAAAAAAAGTCAGCCATTGTAGTAATGGTAAAGTAAGAAAATAAAAAACATGTTGATTATTGAGTTCTTGTTTCAACTTTGTTATTTGTTGTTGAGCTTCTCATTTATTTAAATGAAAGTTTATAACATAATGACTCTAGTTGTTCTAAGAAACTTTGGGTAAAGGTTCCCTGATGATCTGCATTAGCAACAGTGAAATGCGCATAGGATCCAGCTAAACCCCTCAATAATCAATTTCAATGTATTTTATTAAAAAAAATATTTTACTGAATAAGTAAAATATAATTTTGGGATTATTAGTGCGTTTACAAATTTTAAACTTAAATTGTAAAAATTCCCATAAAAACACTAATGATTTTTTTTTTCGTTTTGGCGATTTTTTTGATTTTGCCGATTTTTTTTCATTTAAGCGATTTTTTTAATTTTTGGCGATTTTTTTTTTCATATAGGAAATTTTTTTGTTTTGGCGATTTTTTTTGGTTTTTGGCTTTTTTTAATTTAGGCGATCTATTTTCGTTTTGCGATTTATTTGATTTTAGCGATTTTTTTTCATTTAGGCGATTTTTTTAATTTTTGGCGATTTTTTTTCATACAAGCAATTTTTTTTTTGTTGTGGCGATTTTTCCGGTTTTTTCGTTAATTTCATTGTGGGATTTTTTTTCGTTTTTTTTCAGTTTGTGGCATTTTTTTTAATTTTTGCGATTTTTTTCATTTTGGCGATTTTGTTCGTTTTGGCGATTTTTTTTAATTTTTGGCGATTTAATAATTTTCGGATTATTTAGTTTTACCGTTTTTGAAAATTTCAAGAGTTTAACTCTTACGGTTTCCAAGATATAGTAATTTGTCAGAATTTCATAGTCAAATTGAATTAACTGATGGACCACCCTTTAATTTAAATTTTTTTAATTGTAGTGTTAATTGTTGTAGCCTATATAAAAATACACTAATTTTACAAATTTCAAGTGTCAATATGCATATGTACATTTGTACATACAATTGTATGTATATTACATGGGATTTTAACATTTTTCGTTGCTCGTTTTGGAACACCCTTTAAGTTTTAATTCTCATGTATTTGTTGTTTTAGCGACCAAAGTTCTACATACACTATCCAAATTTCAGACCCGTAGCTTTTACCGTTCCTGAGAAAATAGCCTTCTTCCTAAAACATGAAATATGTTTAATTATTAGAAAAAAAGTTAAAGTTTTCCAACCCTGGAAACGTTTTTTTAATATGTTAAATTTTAAAATTCCTTTTTAATTATAAATTCCAATTTTATTCATACCGAAGTATAAAATAAGTTAATTTAATAAAAAAGTAATAAAAATAATAAAAGCTAGTTTTCGGTAGTAATTTTCTATGGGAAAATAGAGTTTGAGTTTTCCAGCTCTGAAACCGTTTGCTTGATTTTGCAGTTAGAAATTTGACCAAAAGCAATATGAGAAGTATACTGTAATTATAAATTTAGCATCCTCAATACGTGCTAAAAACTTTTTGAAGTCTACCAATTACATCCTTTTTATAATAGCAATGCATTTAAAATCCAAAAAAAAATTATAATAAATTCTGTTATACCGATAGAATCTTTGTTGGGTTAAAATAAATAGCTTACAATTATTATTACTTTTACACTGTATGAATTTATACATCTTATCAGTACATACATATGTATATTAGCCATATAACAAAGTGAAAACCATTTATATTTGTGACTTAATATGTACATCTGGTTAGGAAAAGTTAATTATGTATGTTCTGGCTTCCACATCGATTTTACATGTTTTCTTGTGAGATCGAATGTTAAAACACATAATACGCTTATTTAAGTTTAAATTTAGAAAATACAAATTAATATGTAATATGTGTTGCAAATCCTAATTTAGAAGAAAACTAAATATTTGAAAAAAAAAGATTTCAAATTTTTTGTTTAGGTTTCGTTTTGCTTTCACAAGACTATTAACAAGTGAAAAAATACGAGTTTTTTTTGCTCAAAAGTGGAAACGAAAAAAGCTTAAAGTTTGAAATTATCCATTTTCAAATTGTTTACTTCGTAATTTGGATGCTAGAACACATACTATTAATTTGTATTTCTAAATTTCAACTTAAACAGGAGTAGCATGTGTCTTTTGACGTCCGGATTCACAAGAAAACATGTGGAAACGTTGTGGAAGCCAGAACATGCACGACTATATCCTTTAAAATTAGTTTAGAGTTATTATAGTATTTGCGTACCTATTAAGTGATTTTGGCACTATTTAGAAAGATACGGCACGAAATCAAAATTTCCAATTCCCATCACTGACACATACATGTACATAGTTACCACAAGAACTTAATTGGGCACTTAGTAAACAACATTTAAGATGATAATGATCGTCTAGACTATGCTTGAGACTTCTAGTCATATTTGTGATAAATATAACAAGGGCTATACAGCCAATGGCAAGTCAGTCGTGAATAAGTCAGTTGTGAAGTTCAGTTGCGTTGTGAACTAACAAGTTGTGAACAAGTCAATCAGTGCAAGTAAACAAGTCAGTTGATAATTAAATTGTGAGTTAATAATAGTCTGCGATACAGTAGTGAGTTGATAGTTAAGAGCAGTGTGTGCTTTACAAAACGTGAGTTGGTATTGGAGAAACTATAGGACAATCTAGAGTGACAGCAAAGTCTGTTGTGGAAGTGAGATAATTGTGTAGTCTATCGTGTCGACTGGTAAAGGGAACAGCGCAGCGAATAGGCGTGTGGAAAGGTGTCAGTAAAGCCAGCAAGTGTTATTCGTGTATCAACTGGGAGTGTCGGCCAGAGAGTTGTTATTGGTGTTTTAACGATGAGTGTCGGCAGAGTGGGTTTCGTGTGTGACGAGTGTCAGACAAAGAGATTAGTGTATCAACTGTGAGTGTCGGTAGAGGTAGTCTCATAAGTGACGAGCAGCAGACACAGAGGTTTCACGTGATAACTTGCGCAGCCAGCTAAGAGACGTGCGTAAAATACAGCGAGGAAGGCGTAGTGGTAACCAGTTGTGAATATTTGTGTATAATTAAGTTTTCTAAGCTGTATTATTTAAGCACTTGATTAAGTTAGTTTTAAGTGAATTTGTAAATAAAACTTGTATCATTCTTAACCCTAATTATTACACTGAGTCTTGTATTCATTTGCAAATCTTCGGGTCCACGGATTTTTTGTTTTTAAACAGAGTAAAAACGCAAAACAGGTGTGAGAAGTGGGATTTGCAAATACAAGCAATACATTTAAAAAGGGTTAAACGTCAAGTAAGAGTGATAAAAGGAGAACCTCACATGCTTAAAAAGGTTAAACGTGAATAAAGCCACATACGTTTGTAAAGGTTGAACGTAATAATTGGTTTTTGAGGAGAAATGAAATTTCAAGAGCTTAATGTGGAGCAACTTAAGGAATAGTTGAATAAGCTGAAACTGTCGACAACTGGTAATAAAGTACAACTACAACTACAGACTACTGCAGGAGTCCCAGCGGCGCAACATCGAAATCGATACATTTGAGTTCGAGGAGAAAGATCTTTTGGAAATGAGTGTGAGTACGAGTACAAAAAAAATCTAGGGCCACAAATGACACACTTGACGAATGGAAAGCGAAGATTATGACAAACGTTCAAGAATCATCTGGAGCCAGCAATGGAAAACCTAAGGAAATTGCTGAAGACGTAAGCAGACGGGCAGATGGTGTAGAAATGCAAGGCAGTAATTCAGACGAAGAGATTCACGAGGAGATTTCTGACTTGGGGAACAGTGTCAACGAAGATATTTCTGGCACAAAGGAAGACGCTGACGAAAAACTGAAGGCAGAAGATGAAATCAACAGTGGTCAGTGTCAACAAGATGAACGTGAGCGAAGTTTCCAGCAAAGTAAATGAAGCTCGTGACCTAGATGATAGTCAAGCGGTTTGTGACGAGGCGCAATTAGCTATTAAAGAAATGGTCTCGTGTGCTCAAGATAAGTTAAGTGCCAAGGTGAAATCCAGACCATCAGTAAACAAAGTACGAAGCATAAAACCAGTAAGGAAGAAGACAACTTCTATACAGAACCCCAAGCGTGTGGTAAGGCAAACTCTAGTCAAGGGACAAAGTAGAGTAAGAACCAAATGCTATAAATGTGGAATGGTAAGGCAAGCTCTAGTCAAGGGACAAGGTAGAGTCGGAGCCAAAGGCCATAAATGTGGAAAGGTAAGGCAAGCTCTAGTCAAGAGACAAGGTAGAGTCAGAGCCAAAGGCCACAAATATGGAAGGAGTAGTCATATCCAGAGTATGGCAAGGCAATCTCTAGTTGATAGACGAAATAGAGTCAAATCCAAATACCACAAATCAGGAAGAAGTTGTCATCTTCAGCGTGAGGCTACGCAAGCTGCAGTGGAAGTACGAAGCAGTTTCAGTACCAAGGGCTGCAAATGTCAAAGAAGGTTTCATCTGCGGTGTATGGCAAAGCAAGCTGTAGTAGAAATGCGAAGCAGAGTCAATACCAGGGGCTGCAAATGTCAAGGAAGTAGTCACCTCCAGCGTATGGTAACACAATTCCCAGTTGAAAGACGAAACAGAGCCAGAACTAAAGCCTAAAAATATGGAAGAGGTAGTTGTCTACAGCGCAACTACGAGGCGTTTAGAAAACGAAGAAAGAAGAAGGCGAATATGTGCCTTAAGTGGGCGGCAGTGTTACGAATATGGCTGTCGACATGATTAATGCAGCATTATGCAAAAATATTCCAACAGGGTTAACATTAGTGTTGCGGAAAATATTCCTGCAGGGTCATCAAAAAGAAACATCTAGAATAAAGCAAAGAATTAAATAAACAAACGCAGCACATACCTACATACGTGAATAAAAGTAAACAACAAACAACAACTACAAGCGCCTGCTTATTAAGAAGATTCACTATGTACATGCATGCATGTTAAATTCCAACGAAAAACAAAAATAAAGTAAACAACTCAATGAGCTAACGAACTTAATTGGGCACTTAGTAAACAACATTTAAGATGATAATGATCGTCTAGACTATGCTTGAGACTTCTAGTGGTATTTGTGCTGAATTTAAAAAGGGGCGATACAACCAATGGCAAGTCAGTCGTGAATAAGTCAGTTGTGAAGTTTACTTGCGTTGTGAACGAACAAGTTGTGAACAAGTCAATCAGTGCGAGTAAACAAGTCAGTTGATAATTAAGTTGTGAGTTAGTAAGAGTCTGTGATCAGCGTTGTCAACTTGGTGCATTTCGCACCATTTTGGGTGCTTTTGGAAATTTTTTGTGCGAAAAATTCCTCACTTGATGCGTGGTGCGCTTTTTTAGGGTTCCGTACACCAAAGGTGAAAAAAGGAACCCTATGGTTTCGCTGCGCTGTCCGTCTGTCCGTCACACGGTATTTTCTGAGGAACCGTAAGAGCTACGGACCTGAAATTAGGACAGAGTATGTAGAACCTTGGCCACAACAACAAATACATGAGAATTAGAAATGGCAGGGTGCTCCAAAACGAGAGACGAAAAATTTTAAAATCTCATGTAATATACATACAATTGTATGTACATATGTATATTGACACTTGAAATTTGTAAAATTAGTGTATTCTTATATAGACTACAACAATAAACATTAAAATATTAAAAAAAAATTAAATTAAAGGGTGGTCCATCAGTTAATGCAATTGTGAGTATGCAATTTTGACAAATTGCTATATCTTCGCGACCGTAAGAGGTAAACTCTTGAAATTTTCAAAAACGGTAAAACTAAAAAATCCAAAAATTATAAATTCGTCAAACCGAAAAAAATCGCCAAAAACCTGAAAAAATCGCCAAAAATTAAAAAAAAAATCGACAAAATTAAAAAAAAAATCTAGCACTAAAATAAATCGCCAAATTCGAAAAAATCGTTTAAATGAAAAAAATAGCCAATATGAAAAAAACGCCAAAAACCGAAAAATGCGCCAAAACCAAAATAATTGTTTATGTGAAAAAAAAATCGCCAAAATGAAAAAAAATCACCAAAATTAAAAAAAAATCGCCAAATTTAAAAAAATAGCCAAAATTTAAAATAAACGCCAAAAACCGAAAAAAAATCCTCCGAACGAAAAAAGTGCCAAAATTAAAAACCCCCAAACTAAAAAAACGCTTAAAACCGAAAAAACCCAAAAACGAAAAAAATGCCAAAACTATAAATTATATTGTTCGTATTAAATTACATATCTCGTGCCCGTATGGAACCCTTCGTGCGCGGGTCAAAGTCGCACTTCACTGAATTTTTTATTATTAAATTTCGGTGCGTTTTTTTTAAATTTTGGTGGCTCCAATGCAAATTTAACCGAACAATGGGTTAAAAAGGGAAAATTCTTGTTGTGAAACTTATCAACTTCCTCATAGTGTTAATTACTATATTAATAGTAATGATGTTTAGAAAGCATCACAATTTGAAATGAAATTTGTTTTATGGTCCGATGATAACAATAATGATGAAAATATTAGCTTTATTAATTTGGAATACCCAGCTAAAAAAATTATATATGGTCCATATATTTTTAATATATGAATGTATATAAATATATATGAATATGTATGAATTCATGTATGGAAATATATGGAATTATACATGGCAAAACTATTATATATGAACTAATATATGGACTAATATATGAAATGTATTATAATATATGAACTCATATATGGAAATTTAATTATGAAGATCTTCACATGTGGATCCATATATAAATATAAGATTTTATATATGGAGCCATATAAGAATGTATGCATACATGATAACTCACATAAGATCGTTTTTGCAATCACAAAAGCTTGGAATTTTATCACTGCTGAATTGGAAATCCATTAGAAAATACATACGGTATGCAAAGTTTTTATGCGTACCCTTAACGTTTAAGAAAGAAAAACTTTTTGTTAAAAGAAATCCATTCTTGTATGATTTTATACATTGTGGCCCCATTTAACATACCAAATAATCAAAAGGATAATCCAGTCATTAATTTTATAGAAAATAACAAAATTCTCTAGATAAGAAAGAAAGTTCATATTACTGTATTGAAAACTATTGTTACAATGATTATTTCTTCGTTTATAATTAATTGCATTAGTTTTTAATCTGATTTCTTAAGCTAAATGTTATGTACGAATATGATTTATGTGTTTTTAAATAATTGCTCCACCTTTTGATGAATGAAATGACTTTTAGTTCGCTTTGAATTATTTGTCCAAACAAATGTTTCATTAAATACAACTTCTCTCTCAAGTCTAAAAAAATTTCATTTTAGTAATTTAATTTATTGCACAGCAGTGCGCTTTTGTGAGTCAAGAGTGTATGAATATGAACTTTGCATACTGTGGAGGCAATTGTATGAAAATGTATGAATATATATAATCATATATGCCCATATACCCTCATTTTTCGGATCCGAACCATATATGGGATATCATATATGCTCCATACATATTTTTTTAGCTGGGTAACTAATTTTTGATCTCGGTTTAAAAATTTTTAAGCATAATTTCCAAAACTAATGTACAAAAATATATCATCTTGTAACCCGTAAATTTTTACTGGATACCCAGCTAAAAAAATATGTATGGAGCATATATGATATCCCATATATGGTTCGGATCCGAAAAATGAGGGTATATGGGCATATATGGTTATATATATTCATACATTTTCATACATGTATGTGTAAATTCCCTCACAGTATGCAAAGTTCATATTTATACACTCTTGACTCACAAAAGCGCACTGTTGTGCAATAAATTAAATTACTAAAATTAAATTTTTTAGACTTAAGAGAGAGGTTGTATTTAACCGTACGATTCATAACCAGCAAAACTCCTTTAATTTCATAACCAGGTACCCGGGTACCCGAAGTAGGTTGTTTTGCGTTTATTGAAATAAAATAATATTTTCCTGTAAATATTTTTGTTGTTGATTATATTTTGCGTTCTCAACTGTACAAATTTGATATTTGGAAAAAAACTGGTTCCTGTTCGTATATAAGTACCTAAAGCGACACAAGTAGGCAGAAACTGGTTTTATGTAAGGGTTGTTTATTTGCTTATTTTCGGTACCTACTTGCTTAATTGCTTTTGAATTAGATAACAGATGTTCATTTGTGTCGTAAAATTGAAATATTTCATTTGCTTCGCCAGTCTGTGTTGAATATTTGAACAGTGAAGTTGGTGAAAAATGAGCCGCAACGACCGATATTTGTCTACAAGGGAATACTGGAATTGGAGTGATGAAGCAAGAAGCACATATATTCAACGTTTATTTGAGGAAGCGACTCAAATGACTCAGATGAGGACCTTGAAGTGGACCCTGTGGAAGACCAAAATGAAGGAAATGTGTCCTATACTGGCGAAGTCTCGGAATCAGAGAATGAAGATTTGAATGTTGACAACGCAAACGAAATTGCAGCTGCTATTGACGCACCAGAGGAAATTTTCTTTGATGATGAAAGTGAAGATGATAATACGCAAGAAGATGCACCAACAACAAACCCAGCAGACTACATGACTGCACGTGACGGCACACAATGGCAGCGAACACCACGCAGTTGCCAACAAGTGAGAAGCCACAATATATACAGAGACCGCTGTGGTCCAGCGCGGATTACTGAAAATATGACGCCTTTGCAGTGTTTCAAATCATACCTCACAGTGGAAATGGTGGATATAATAGTGCGCCACACAAATAGAAAAGCGCATGCCACATATAATGCGTACAATGAAGCGAATCCCAATAGACGTCAGTTGAAGTGGAAAGACACGACAATCAACGAAATTTATGCGTTCATTGGAATGATTTTGATGGCTGGCACAAATCATTTTAATGACGGAAACGCAAGAGATTTTTGGACATCACAGGCTCACCCAATATTCCGCGCCACCATGGGAATAAACAGGTTTTTCGATTTACTGCGTTTTATGCGGTTTGACGACCCCAGAACACGGGTAGAGGGGCAGCGTCAAGACAAAGCGGCGCCAATTCGCGATATTTGGATAATGCTCAATGCAAATCTTGCCAGATATTATGTGCCATCAGAATATTTGACCATTGATGAACAATTATATCCATACCGTGGTAGAACCAAATTCACCCAATATATACCCTCGAAGCCAGCAAAATATGGCATAAAAGTATGGTGGATTTGCGATGCCAAAAACTCATATCCACTTCATGACCAAATATATATTGGCGAACAAGAAACTGGTCGTGAAGTTGGTGCTGGCGAAAGAGTGGTGAGAGATTTAGTTGGGCCATACTACGGTAGCGGATGAAATATAACAATTGACAATTTTTTTACGACGCTGCCGTTGGCTAGGCAAGTAAAAGTAGAAAAGCTCAGCATTGTGGGTACACTCCGCCGCAACAAAGCTTACATCCCTGCGGAGATGAAAGAAGACAAAAAAAAAAACGTTGGTTCAAGTTTATTTGGCTTCTACGACAACGTAACACCGCTCTCATATAAGCAGCGGAAGTCCAACTCGGTCATCCTTCTTTCTAGTATGCATGATGATGCACAAATTAACGAGAATGGGAAACCAGAAATTATAAATTTTTATAACCATCAAAAGGTGGGGTGGACGTAATGGACCAAACGCTCCAAGAATACACGACCCAGCGACAAACAAGAAGATGGCCGATGGCATTTTTCTATAACATCATTGATGTGAGCGCATTTGCATCACACATCATATATTATGGAAATAATCCAACTGCACGATACACCACGACGCGCAGGAAGAATTTCCTGCGTCACCTGGCAGAAAACCTGTGCATTCCTGTTATAGAAAATAGAATTTCAAATGCAAAGCGTGCGCCAATTTTCAACAAAAAATGCAATTGAAAGCATCATCGGAAGGCCGTTGGAGAGTGTGCTTTGTGCTGCAGGTCCGTCAACATCTCCGTCAGCACGACAAAGGGGCAGAAAAGAACATACGGGCGTGTGCTACATGTGCAACCTTCTTCCAAATAAGCGCAGAAGAAAAAGTAGAAAAAATTGCAGCATATGTAGCACGCCGATATGCGATGAGCACGCCATAACAATTACTAAATGCTACAATTGCCACAATAACAACCATAGTGATTCGGATGAATTATAATATAATATATATAAAATATGATAAAATAAATAAAAAAGACATTTATTTCCAATAAAAACAACACAAAAAAACGTTTTTTCATTTACATGTCAGGCATTAAATAGGAATTGCATTAGGGTACCCGGCGACCCGGTTGTGTGTTTATGGGGATAAACATTTAAAATAATTTTTTAATGAAAATATTGAAAATATTTTGAATTTTTTTGTATTTAAATCTTAGTTTAGCCAAAATCTCTCATGATTCGGAGTTTTATGTCCATATCTCAAAAATTATAGGCACAGCAGCACTTTAAAGTCAAAAAAGGGTACACGGGTACCCGGTTATAAATCGTAGGGTTAATGAAACATTTGTTTGGACAAATAATTCAAAACGAACTAAAAGTCATTTCATTCATCAAAAGGTGAATCAATTATTGAAAAAACACATAAATAATATTCGTACATAACATTTAGCTTAAGAAATCAGATTAAAAACTAATGCAATTAATTATAAAAGAAAAAATAATCCCTCTAACAATAGTTTTCAATACAGTAATATGAACTTTGTTTCTTATCTAGAGAATTTTGCTATTTTCTATAAAATTAATGACTGGATTATCCTTTTGATTATTTGATATAATAAATGGGGCCACAATGTATAAAATCATACAAGAATGGTTTTTTTAACAAAAAATTTCTTTCTTAAACAAACGTTGAGGGTACGCATATAAACTTTGCATACCGTATGTATTTTCTAGTGGATTTCCAATTCAGCAGTGATAAAATTCCAAGCTTTTTTGATTGCAAAAACGATCTTATGTGAGATATCATGTATGTATACATTCTTATATGGCTCTATATATAAAATCTTATATTTATATATGCATCCACATATGAAGAGCTTCATAATTAAATTTTCATATATGAGCTCATATGTTATAATACATTTCATATATTAGTTCATATATTAGTTCATATATAATAGTTTTGCCATGTATAATCCCATATATATCCATACATGAATTCATACATATTCATATATAGTTATATACATTCATATATTAAAAATATATGGACCATATATAATTTTTTTAACTGGGTATTACAGTATACTGTAATTTTTTCCAGTAATCTGTAAAAATTTATTTTTACTGGAATTTTAATTTTACTGCAGTACGCCCATGTATGGTACATATATTGCAAAACGCTGTTTGCTCTATTTGTTTTATGAAAATATTAAACTTCTGATAAAAAAATATTTAAAATATTTGAATAAAACTACTATTACTATTACTCGTTGATCTCTTCAAAAAGCTTTGTTCAGAATTTATGAAATTAAAAAAAATTATTATCTATGTAGTACAAATAAATATAAACAAACTTGTTGTTTTTTTGTTAAAAAAAATATTATATTATACTCTTTATGCAAAATTGATTTAATAAATATTTTAAACTAAAAAAAATTCTAAGGTTGGTGCGTTTTTTTGTAAATGGCGCATTTTTCTCTCCATCTTGGTGCGTTTTGAAATTTAAAAGTTGACAACGCTGTCTGCGATATATAGTAGCATGATACAATTACACTAGGTACATGCACAAGCCCAGCCTGTCACTGTATACATTGCCCCTAATTGTCAAACTTTGTTTACAAGCTGCAAAAATGTTAATGTATGTGTGTAAATAAAATGATTACAGTGTTGCCAATGAATTTACACATGGCTGTGTCTCCAATTACACATTGAAGAAAATTACACTACACATCTTTTGTGTAGGTTAAAATTAAAACAATAATAAATAAAAATAGAACCCAAAGTAGAATTACACACATATTATACAAGAATTTAATTACATCGCCTACACATGTGAGTAGAAATTACACACTGTCTAACTACATCCATATTGGCAACACTGAATAACTATAATCATGCAGGAATGCCGCGTCTGCAATTCTACTTTAGTTACCCTGTAATTGTTATTTTTATAAACAAAAGACAGTTGTTTCCGACAATTTGGGTTTTGTTTATACCAACAAAATACATGTGCTTTTTGGTGTTGTAATTTTGTTGTAGTTCTGCATGTACCTAGTGTAATTGTATCATGTATAGTAGTGAGTTGATAGTTAAGAGCAGTCTGTGCTTTACAATAAGTGAGTTGGTATTGTACTATGCTAAACTATAGGACAGTCTATAGTGGCAGCAAAGTCTGTCGTGAAAGTGAGATAATTGTGGAGTAGCAGTAGCGCAGCGAATAGACGTGTGGAAAGGTGTAAGTAAAGCCAGCAAGTGTTATTGGTGTATCAACTGTATCGCCAGAGTGGGTTTCGTGTGTGACGAGCGGCAGACAAAGAGATTAGTGTATCAACTGTGTCGGCAGAGTGAGTCTCGTAAGTGACGAGTAGCAGACACAGAGGTGTCACGTGAATACTTGCGCAGCCAGCTAAGAGACGTGCATAAAATACAGTGAGGAATGCGTAGTGGTAACCAGTTGTGAGTATTTGTATATAATTCAGTATTTTAAGCTGTATTAGTTATTAGAAGTTTTGTACATAGAAACGTTTTTTTTTGAAAATTGTATGGAAAAAATATTTTTTGAAACGAATTTTCGTTATTTTTCATACAAATTTAAAACGTTTAGAAACGATATTTTTTACAAAATCTGCCTTTAGGTTAGTTGTAAGTGTATTTGTAAATTAAATTTGTACCATTCTTAACCCTAATTATTACACTGAGCCTTGTATTCATTTGCAAATCTTCGGGTCCACGGAAAATAGTTTTTAAACAGAGTAAAAACGTAAAAACATGTATGTGTGTATAATATTTAAATTCGTGGAATTCATTTTGATTAAAATGTGTATGTACTTTGTAAACATACTTACATACGTATGCATTAGAGCTCATAAGTAAATAACATAAGTACATACATATAAAATAGTAATGTTTTAATTAATCAAATACTTTCTTAATTGAGAAATTTTTTAGATATTTTAATTGAACTGTAGTGAATTTTAATCAGAAATAATTCATAGTTAGGCTTAAGTTCAGTAATTTCAATTCTTATTGAATGAAATATTTTTATTAATTAATGTGAGTTTCTAAAGAAGAGAAGAAAAATTAAACTTAGCCTTTAAGCTGGGGAAACTAACATTAATTAATAAAAATATTTCATTCAATAAGAATTGAAATTACTGAACTTAAGCCTAACTATGAATTATTTCTGATTAAAATTCACTACAGTTCAATTAAAATATCTAAAAAATTTCTCACTTAATACATCATGGGCACGTGACAAAAATATGTTCACTTGGCAATCACTGTTCACTTGGTTATCACAGTTTCAGAACGCTGGAATAACCAAAATAAAACTGTAGAATGCAACAACAAGTAACATAGACCACTACAAAAATACTTACATGCATGTACCGATGGTACATCGAATAAGTAAAAATAATTAATGTGATGATCGTAAAAAGATAAGTAAGAATAGTTAAACATACTGAGGTAGAGTAAAATAATTTCGTGCTAACCTAAATAGAAAAATGAAAAATTGGAAAAAACAGAAAATTAATAGTGATACTTATAAATGTGTTTACCAAAGGTAAATCAATTGTATACACAACAATCGTTTCTCATATTCCGTTCATTGTACATTTAAGTTAAATAGCTGATGTTAATAAGAATCTCTACCCAAGTAGATAGACTAGGGTGCTGATGAAGTGCGTGGCTGCACAGAAAAGTATCGGTATTTCCCCCAGCTTAAAGTCTAAGTTTAATTTTTCTTCTCTTCTTTAGAAACTCACATTAATTAATAAAAATATTTCATTCAATAAGAATTGAAATTACTGAACTTAAGCCTAACTATGAATTATTTCTGATTAAAATTCACTACAGTTCAATTAAAATATCTAAAAAATTTCTCACTTAATACATCATGGGCACGTGACAAAAATATGTTCACTTGGCAATCACTATTCACTTGGTTATCACAGTTTTAGAACGCTGGAATAACCAAAATAAAACTGTAGAATGCAACAACAAGTAACATAGACCACTACAAAAATACTTACATGCATGTACCGATGGTACATCGAATAAGTAAAAATAATTAATGTGATGATCGTAAAAAGATAAGTAAGAATAGTTAAACATACTGAGGTAGAGTAAAATAATTTCGTGCTAACCTAAATAGAAAAATGAAAAATTGGAAAAAACAGAAAATTAATAGTGATACTTATAAATGTGTTTACCAAAGGTAAATCAATTGTATACACAACAATCGTTTCTCATATTCCGTTCATTGTACATTTAAGTTAAATAGCTGATGTTAATAAGAATCTCTACCCAAGTAGATAGACTAGGGTGCTGATGAAGTGCGTGGCTACACAGAAAAGTATCGGTATTTCCCCCAGCTTAAAGTCTAAGTTTAATTTTTCTTCTCTGCTTTAGAAACTCACATTAATTAATAAAAATATTTCATTCAATAAGAATTGAAATTACTGAACTTAAGCCTAACTATGCATTATTTCTGATTACTTTCTTAATTATTTCGCTGAAACTATTCTATTCTATTTACTTTATTTTGATTGCAAGTTTTGAAATCCATAAGAACGAAAATGCGCCTAGGAGGGTTTAAAAATTATTATTATTTTATTTAAATGAACTCCATTATTAGACTTCTTTTCATCTACTTATGCCAACGATCAAATAAATGATTCTGTCATATTCTGTCATCATTCTTGGACCATGGAAGTCAGCCCATTATATTTCCATTATTTGATAGATGCTCAGTTCTTGAAGGCTTAAAAAAGCTGAAGTTTTCGTATAAAAGTCAACCTGATAATGTACCTAGTTGTCTTCTTATTAAATGTGCTGATGCTTTTGTGCTCCCTCTTACTTTATTATTCAATTTGTCGTTAAAGTTTGGTATATTTCCAGATCTATGGAAGGATTCCTTTATTATCCCGTTGTTTAAATCTGGTAGCAAAGCTGACATCAAAAATTACAGGGGAGTCGCTAAATTAAGTATCATACCAAAACTCTTTGAAAAACTAATTAATGATTATTTGTGTCATCACGTATCATCTTTATTATCGCCTAACCAACATGGTTTTCGGAAAGGCTGTTCAACTGTAACTAATCTCTTACAATTCACAACTTTGGTCAATCGTGGTTTTTGCAATAAACAACAAACTGATGTTATTTATACAGATTTCCGTAAGGCATTTGATAAGGTCAACCATAAACTTCTTTTGAAGAAGCTACACTCCATGGGTTTTTCGAAAAACTTCTTAAATTGGATCAGTTCATACTTAACTAACAGGAAACAAAATGTCATATTTAAAAATATTAAATCTTTATTATCTAAATCTATTCCCGTTACATCTGGTGTTCCACAAGGAAGTCATCTTGGACCACTCCTTTTTTCTTTATTTATCAATAATTTACCTAGTGTAATCAAGAATTCGTTCATATTAATGTACGCTGATGATGTAAAAATATTCCTTAGCTACAATGACTACAAAGATCATTTGTTACTACAAGAAGATTTGAATTCCTTACATTCCTGGTGTGATATGAACTTTATGCAATTAAATTTTAAAAAATGTAAGCATATGTGTTTCTACCGAAAGAACCATTTGGCCGTTAAATACTTCTTAGGCAGCTATGAGCTGGAAACTGTTTGTGCTTTTACTGATCTTGGAATATTACTGGATCCTAAACTTAATTTTATTCAACATATTACATTAATTATAAATAAAGCAAGATGTCTACTCGGCTTCATCAAACGTTGGGCTAAGGAATTTGAAGACCCCTATATTACTAAGCAACTCTTTACATCTCTTGTTCGTCCTGTCCTGGAATATAGCTCAATAATTTGGGATCCAACATATAAAATATATATTAATGCAATTGAATCGGTACAAAAACAATTTTTAATTTTTAGCCTTCGCGGATTGCAATGGAATCCCCTACGTCTTCCTTCGTATCAAGCTAGGCTTGCGCTTATTAAACTACCATCCTTAAGTAGTCGAAGAACTATGCTAAATGTTATATGTATTTTAAATGTAATTAATGGTAATACTGGCTGCAAGTTTTTAATTAAAAACGTTTCTTTTTGCATTCCGCAGCGACCTACACGACATTACTCACCACTTTCTATTAAAGCGTTTAGAACCAATTATGCTAATTCTGATCCCTTTATAAGAAGTTGTAGAGATTTTAATAAACTTTATTTTTATGCTGATTTCTCTTTGAAAGATCATTTAATCAAAAGTAATATTCTAATCGCATTGAATAATTAATAACTTTTGCAAAATTGTATATACGTACATGTATAAATAGTCTGTAAGAATTGTAAATTCATAGACTTAGTAAGTAAATAAATAAATAAATAAATAATATTAATAGCAACTGTAAGGCTCAAGTCTCTAACCTTAATATTTGTCGTTGTGAATTAGCAGAACAAATTTGGAGCAACTTCTTCGGAAAGACGAAGTACTTGGCTAATTAATTTCCAAGAATGTCTATGCTTGCAGCAGGACCTCAGTCACATAAAAAACTTATTATATCTTCACTTGCTCGTTTTATCCTTTTCTTATTAATGTTCGTACCTACTTATAATAATTTATTTTTACTCGCAAATAATATAAATATGCATACATGTGTGTAATTTTTAACAAGAGCACATACATACATATGACTTTTTGTTTGCTGGGTGTTTATCAGTATAAATAAAATCAAATAAAATGCGCAACAGCTATTCCAAACATTGATGTGAGTTCAATATCTTTTGTTATGATCATACGTATTATTATTATTTTTATTGGTATTATTATTAACCAAAAATAGTTTTTTGTACGCTTGTGTGTATGTTTGTACAATTATATACATACTTATGTATCTAGGCGCACGGCAGTTCGCCAGGCCAAGTTCTGACCAATGCACGCAATCGTAAAATTATGACATTTGAACCATAATTAGAATAAATTTATATATTTTAATGCCCTGCGGCTCAGCATATTTATATATACCATTTATGTGGTTATTATTATCCGTTTGCAACGAAACTTGACACGAATACTAAGTGCTGACCGAAAAAATTTTGAGTTTGGAAAAGTGGGCAGGGTTACGCTCGTAAAAATTGTAAATTAAAAGTTGTGCTAGGGAGATGAAATTTGATATACAAGTAGGTCTAGCTGAGAAACCAACTAGAAAAACCTAAAACCTAGAAATTTTAGTTAAAAGTTAATTTTATTATTATTTTATTTCTTTCCAGACGACTCTTACCAGATTGCGTACACACTAGAGTATCCAATCGATTAATCGTTGTTCGATTAATCGACGAATTTTTTTCAAATAATTTTTTGATTCAGAAAAAATAGCGAATTTGGATTAAGGAATAATCGATCAATTTAAACCGATTAATCGATTTAAATTATTTTTAAATAAATTCTTTCTTTATATAAATGTAATACCACTTTAATTGATTTTAAAAAAATTCGTCCGTTAAAATTGTATTTCAAATAGACATGTTTAGTGGTCACTGCTGCACATATTTTAATTACACTTGCTTTCGAACACATTTTTCTCCTTTTTTCGATCAGCTGTTAGTGTTTTGTTTACCTATAAGTTTATGTTTTACTTTCATGACCAGAGACCTGCGCCGTCACGGCTTAGCCGGCGCAAGCCGCGCCGCCGATGATTTTTGGCAGCCGCCGTTAATTTTTCGGCTAAGGGTCGGCTAAAAATTAGCCGCCGATTTAAGTCAGACGATTAAAATTAGCCGCCGATTTTTTTAATTTATTTTTTAGTTTGACTTTTTTATGCTGAATTTACTTTAAATAAGTTTTTATATGGAAAAGAAAATAAAATTAAATGTTGTAAAAAATGTTGGGACACATATAGTTCGGCTATAATGAACATTGATTAAAATTTACTCACACTCTTGTTTATTCTTTTGCTTTTGCTACATTTAATTTACGCAGCAGTTACACGAACAAGCTTTATTTTAGTTTTACACACATTACTGCAGCACAAAAATTTTTCTGTATTGTATTGGACATACAGAAACATTAACCCCCTTATGCAAAAACGATTATTAAAGTTAAAGTTGGTTTAACAAACGAATTTTGTATAGCAAAACCGGTTTTAACACATGCTTTAACTTTAACAAATGTTTTTGCATAAGACAGTAAATAATTAACTATCACAATTTGGTAACAATTTTGTGACAGTATGTAAGTACATATACATACATATGTACGTATGAATGTGTTGTTATCCTATTTAAAAATATGATGATGATTTTATAATTTGATGATTTTATATCATGATGAATCAAACAAGTATTTGAAAAATACCGGGCCTGATTCACGATATCGATTGCGTTCGACTTGTCGCACACTTACATTCAAAACAAAAACAAATTCTAAAACTTTGTTGTTGTTTCCAATGTAAAGTGTGCGACAACGTTCTACTTGTCGATATCGTGAACCAGGCCCACCGTCTTTGAAATTAAATTTGATATCAAAATGAATTTATCAGGCCTTGAGCTCTGATGATTATATCATAAGGCTGCTATAATATTAATAAATTTAGTCTATACGTGATGAATTTTCATCATGATATCAATTTGACATTCATGATATAAATTCATCAGGTGTGGACACTATGTTATAGTGCGTTTCCATTGTGGGTAAAATATGTCGGCACTTTTTTATTATATTGTAAATGTTTTTCAGTTCGCAAATTCGCAATAACTTGATAGTTTTGTTTACATTATTTTTAACAGTATATATTAAGGCAGTGATACACTGTCATACAAAGTCGTGCGATTTTTTAGATTGTGTAGGATAGTGAGTTATGGCCTTTATGCGCCTCCACACGTTTCGACTTGTTGTACAATTTGATTAAGTTGTATAATCAATTGTTACGTTAGAGGTCTGATTGACCAACGGTTGGTCATCTGTTGAATAAAAAATAAAAAAAAAATTTATTTGCATTCAACTGTCGAACAACTTAGCTATCAAATTGGTGCGTGTGATGGCGATTTTTTCTTTTGTTTGTCATTTTCATTCAAACGTTTTGTAAGGAACATTTTGCGCAGGAAACAATAAGTGTGAAAAAACATGATTTTATAATACTTATTTTCATCTTTTTTCTCCATTAAAATTTTATTATAAATACATATATGAAACACAATTTTACTACCAGTTGCAACGTGTAGGGGCCGCTTTACAGTGAGATTACACGAGATGTAAGTTTGGAAATGTTTGTATTGGCGATTGTCAAAATGTGTTTCTAACAAAAAAAATTCTGTGTACACCGTAAATGTTAGTGTTCAAACACATGTTTGGATATAATTGCTCAAATACAAATCGGATAATTATTTACATTAGCTTTACTGTATAATAACAGCGTGACGCTGATATACATAGCATGAAATTTTTATTCCGTTATTCTGCTGATTTTTCTCTGCTTTAAATTTATGTATACTTATCAGTGTTACCGAAGTCGCTTTTACATGATATAAAGCCAAAATTTCAAATTTATCCAAAAGATTACAAATTACACTATCAGTTTATGTGAATTATCCTATTCATAGAACAGTTTTTTTACTTTTGACCGGCAATACTAGAAAAATAGAATAAATTTGCATTATGAGTTTGACATAACATTACATGAACTCATAATATATTGTCAACGGTGAGCATGATAAAGATTTCCCTACATGATAATGCAAGGTATTCAGACTTAGTGGATTCAAAATATTATGAAATTCTCCTACCTGCTCTTTTTAGATGAATGCCTTAAATTTTTTGCATATTATAATTATCATCACACAAAAAATCAATCTTTTGCATAGTGCATACTATGGAATTTTGTGGCATCACAATAGCGTGTACTAGTGGCAACATTTGTCATTTCCAAAATTTTTTATAGTGTGGCATTGCTTTCCATATAAAAAACATAATGTGAACGGCGATGCACACATTTTGAAAATGACACCTCAAAATGACAACACAAAAAAATGCCAGATGTGTACTCCGCATAAGATTTATTTTTTCTTAATTGCACTTAATATTTGTTTTCTGTTATTATTCTTCAAAATACTTTCTTAAGTGCACCTTGTATACGTGCACGATTAACATATTTTTTTGGCAGTTTCCAATTATTTTCATATAAAATGTTAAGATTAGCTGCATTTTGGACTTACATACTTGCAGAAATTATTGTAAAAAGTTGATTGTGCAGCTAAGTCCAAATTACTATGGTCGTTAATAGTTATTACCAAAAGTATTAACAGCAACAAGTAGTAACATTTTTGAGTCATTGAGCAGAGTTACAGCAAATGTTCTATGAATATGCGTACATACTACATATCGGTTATTACATAATTCGATTTGGAAAACAAAGCCTTTGAAACTAATTTCCGATTCGAAACTAAAATCGTTTTTCATAATTCGTTCGTATGAGATACAGAGATGTTGTTCAAGAAAACTAGTAATGCCCATTTTGTATGGGTGTAACCTTGGCATTATTCTTATTTTAATGTCAAAGTTGTCAGCAGTTGCGTATAAATGTCAAAGACCAAAACAACAATTTTTGAAAGTTTTTTATTTCAAAATCAAAAGTGTTATTTCCGTTAAAATTAATTAAAATAAAATTTCCTAAACAAAAAAGGTAAATATTTAAATTGCAGGAAAATTTTATTTAACAAGTATTGTCTCCCATTTTTACACAGAAGACGGTCACACTGATACTTCAATCGACGTTAGCAGAATTAAAACCACTGCATTCATGTTTAAATCCTCATAGTTTTTGGTTGAAAATTAGTTGAGTGTTTTCTAATATAAAGTGTAAAATGGATGAAAATAAAATTACCAACTTTTTTAACAAGAGTGGACAAAGTTCTTCAAAAGATCAATGTGACCCTGATGTATCCAGCTCAGATGAATCGGTGAAGCTAAGCGAGCTAGAGGCAGATGTTCTAAAATATGAAGACATTTTGAATGAAAAAGCAGAGCTAAAAAATAAAACTACAATAGTTTTAAACAAAAGGACCGCGGGAGGATCTCCAGTATGGAATCACTTTGGTCAAATGGTCATAAATAACAAACATGTTTTACAGAAATATTTTGTATGTAAAATGTGCTTTGAAGCAACACCGACTAGAATAAAAGGGTAATTGTTTATGTACGAGTACATATGTACATACATATCGCACATTCAGTTCAATAGTGTCATAACTCAAAAAACTAGTTTTGCAGGAAATACGTTTAAAGTTTTCAATTTACATACAACTCAATGAAGGCATGAATAAATATTCTTCTCTCACGAAGTGATAGTACAAGTTATTTATTTGAAATTTTTACGCAAGATAAAATACGAAATGCATAATTATTCTGCATTATCAACTCAAAAAACGAATTTTTATAGTTATGCCACTATTGAACTGGATGTGCGATATGTAGATGCATAATGTATTGAATTCTGTGGCAAAAAAGTGCTCAAGTTGACTAAAGCAATCTAATTTTTTCAAAAGTTTTTGACGGTACTATAATTTTATAAGGATATATGATTTATTTCTTCCGTCCTTCAACTTAATGCGATAACATTTAAGGAGTTACAGTTTTGAAGTAAACTTTGCATAAGTTGACTTAAGCGCTTATTCGTTATTGCCACAGAATTTTCGACCACTTTATAAATCATACATAGATACTACAATCTATGTACATATATTTACATAGGTAAAATGATCCAACACGCATAATGCATACCTATGGTCTCAATGCCCTAACTCGTATTTCTTACGACATTGAGTTTTTCAGTGATTCCAATACATTTCACCATGTGTATTTGCCTCGTCACAAAAAATTATTGCAATAGTTTAAAAATAACACTTTTACTAGCAATTGTACAAAGCAGTTTGTACAAGCAGTTGTACTGTTTCTATTATGCTTTTACCTTCTGTAAAGTTACAATTATTTCAGTTAGAGCCTTTCTACTTGTGACCAACGATATGTATGCAAATGTGCATAATCCTTCATTTACATTATATTTGTTACAATGTAGAACCTACATACCAATGATGTGCCGAATGTCATTTTTTATATTCGCTAATACGAATACGAATATTTTTTTAATCAATTCGCGAATACGAAATTCTTTTTTTAATAAGCGCAAACTAATATTTTAGTGTAATGCATTTAAAAATAAATATTTGTATTCGTCTGAATTTGGTGAATTCGAATACTTTGCTTTCTCTGGTTTTAGAATCGGCACTTTTAGTTGCTCAACTTTGGATTTTATAATAAGAAAGAAAAAGATAGGTATACAAAAGGTATATATTTCTTTCTCAACTCTCTCATGCAAAATTAAAAGTTGAGCAACTAAAACTGCCGAGTCTGAAACCAGAGTTTATCTAAAAACTGCCGAATATTTGGAAATTAGAATGCGAATACGAATATTCGCACATCACTACTATATAGTTACATATGTACAGTACTGTGCAAAACAAAAGTAACAAATTCTGCAAAAATAAATGCAGACGATTATTTACGAATATACATCATATCCGACAAAAAATGTGAACGTAATTCATTTGTATTTATATGCCCTATGTAGCACTTTAATTAAAGTCTTTGTAAACAAATTGAAATGTATATATATGTATATATATATATCACATGTATAAAAACTGTGATTATAATATTTATGTCAGATTCCACTCAAAATGCCAAATAACTGTTGGCTAGGCCGAAATGACTATATCATGTCAATTGTATAGAATTTGTATTCCTTAATAAATAAATCGGTTTCCTATTGTTATTTTCATGTACGGTTTTTTACATTGTGGCCATATTTAATAAATCAAATAATGAAAAGAGTAATTCAGCCAGTCCTAATAAAATCATTAATCGTTAATTTATACCGTTTGCAATTTATGTTTCGATATACATAAATAAAGAATAGAAATATTTTCAGATTCGGAGTGTGCACTTCAACTTCAAATCTAAGTCAACATTTGCGAAACTTTCACGGTATAAATATAAAATCAAAAACAACAGAGTTATCATGTAAAAAAACAAAATCAATTCTTTTTGGAAATAATAATTTGCTGAATAAATCAGAAACACAAAAATATGCAAATGCTCGCCTTCTCGTTCAAATGTGTTGCAAAGACCTTCGACCTTTCAATATAGTCGAACAGGCTGGATTTATAAATTATATGCAAGCGATCAAACCCAATATTCAAATGCCATCGGCCACAACTCTTAGTCGATCAGCTTTAAATGATGTGTACGTAACATATGAAAATACCATAAAAGAATACATTATAAAAAAAAGCCCGAAAAACGTTTCGCTTGTACTGGATATGTGGACGGACTCCTTCAAAAGACGAAGCTATATAAATATTCGTGCCATTTTCTGCCATCAATTTCAGCCAATTTACATTACTTTGAAAACGGAAATATTTCCTCACCCGCATAATAAATATACAATATCTCAAAACATATGTAATACCTTACGAAATTTTAAACTTGATAAAAAAGAAATTGTTGTGATAAGTGATGGTGCAAGCAATATAATTGCGGCTATGAATCTTGTTAACATGAAAAGACTTGGTTGTTCCAGTCATAGCTTGCACAGACTAATTGTGCATGATATTTTACAAAACAGAGAATTCGGTGTCTTCCATGGTATTGTAAATAAATTAAAACGTATTTTTAAATGTCTAAACTACAATACAGAAATTGTATTGAAAATTCAAAGTGCTTTTGAGGATGATATTGTATTCCGTACACTAAGCGAAGTTATGGAGCTGTACAACGCAATAGAGACTGAGGAGCAGTTTAAACTTTATGATGATCAGCACGATGATATTGATTGTGATTTGGCAAAGAAACCTATGGGAACCCTAAAAAACTCGAATGACACTAGGTGGAACACTTTGTGTTACATGTTTCGCAGTTTTTCCACTAATGAAAAAGTCGTAAACATTGCATTGGTTGAAATTGGAAAGACAGAGCTTGCCCTTAATAAGATGGAGAAGTTATTATTGGCCGAATTTTTAAAGTTCTTAGAAATTTTTGAAAATGCGACAAAACACCTTCAAGGAAGAAAATATCCAACTATTAGCTGCAATATTGTTTTTCATGAACATATTTTAGACTGCCTAACAGAAAATTATAAAACTGCAAGTTTTGAAGAAAGCATAAATATATATAACTATTCAATGATTGCTTTTGCAAAAAGATTAAAAATACGCAAAATTCATGTTGTTGCTGCCTTGCTAGACCCCATACAAAAAAATTGGCAGAGAATAGATAAGTGGCTTAAAAAAATTCCCGCCAAATATAAGTTTGATTTGTACGAAGAGTTAAAAGATGATGACCCCGATGGAGGAATAACGCGAACGGAACTTATTCTAAGGGAAATACAAGAAATGTATGACAACGGTGACGTTTTAAATATGCCAACATCCTCATATATGGCGAAACGACAAGTAATAAGCTTAAAAATAAATTGCTACAATAAATTTTAACGATAAACTTTTTTCATAAACAAGACAAAAATACATTTAACTGGACCATTGCGTCGTTTGTTTCTGCTACATCAAATAATGAAGAAGATGATCCACTTAAACTTGAAGTTTTGAAATACTTTGCAATGACAGATCATGACACAGACACTTACAACTTTTGGAAAAAAAAATGAAAAAGTAATTGTCTTTATGATCTAGATAAATTGCACCAAATTTGCTTACAATAAAATTTTTGTATTTTAGGAGTACCCACAAACGGCTAAGCTTGCTGCTTATATTCTAAGTATACCGTCTACAAGTGCATCTGCAGAAGAAGCCTTTTCTAGCGCTGGATCGCTAGTAACGGCCAAAAGGTCAAATTTGAACCCCTTAACTGTGAAGCAATTTCTTTTTGTTCACGACAATTATGATTTAGTCAACGATATTATCAAAAAATAAGGAGATTATATATCGGTCTTGTGTACATTGATATGTGTACAATTATTTGCTTATATTCAAATTTTTTTTTACAAACAAAAGAAACGAAGGTTGGAATGGAACATATGTATGTTTGCATTTATGTTTATTTCCACTTATTTTCAAGTATGTATTTGAACTCCAATTTTTTCAGTACTTATAACAATATTATATTATATTTTTGGTATAGGTATTTCACAGTTTAATGCATTTAATACAATAAATCAGGGCCTTTTTATCACGTCAATGCAATCGTCCTGATGATATTCTGTGTTTTCGTGTTTAAACTGTCAAAAGTTGTTTGCTCCACATATTTTCATTTCATGTTTGTGTATATTTCTGACAACTTAAGCATAAAGTTCTTTTTGTATTGCTGTGTTTTTTAAGAATTGCATAGAGCTAATAAATAGAAAATCACTAAATTTCACTCCCACTCACTTTGGAATTTAAAACCACTTATACGCGCTAAATACGTAATATATTTTCTAAATCCTTTTTCAATCGTCATAGTTATTGTTATTATATGTACATATATCGTCTACTTCTAATAATAAACATATATAGTAAAACAAACCTAATTATTTAACAGTTTTTATTTATGTGATACACATTTAAATTTAATTGAGCTAGAAACTAATCTTGATTAAAGTTTTTATTTGTTTATTTTTATTTGAGACAGTAGAGAGCAACCGCTTAAGCTGAATGAAAGGAATTTCAGATTTAATACTGTTTTGTGTCTTTGTCTTTGTATGAACTAGCTTTGATGTCAATGTAAAAGAAAATGCTTTTCATATTTTCAAATTTTAGAGACTTCAGTACAAAAGTAACGGCCAAATTATAAACGATAATAGAACTGGGTTACTCCATTCAATCCCAATTATTTCATTTGGTGTTTCCTTTCCCTGTTTATACCATTTATCAACATATATACATATACATATTTTTAGCTAAAATTGCTAAACAATGAAAAACTAACTATACCGTAAGTAAATTTTAATATCTGGATTTAAGCCGGCTTAGCCGTCTTTTTGTAAGAGCCGTGCAAAAAGCGGCTAGCCGATATATTTGTCGGCTGACAGCCGAATTTGAGCCGCCGCCGATGATTTTCATGCCAGCCGCCGCCGCCGATGAAAATCCTTCGGCGCAGGTCTCTGTTCATGACACACATTCATTTGTAGCAAAGTGAGAATTTATATGAAGTAAAAATAACTTTAATTTAAACATTTGTTAAAGAAAACATATCGTCAAAGTGAAACAAATAATTAAACGTAAGTATTTAATATGATAGTATAATAAAAATATTGGAAATAAAAATGGTGTTTTCTTTTAGAATGAGTTTGGTTTGGCAACATTTTACAAAAGATGGAAAGAATGCAAAATGCATTTGCATTTGCGCCAAGTGCATAACACTACTATAGATGATGAACCAACAACATCCGCTAAAGTCACAACTGGTCCTATTACTAAATATATAAAAAGAGACACACAATCTTCTCTAGAAGAAATAATTTGTAGATGCATTGCAGAAGATGGCATGTCAGTGCGTTTTTTAAAAAAATCCAAAGTGATCTCGTCATTTGTAAACTTAAAAGGTTTAAAAATGCCTTTAATTGAATCCACAATATCGAATATAATAGATAAATTCTATGCTACCAAGAAACACGCACTTATTTTAGAAATTGCAGAAATTCTAAATGGAAATGGACGATTTTCGATCACTGTAGATGAGTGGCCCGACATCTCTTACACAAAATATGTAAACGTAACATTAAGAATTTATTATTCAAAAACAAAGTCTTTCAAAGTATTTAATTTGGGCCTAGAAGAAATTAAAACAAGAGGAACCGCTGCAAATGCTTATTGTTTAATAAACAGGAAGCTTGAAGAATTTGGAATAAATTTCCAAAAGCATATAGTTGGGTCTACAATGAAAAAATATGGAAATGATATAGATGCGGAATCACAACTATGCTTAAACCATGCCATTCATTTGTCTGTTGTTGACACTCTTTATGCAAAAATCACTAAAATAATGCCAGATGAAAATGAAGAGGAAAATTATTATGACAGTGAAGAGGAAAATTATGAAGAAAGTGCAGATGAAAGCGGTAATATTGATATATATGACAATGAAATTGAAATAGACGATCAATTTGACCTGAAAGTAGAAATAAAAGATGTTGTTAATCGCGTACGTAAATGCTGCAAACTATTCAATAAGTCGAACGAAAAACAGCAAAAATTACAAACTTACGTCGTTCTTCAAGAAAAAAAGGAAAATCGACTAACACATGACGTAAAACATCGTTGGTCATCGTTATCTAACATGATTCAAAATTTTCTTCGGATTTATAAATGTGTAAATCATGCATTATCAGATTTTGCCATGCCAGTTTTTACAGACAAAGAAATAAAAGTATTATCAGCATTGAGTACTACCTTACGACCACTTGATGTGGCTATTAAAGAGCTCAGCAAAGATTCTGCAAAATTAATTGAATTGGAAGGTATTATAAAATTTTTAATTAACAATTTAGACAAGGCAAATAATTCGTTTTCAAAGGATTTGACTGCCCACCTTAAGTGTAGAATAAATGATAGACGAATAAAAGTACTTAACACACTTGTTTTATACCTTAACTCGGGAACATTAACCATAAATGATAACTTTTTAAAATATAGCTCCAAAACGGAAACAAAAGACTTTGCCTCGAAAATGTATGATCGGTTATTTCACACTGAAGCTAATCAAAATGTATCAGATGATGATATTGTGTTGGAAGAAGAAGAAGAAATAATTGATATAAATGAAAATAATCTTTTGTTGGAATTGAACGACACTATAAAAAGTATTAAAAATTTAAAAAAATCTAATGTAAACTGTACTATAATTTATGATTTTCTGTATCTAGATAAAACAAAAAAAAGATCAGAAAATCTAGAAAAACTTTTCAATGCAATTCTTTCAGTTTCACCAACATCTACTTTAAGTGAAAGGGTGTTTTCAAAGTCAAGCTTCATTAAAACGAAACCAAAAAATTGACTAAAAGCCAAACATCTTAATTGCATATTATTTTTAAAAGATTATTTTAGAAGATGTGACTAAAAACTTCTAAAATAAAAAAGATGTCATTTTGTATGTACCTAATTAATTATTATTTTTATTTTTATGACAATATGTCGAATAATAAATTTCTTAAATTTTTATTAAACTTTTTTGAATTCACATGAATTATTATTTTAAGTTTTTTTTTTATGTTTTAATATTATTTTTATGTTTTTTATTAATAAAATTTAACTCCTACATTAAATTTGTTTATTTTTCACGTAAGGTATACAGATATACAGAAATTATTCGAGTTATTCGATTAATCGAATTATTCGAGCAATTTAAAAACCTTAATCGTTTAATCGAGCAAATTAAAATCCCAAAATCGATTAATTTTTTAATCGAACAAAACCTAAACCCGATTAATTGGATACTCTAGTACACACTAGCGACCCGTTGTAATGATACAATAGTGCATTTTTAAGGTCTACAATTCAACACCCATCACAATTTAAGTTTAAAAATTGTTATTATAGAACATTTTTCAAAAAGTAGTCAGATCCTCACAGAAACATAAATGTAAGAAAGGCCAAGTTCCTGTCCAAAATTTCGGCCATTAAAAGTAGTGAGATATAAATTTTGATCAAGTTCTTGTTTGCCACAATACCTAACACAGAAATATGTTATGTATTTTATAAATTTGTAATCTTAAGGGTGTCATATAATTTCTAGATAATCTTACAATATTGTCAGATCTGTCAATGTGCTGGCAATCGAAAATTGCCAGTACAATATTCCTTGTCAGTTCACACGGTTGTAAGAAAATCTTACAATTTATTACCAGACGGTTGTATGGCAATAAATTCATCTGACAAAATCGTCAGTCGAAAAATTGTCAGTTCACACGATTGTTATATGCACAAATTGTCAGATCTGTTGTTATGCGTTGCCAGACTCAAAGCATTTTTAGAAATTGTTAAATATCAATCGTTTGTGTTTGTGTTAAATGTAAAAAGCTAATGTATAAATTATTATGGACCATATAGAAGCAATTGCAATGATTTCGTGTGCATATATTTTATTATAAATGTTTTATTTAAAATCAAGCGTGTGCAGTGTTGCCCATAGAAAGAATTCTCTTAAAATGACGCCATTGTCAGATGCATAAGCTTTGCACATCTGACAATATTAAAATGTCTGACAAATATCTGCCAATAATTTTACAATGTGTTCACACGATTGTAAGATGTGTGACAATTTGTTGTCAGCTGGCAGTCTTTCAATGGACTGACAATGCTTTTTCTGACAACGACGTCTGACAAAATTTGTCAGTTCACACTGTTGTAAGAAATTTTGCGCACATTTTACTGGCAATATGGTAAGATCTGACAACCGTCTCTACAGAGCTTTAGAAAAAATTTTTTGTTCTCTTATTTTTTTTCTTTAACTTAAAAAAATAATTAAATAAACGAGAAAATGTGAAATGTATGCTTAAAGCGTACGTTAAATAAAAATTTCCATACAAAAATAGGTTTTAACGTACACTTGCAGCACACGTTAGTTTTTTGCACATGGGGGTTATTCTATAATCGGGTTAACTTAATTTTCAGTAATTTTTCTGTTACCAAATTCAGTATAACAAAATAATATTTGCATTATTTTGCATAATTTAACTGTCAAACAAATCAGAAATTTTTTTAGCATTGAGTCAAAATAAAGTATAAGTTTTAGGAAAAGATAAACATAGTTCTAATAACAACGGAAAATACGAAATACAATAAAACTATGTATTAATCCGTGTATAATTTTATAAATGAATGCTTGAATCAATTAAAAATAAAAATGCTTGTTCATAAAATTTAAAATGAATTTGAAATGAATCTAATTTAAAATTTTTCATTGACATTTTTTTAATCGATTTCTTATTGTGTCACTTTTATAATTTTGTGAGTGGGATTTTTTGATTATACCTAATGTGACCATCCGTCCCGATTTCGGCGGGACAGTCCCGATTTCCAGTTCACCGTCCCGGTGTCCCGGAAGGTAACTTTAAAATGGGAATTTGTCCCGGTTTCCTGTAGCATAATAAACATGTTTGAAAATTTTATATTAATAACAACTTTTCTGTTGCATTACTCTTTATAAAATAGTTTTAACTCAATTTGCAATATATGTACCTATGAAGAAAAAAAATTTGTTTCCTTAAAAAAAACAAAGTACAAATTAAATGGACTAATTTTTATTTTAGCAAAAAAATTAATAGAAGGTACAAAATTGAAAGTAGGAAAATTTGTATAATTTAAACTTGAATTAATATTTTTTGTTAAGTTTTTTTTAACATGTATGCTATGAAAAAGGTTTTTTAATTCTTTAAAAAGTAGCAAATGTTTGAGATTAAAATAAGATTTTAATTTAAATAAATTTGTTTTAACAACAACTTTTTTCTTCCAATACTGTGAAATACGTTTAATTTAATAAATGCAACTTGTCTAAAATTTATATATCTTGTTCGTCACTTGAAGATTTCAAAACTGGTAGTGTAAAAAAACTGGGTAAAAATTATTTTGCGGTGTCCCGGTTTGAGTTACAAAAAAAAAATGGTCACTTTAGTTATACCTAAAAAGCTCTTTTTATTACAAAACGAAAGCTTTTGAAAATGTTTTATAAAAAGCAAATTTTAAACGTTATTGTTTATAAACGAAACATAAAAACGAAAGGGCTTATGTTTTCTATAAACAGGCTGTAAAACATTTATTTATTCTCATGTGAGTGACAACAAAAGACCTATAAGTTTTCTACACTCGTAAAATTTTTTATGTAAATTTAATTAAAATTCGCTCTACATATCTTTCATTTGACTTTAACGAAAATTATATTTAATTTTTAATGTTGAAATTTTAACTGAGTTAAAACTCTAAGAAAAATTTTTTTCTTTTATTTTACACTTTAACTTACAAAAATAAATAAATAAACGAGAAAAGGTGAGACTTTCTCCGCTATGCAAAAAAATTACGTGTGCTTGAAGTGTACCGTAAATTAAAATTTCCATACAAAAACCGGTTTTAACAAACACTTGAAGCATACGTTATTTTTATTTTGCACATGGGGATTTTTCTTTAATAGGATTAACTTAACTTGCACAAGAACGAATCTCAACTTCCATATAAAGAAAAAAAATTCTCCTGTTGCTGTAAATTTCTGTTACCAAATTCAGTATAACAAAATAATATTTGCATTATTTTCCATAATTTAACTTTCAAACAAATCACAAAAATTTGTAACATTGAGTCAAAATTAAGTATGAGTTATAGGAACAAATAATAGTTCTAATAACAACGGAAAATACGAAATACAATGAAAATCTATGTTAAGTAGTGTATAATTTTCTAAATTAAAGTAGTGTATAATTTTCTAATGAAAGAAATAATTGCTAACCCCCTTGTTCATAAAATTTTAAATTAATTTTATTTAAAATTTTTCATTGAAATTTTTTAAAATAAATTTTGCTTTTTTATTCCGTCACTGCTATAATTTTGTGAGTGTGTTTTTTGGTTATACCTTAAAATCTCTTTATGACAAAACGAAAGCTTTTGAAAATATTTTATAAAAAGCAAATTTTAAACGTTATTGTATATAAACGAAACATAAAAAACAAAGGGCTTATGTTTTCTAAAAACATACATGTAATTTTTAACAAGAGCACATACATAGGACTTTTTGTTTGCTGGGTGCTTATCAGTATAAATAAAATCAAATAAAATGCAAATCATTAAGGGTTTTCATGAGACTGTTCAAAAGTCTCGCAAGTTTGCCCAATTGCACAAATGGCAAATTTAAGAGTTCTCATGAAAACCCTTATTATTTTATACTTACAAACAATGTAATGACTTTGCTTTTTAGTTAAATTCAATTTTTAGCTTTATAAATACATATGTACATGCATTACTTTTATTGGTATTATTATTAAATAACAAGTAAGAGTGCTATATTCGGCTGTGCTGAATCTTATATACCCTTTACCAATATGCGTTTATGTAGTAGATTTTTTTATATAGGCAATTCTCTTTTTGGTTTTGGCGATTTTTTCGGTTTTTGGCGTTGTTATTTCTTTGTGGAAATTTTTTAGTTTTGGCACTTTATTCTCGTTTTGGCGATTTTTTTCGGTTTTTGTTTTTTTAATTTTGGCGATTTTTTTTATATAGACAATTTATTTTGTTTTGGCGATTTTTTCGGATTTTGGCGCTTTTTTTAATTTTGGCGATTTATTTTCGTTTTGGCGATTTTTTTGATTTAGGTGAATTTTTTCATTTAGGCGTTTTTTTTAATTTTTGGAGATTTTTGTTCATATAAGCGGTTTTCGGCGTTTTTTCATTGTGGGAATTTTTTTAGTTTTGACACGTTTTTCTCGTTATGGCGATTTTTTTCGGTTTTTGTCGTTTTTTTTTAATTTTAGCGATTTTTTTCATTTTGGCGATTTATTTCGTTTTGGCGATTTTTTTAAATTTTTGGCGATTTTATCATTTTCGGATTTTTTAGTTTTACCGGTTTTGAAAATTTCAAGAGTTTAACTCTTACGGTTTCCAAGATATAGCAATTTGTCAAAATTACATAGACAAAATAGCATTAACTGATGGACCACCCTTTAATTAAATTTTTATTTAATTTTAGTGTTAATTTGTTGTAGCCTATATATAAATACACTTATTTTACAAATTTCAAGTGTATGTATGTATACATATGTACATACAATTGTATGTATATTACATGGGATTTTAAAAATTTTCGTCACTCATTTTGGAACACCCTTTAATTTTTACATTTTATATATTTGTTGTTGTAGCGACCAAAGTTCTACATACTCTGTTAAAATTTCAGACCCGTAGCTTTTACCGTTCCTGAGAAAATAGCCTTCTTCCTAAAACATGAAATATGTTTAATTATTAGAAAAAAGTTAAAGTTTTCCAACCCTGGAAACGATTTTTTAATTTGTTAAATTTTTAAAAATTTGTTTTAATTATAAATACTAATTTTATTCATACCGAAGTATAAAATAAGTTAATTTAATAAAAAAGTAATAAAAACTAGTTTTCGGTAGTTATTTTCTATGGGAAAATAGAGTTTGAGTTTTCCAGCTCTGAAATCGTCTGCCCGATTTTGCTGATTTTCAATAGCAAAATTTTTCGGAAAATTTCTGACACACCAGTTCAAGAACGAAGTCTCTAGCTGTTCTGGGAGTTTGGAAAACCGATTTCACGTACAGACAGACGGACAGATGGACAGACGGACATCGCTTGTTCGTCTTCCCTATGCATAAGGATCCAGAATATATATACTTTATGTGTCGCTTATTAATATTGTAGAAATTACAAACGGAATGACAAACCTATATATACCCTTTTACCATTTTTTGGTAAAGGGTATAAAAAATATATTTTTGTACGCTTGTGTGTATGTGTGTATATGTAAAATATGTGTATATAAAATATACATATGTATATTTTACACATTCATACGTATATAAATATAAATATATACATATGTACCCTATAGGAACTCAAACTCATTTGTAAGTACCTTCAAACTGGTTTTTTAATAACCACAAGTGACTTTTTTCCTTGTCGCCGACTCACAATTTTAACATAGGCATGTCATAGGCAGTAGCCAATTGGCCATCTCTGCATGACTTTTAAATTGACTACTAACTACTTATTTTTTCAACCACTCTAAAGTCACTTAATTTCTGTTATAGTTAAATAAATATTTATGTAAATCTTCATACACATTTGTATATCATATACATACATATGTATATACTATATATAATGAATATATGTATGTATATTGATGTATAGAAATAATTAGTATTTTTATATTTAAAACAAAAATACATTTGTACATTCATACGAAAGTTTTTCCTGCTCATAGAAAATATTATACATATTAAGTATTGAAATTATTATTTTTTTTTCAACACAAACATTTGGCATTTGATTTCATGGCATGCTTCTTTTTATTTTTTTTATTTTCTTTTCATTTACTTATTATTATAAAAAATTTATTATAAAAATTTTTTTTTTTAAAAGTCAAATATCTTCTAAGTTATGAGAGATACGAAAAAACATTTAAGGTCATTATTTATTAAAAATGTTGAGCTTAGATCAAAACGCTTTATCTCATAAAAATCGGATAATTTTTCTAAAAGTTACAAGCCCCAGAATATTTTTTAATCCCATGTTGTCAACTTAGGCCCACTGTAACTCCTGTCTTGCTTAAGCCAGACGGCTGCCAAGACATTTGTTATAAAGCCTGAGTCCTCCTCTACGGATGTTCCAAGTTTCATATAAATCCAATCGGTAGTTTAGAAGTTCCAGATTTATTACCATTTATTTTGCAAAAGTCCCCACTGTGCTGTGGGTTAAAACTGGAAAATTTTTGTTGTGAAACTTTTACCAACTTCCTCATAGTGATTACCATATTAATAGTAATGATGCTTACAAAACACACAATTTGAAATAAAATATTTTTTATGACCATATGATAACATTAATGATGAAAATGTTAGCTTTATTAATTTGAAACAATTAATTTTTGATCTCTTTTTTAAAAGTTTTAAGCAGAATTTATAAAACTTATGTACGAAAATTTATAATTTTTTACAAATTAATGTGTGTGCCCTTAATTATGAAACATGTATAAGTCATATATTTCTTTGGTCGAGATATTCAGTATATTACATATGAACAAATCCAAAATTATTTTTTATTTTTCCTACAGTTCAACTAATGTAAAAAAAATTCTCATTTACAAAAAAAATAATATTATACTTTTTGTGAAAATTTTTAATGCAATAAACATTTTAAAATTAAAAAAAAAGAAATTCTAAGCTTGGTGCGTTTTTTTTTGTAAATGGCGCGCTTTTTTCTCAATTTTGGTGCGTTTTGAAATTTCAAAGTTGACAACGCTGGACACATCCGTTTAAAAAAGAGAGATACACGGGCTTTAATAATCATAACTCCAGATGATAAAGCTGCTTAATAACTATCACTTACCTTATGTCCGACATTGGTTGGGCCTAATAATTATACTTTAGATTTAAGATTTGAATACTTATTGTTAGTTCATATTTGAAGATACAATAAATAAAAACATGCATAAAAAAGAAATATTCTTGTGGGTTTAAGAATTTGTTGGACGACTATGTTATAGTTGAAATCAATTGATGCTGAGAATTATTTGAATTGAATATTTGGTTCCTCGTCTGAAAAACTTAGTGTACAATTAACCGTTGCAAGCGTTGCATTTTATATAAAAAACGTTCTTGTACTCAAACTTTGGCTGCTTTGGCTCCAGAAAGAACTGTTTTGGACCGACCCTTTAACACCACTGGTGTAGACTTTGATATAAAAAATTGCAATGACCGTGCTTGTAAAATAACGAAAGCATACGTTTTTATTTTTGTTTGTTTTTATACAAAGGCCGTTCATTTAGAGGCTACAACTGACTTGTCAGCGGACGCATTTTTGGCAGCTTTTCATATTTTTATTGCTAGACGAGGTTGTCAGCTTTGAGAACGGAACAAATTTTATGGGAGCTTCTAAGAGAAATTCAAAGAGATTTTCGAAAATTTCTAGCATAATGTAAAGCCCGAATGACCTCTACTTTCGGCCTACAAGGTCTTACGGGATTTTTTAAGCTGCTGTTAAAAAACTTAAAACGCATTTTCGAAAGGAGGTGCAGAATATAAAATATACATTCGAAGAACTTTCCATAATATAGGCAAGAATTGAAACTTGCCTGAATTCTCGGCCCTTGTGTCCCTTATGGGACAACTCCAATAAACATGTGGCACTTACGCCCGGCCATTTCTTAATAGGCTGTCCAATATTAGCGCCGCTGGAACCTATGGTTTTTGAAACCCATTATGGCATAATAAATAGATACCGCAAAGTTAGAGCATTTTCACAAGATTTTTGTCGCCTATGGAAGGAAGAATATTTGCAAAACTTACACAAAAGATATAAATGGAAATTCCATAAAAAAAGTTGACGACTTGGTAGCTATTCGCCATGAGCATCTTTCTCCGATTTCCTGGAAATTAGGGCGCGTCAATATGACTTATCCAGGAAGTGATGACCACGTTCGAGTCGCCTGAATGAAAATAATAAGACGAAAATAAATCGCTAAAATTAAAAAAACGCCAAAAACCGAAAAAAATCGCCAAAAAAAAAAATTGCCTATATGAAAAAAAATCGCCAAAATTAAAAAAAAAACGCTAAACACTGAAAAAAATTGCCAAAACAAAAAAAAAATTGCCTATATGAAAAAAAATTGCCAAAATTAAAAAAACGCCAAAAACCGAAAATAGTCGCCAAAACGAGAAAAAAGTGTCAAAACTAAAAAAATTGCCAAAAAGAAATCAAAACGCCAAAAACCAAAAAAGTCGCCAAAACAAAACAAAAAATGCCTATATGAAAAAAATTGCCAAAAAATAAAAAAATCACCCAAATGAAAAAATTTTCAAAATCAAACAAATTGCCAAGAGAAAAAAGTCGCCAAAATTAAAAAAAAAACCAAAAACCGAGAAAATCGCCAAAACAAATAAAAATTGCCTATATGAAAAAAAATCTCCTAAATGAAAAAAATTTTCAAAATCAAACAAATTGCCAAAAGGAAAAAAGTCGCCAAAATTAAAAAAAAGCCAAAAACCGAAAAAAATCGCCAAAACGAGAAAAAAAGTGTCAAAACTAAAAAAATTGCCACAAAAAAATAAAAAAAAATAAAATATATAAAAAATAAAAAAATCGCCTAAATGAAAAAAATCGTCAAAATCAAAAAAATCGCCAGAACAAAAAAATCGCCAAAATTAAAAAAAACGCAAAAAATCGAAAAAATCACCAAAACCAAAAAAATTGCCTATATGAAAAAAATCGCAAAAAACCACCAAGTTAAACATAATGCCTAAATCCTAAAAATTGCACAAAAAGTATGATTTTTTTCACAAAACTAATATGTACCTACATATCTCTGTGCTTATGTATGTATCTCTATACTACATAAACGCACTTTGGTAAAGGGTATATAAGATTCGGCACAGCCGAATATAGCACTCTTACTTGTTTTTAAATTCTTAAAGATCTCAGAAAACACTTATTGGAGTTTTTTAAAATAAATTTAAAGAATTTTCATGTCAGTTTTTAAGTTTTCAACAATGTCATATCTAGATTGAAAACAAAGTTTGGCATTTCTAGCTAAATTGACAAATGTCAATCTATCATTGAAAAACAGCATGAGCGGTTAAAAGCCGTTTAAATTTGTTTCTTGGTTAACTCAAACGTATGTTAAACTAAGTTCAAGTAATTAGTAAAAAACTAACTCACAGTATGCAAAGTTTATATATATATACAAATGTTCGTATGGCCTCAATGTTAAAAAACGAAAACTTGTATTAAAAAAAATATTGTTATTGTACGATTTTATATATTGTGGCCCTGTTTAGTAAATCAAATAATCAAAAGGATGATTAAGTTAATAATTTGATCAAATAAACCGAATCCCCTATACAAACAAACAAAGTTCATATTACTGCAAACAATTGTATTGAAAACTAGTGTTAGTACAAAAACGGATTATGTTATGTTTTTTAATTGCATTAGATTTTAATCCGATTTCTTAAATTAAATTTTATGTACGAATATGAGTTTTGTGTTTTTTAAATAATTGATCCAGGAAGATTGTATTTAATGAAACATTTATTTGCACGAAATAATAAAAAGCGAACTAAAAGACATTTTATTTATCACTTTAAGAGAAAAGTTGAATCTACTATTTAAAGAACACAAAACTCATATTCGTACATAAAATTTAATTAAAGAAATCAGATTAAAAACTAATGCGATTATAAAATAAAAAATAATCCTTTAATAATAATATGAAATATAAATATATCTAGAGTATTCCGTTATTTTCTATAAAATTAATTACGGAATTATCCTTTTGATTATTTGATTTATTAAATATATTAAAAATCGTAGAAAAATATCGTAATCGTAGTAATATATGGACTAATATATGAAATGTATTATAACATATGAGCTTTAATTATGAAGCTCTTCATATGTGGATCCATATATAAATATAAGACTGAAGCCATCTAAGAATGTATGCATACATGATATCTCACATAAGACAGTTTTTGAAATCAAAAAAGCTTGGAATTTTATCACTGGTGAATTGGAAATCCATTAGAAAATACATGCGGTATGCAAAGTTTATATGCGTACCCCCAAAGTTTGAAAAGAAAAACTTTTGTTACAAAAAAACCATTCTTGTATGATTTTATACATTGTGGCCCCATTTAATATATCAAATAATCAAAAGGATAATCCAGCCATTAATTTTATAGAAAATAACAAAATTCTCTTGATAAGAAACAAAGTTCATTTTACTGTACTGAAAACTATTGTTAGACGGATTATTTTTCCTTTTATAATTAATTGCATTAGTTTTTAATCTGATTTCTTAAGCTAAATGTGATGTACGAATATAATTTATGTGTTTTTTAAATAGTTGGTTCACCTTTGATGATTGAAATGACTTTTAGTTCGTTTTGGATTATTTGTCCAAACAAAGGCTTCATTACATACAACCTCTCTTTCAAGTCTAAAAGAATTTAATTTTAGTAATTTAATATAATGCACAGCAGTGCGCTTTTGTGAATCAAGAGTGTATGAATATGAACTTTTATACTGTGGAGGGAGTTTACACATATGTACATGTATGAAAATGTTTGAATATATATAATCATACAGGCATGTTCTGTAAATCACTTTATACTAAAGTGATTTGAAATCACTGAAAAGTTGTTCTGCACCCAAAAATTTTTGAGATCTTGTTATTTGAAACCGGTCAACCAACTGCCTGACGATATCAAATTACTTGATTGTTTTTGAAGCATTTTACTTTCAATTGGTAATAAAACAATTATATACACACAATATAATACGTGCTTTATTTGTTTTTTTTTTTTAATTTATTATTTTACACAAAAGAACACTAAAATTTAAAAATTTATGAAAATGTTATATTTTTTGTAGACTCTTTAACAATTATTCGAGATTTACTTTTCCTTTTCAGTAGTCAGCTGATATTGTTTACCAAAAAGGCATTTGCGGTTGCCAGAGCAACAAAGTTTTAAAGTCGTGTAGCATATTCCTAATTTATTCAAGTAAATTAGTCATTAAGAATAAAACTTGATCTAATTTGTTCAATAACAATTATAATTATGAAATTCGATTGGTTAATATTTAATATACAATCGTTAATAATAAGTACAAATGGCAAAAATAAGTATTAAATACTGTGGCAGCACAATAAAAGCTTTTTCTCGTTATTTAGCACAATGAAAATCACACTGGTCCGTATATTTTTAATATACATATGAATGTATATAAATATACATGAATATGTATGAATTCATGTATGGAAATGTATAGGATTATACATGCGAAAAGTATTACATCGAGGGTTTATATTCAAAAAGAGCTATCTGCAATTCTTGAATATTTTAGAAGACAAAATAAAACTGTTTTTATTTTCTCTAACTCCAAGACCAATAACTGTATTTGCTTAACATTAGTAGAATTAAGATGTCTTCTGTAAATGGTACTATTCATCAAAAGTTAGTTATTAGCCCTTGCACTTTGAGAAAATAACAGTTTGTTGCGCTCTTCTAACATTTTCAAGCCTTGCAGATAGCACTTTTTGAATATAAACCCTCGATATATGAATTGATATATGGACGAATATATTAAATGTATTTTAATATATGAGCTCATATATGGAAATTTAATTAAAAAGCTCTTCATATGTGGGTCTATATATAGAAATAGGATGCAATATATGAAGCGATATAAGTATATCAGAATATATGAATACATAAAGTATTTCACATAAAATCGTTTTGCAATCAAAAAAACTTGTATTTTATTAACTCTTTTATCACTGGTGAATTGGAAATATATTAGAAAATACATACAGAGCTAGTTTTTAACATAAAAATAAACTCTACTTGTCAGTTAACAAAAGTTTAAACTTAGAATATTGTTTTTCAGATAAAGATTATCTAGTTAATAATCTAGGTATAACCGAGCAACATTGCTCAGTTAAACTCAACTGTCAAATGATAAATATACATACACACGTATGTACATATGTAGGCATGTATGAAATAAATATTACGCAATTGAAAAAAAATTTACTGAAAAGATTAATAAATGAATACATTCATACATATGTATATGAAAGGGATATTTCTTATGACGGCGAAGATTTTAGTGATTATCGGCCATGTCAAAGAGCTCAATTCCGTTCGGATAAGGAATTCAAACCATCCCATTTTTGTAGAACATGGCGTGTAAAAAAATAAAAATAAAATACAAGAATTTTTCAGGTGTGTCCAGACTGTATATCTTGAGGTGGATTCTGTGACATGGTCGCATGAAACCTATAATAATTTTGATAGGACAATTGCGAGAACAATAAGGGAGATAAGAACACGTCCAAATCATTTTTTATGTGTGCAATGAATTGGAATTCTTTCAAATATTTCGTTGGATTTAATATTTGAAGTTCTTTTGTAGTTTATTTTTGGAGCGTCACTATTTTTAAAGTCCACCCAGCTAAAAAAATTATATATGGTCCATATATTTTTTATATATGAATGTATATAACTATATATGAATATGTATGAATTCATGTATGGAAATATATGGGATTATACATGGCAAAACTATTATATAGGAACTAATATATGAAATGTATTATAACATATGAGCTCATATATGAAAATTTAATTATGAAGCTCTTCATATGTGGATCCATATATAAATATAAGATTTTATATATGGAGCCATATAAGAATGTATGAATACATGATATCTCACATAAGACCATTTTTGCAATCAAAAAAGCTTGGAATTTTATCACTGCTGAATTGGAAATCCATTAGAAATTACATAAGGTATGCAAAGTTTATATGCGTACCCTCAACGTTTAAAAAGAAAAACTTTTTGTTACAAAAAAACCATTCTTGTATGATTTTACAAATTGTGACCCCATTTAATATTTCAAATAATCAAAAGGATAATACAGTCATTAATTTTATATAAAATAATAATTCACTAGATAAGAAACAAAGTTCATACTACTGTATTGAAAATACCCAGTAAAAAAGAGACTCCAAAAAAGTCATGAAAATGTAGAGTTTACGATGCGGAAGTAGTGCAAATATCGATCCGATCTAATGATTTTTACATAGGGTTGTCATTGCAAGAAGTTCTCTTTTTCGATGCCTGGTCACTGAATTGGAAGCGATATTAAGAAAAATTCCCTTTTTTGTGTTCTATGATAATATTTTCATCTAGGAAAAATGGTAAATAGTTGCCTTTTTTAACAATTCGTTTCTTTTTATACGAATTTAAGCCCGAAACAGTGTTTTCATGTAAATTTAAGCAAATAACTTTTAAATTTTAGACTAAAAATAATTCATAAATTTCTTTAAAAAAATAAATTTTTTTTAAATTCTGGTGACTATTTTCTAACACTATGAAGGAGTTACAAGGTTTTGTGTGACTAAAATAAGCTTCTACATGGTTTTTTGCTCACTCTCGGCAAATTAAAAATATCGATTTTTTGGAAGCAATGAAAATGTACTTTCGCTAGAATGACTTCCATATTTTTTCACTGGGTAGTTAGACGGATTATTATTTTTTTCTTTTATAATTAATTTCATTAGTTTAAATCTTAAGCTAAATGTTATGTACGAATATGATTTATGTGTTTTTTAAATAATTGATCCACCTTTTGATGAATGAAATGACTTTTACTTCGTTTTGAATTATTTGTCCAAACAAATGTTTTATTATATACAACCTCTCCCTCAAGTCTAAAAAAATTTAATTTTATTAATTTAATTTATTGCGCAGCAGTGCGCTTTTGTAAATCAAGAGTGTATGAATATGAACTTTGCATACTGTGGAGGGAATTTACACATACATGTATGAAAATGTATGAATATATATATTCATATATGCCCATATACCCTCAGTTTTCGGATCCGAACAATGTATGGGATATCATATATGCTCCATACATATTTTTTAGCTGCCCCAGCTAAAAAAATTATATATGGTCCATATATTTTTAATATATGAATGTATATAACTATATATGAATATGTATGAATTCACGTATGGAAATATATGGGATTATACATGGCAAAACTATTATATATGAACTAATATATGGACTAATATATGAAATGTATTACAACATATGAGCTCATATATGAAAATTTAATTATGAAGCTCTTCATATGTGGATCCATATATAAATATAAGATTTTATATATGGAGCCATATAAGAATGTATGCAATCAAAAAAGCTTGGAATTTTATCACTGCTGTATTGGAAATCCATTAGGAAATATATACGGTATGCAAAGTTTATATGCGTACCCTCAACGTTTAAAAAAGAAAAACTTTTTGTAACAAAAAAACCATTCTTGTATGATTTTATACATTTTGGCTCCATTTAATATATATATAATATATCAAAGTTCATATTACTGTATTGAAAACTATTGTTAGAGGGATTATTTTTTCTTTTATAATTAATTGCATTAGTTTTTAATCTGATTTCTTAAGCTAAATGTTATGTACGAATATGATTTATGTGTTTTTTAAATAATTGATTCACCTTTTGATGAATGAAATGACTTTTAGTTCGTTTTGAATTATTTGACCAAACAAATGTGTCATTAAATACAACCTCTCTCTCAAGTCTAAAAAATTTAATTTTAATAATTTAATTTATTGCACAGCAGTGCCTTTTGTGAATCAAGAGTGTATGAATATTAATTTTGCACATACATGTATGAAAATGTATGAATATATATAATCATATATGCACATATACCCTCATTTTTCGGATCCGAACCATATATGGGATATCATATATGCTCCATACATATTTTTTTAGCTGGGTGGGCATATTATTTATTTATACCCTTTACCAAAAAATGGTAAAAGGGTATATATAGGTTTGTCATTGCGTTTGTAATTTCTACAATATTAATAAGAGACACATAAAGTATATATATTCTGGATCCTTATGCATAGGGAAGACGAACAAGCGATGTCCGTCTGTCCGTCTGTCTGTACGTGAAATCGGTTTTCCCAAGCTCCCAGTAGAGCTAGAGACTTGGACTGGTGTGTCAGAAATTTTCCGAAAAATTTTGCTATTGAAAATCAGCAAAATCGAGCCGACGGTTTCAGAGCTGGAAAACTCATACTCAATATTCCCATAGAAAATAACTACCGAAAACAAGTTTTCATTACTTTTTTATAAAATTAACATATTTTATACTTCGGTATGAATAAAATTGGTATTTATAATTAAAAAAAATTAAAAATTTAACAAATAAAAAAAACGTTTCCAGGGTTGGAAAACTAACTTTTTTCTAATAATTAAACATATTTCATGTTTTAGGAAGAAGGCTATTTTCTCAGGAACGGTAAAAGCTACGGGTCTGAAATGTGGGCAGTGTATGTAGAACTTTGGTCGCTACAACAACAAATATATAAAAGCTAAAAATTAAAGGGTGTTCCAAAACGAGTGATGAAAACTTTTAAAATCCCATGTAATATACATACAATTGTATTATGTATGTACATATGCATATTGACACTTGAAATTTGTAAAATTAGTGTATTTTTATATATGCTACAACAATTAACACTAAAATTAAAAAAATTTAAATTAAAGGGTGGTCCATCAGTTAATGCAATTTTGACTATGTAATTTTAACAAATTGCTATATCTTGGAAACCGTAAGAGCTAAACTGTTGAAATTTTCAAAAATGGTAAAACTAAAAAATCCGAAAATTATAAAATCGCCAAAAATTTAAAAAAAATCGTCAAAACGAAAAAAATCGCAAAAATGAAAAAAAAACGCTAAAATTAAAAAAAAAGCCAAAAACCGAAAAAAATCGCCAAAACGAGAAAAACGTGTCAAAACTAAAATTAAATTTTCACAATGACAAAAAACCGCAAAAATCGCCAAAACAAAAAAAAATTGTTATATGAACAAAAATCGCCAAAAATAAAAAAAATCGCCTAAATGAAAAAAATCGCCAAAATAAAAAAATCGCCAAAAACGAAAATAAATCGCCAAAATTAAAAAAAACGCCAAACACTAAAAAAATCGCCAAAACAAAAAAAATTGCCTATATGAAAAAAAATCGCCAAAAATGAAAAAAAACGCTTATATGAAAAAAAATCGTCAAAATCAAAAAAATCGCCAATACGAAAATAAATCGCCAAAATTAATAAAAACGCCATAAACCGAAATAAAATCGCCAAATCAAAAAAAATTGCCTATATGAAAAAAAAATCGCTTATATGAAAAAAAAATCGGCAAAATCAAAGAAATCGCCAAAACGAAAAAAAATCGACAAAATTAAAAAAACGCCATAAACCGAAAAAATCGCCAAAACGAGAAAAAAGTGTCAAAACGAAAAAAATTCACACAGTGACAAAAATCCGCAAAAATCGCCAAAACAAAAAAAAATGCTTCTATAAACAAAAATCGCCAAAAATGAAAAAAAATCGCGTAAATGAAAAAAATCGCCAAAATCAAAAAAATCGCCAAAACGAAAATAAATCGCCAAAATTAAAAAAAAACTCCAAAAACCGAAAAAAATCGCCAAAACGAGAACAAATTACCTATATGAAAAAAAATCGCCAAAAATTAAAACAAATCGCCTAAATGAAAAAAAATCACCAAAATCAAAAAATCGCCAAAACGAAAATAAATCGCCAAAATTCAAAAAAAAACGTCAAAAACCAAAAAAATCGCCAAAACGAGAAAAAAGTGTCAAAACAAAAAAAATTCCCACAATGACAAAAATCACCGAAAATGAAAAAAAATCGCCTGAATGAAAATAATAAGACGAAAATAAATCGCTAAAATTAAAAAAACGCCAAAAACCGAAAAAAATCGCCAAAAAAAAAAATTGCCTATATGAAAAAAAATCGCCAAAATTAAAAAAAAAACGCTAAACACTGAAAAAAATTGCCAAAACAAAAAAAAAATTGCCTATATGAAAAAAAATTGCCAAAATTAAAAAAACGCCAAAAACCGAAAATAGTCGCCAAAACGAGAAAAAAGTGTCAAAACTAAAAAAATTGCCAAAAAGAAATCAAAACGCCAAAAACCAAAAAAGTCGCCAAAACAAAACAAAAAATGCCTATATGAAAAAAATTGCCAAAAAATAAAAAAATCACCCAAATGAAAAAATTTTCAAAATCAAACAATTGCCAAGAGAAAAAAGTCGCCAAAATTAAAAAAAAAACCAAAAACCGAGAAAATCGCCAAAACAAATAAAAATTGCCTATATGAAAAAAAATCTCCTAAATGAAAAAAATTTTCAAAATCAAACAAATTGCCAAAAGGAAAAAAGTCGCCAAAATTAAAAAAAAGCCAAAAACCGAAAAAAATCGCCAAAACGAGAAAAAAAGTGTCAAAACTAAAAAAATTGCCACAAAAAAATAAAAAAAAATAAAATATATAAAAAATAAAAAAATCGCCTAAATGAAAAAAATCGTCAAAATCAAAAAAATCGCCAGAACAAAAAAATCGCCAAAATTAAAAAAAACGCAAAAAATCGAAAAAATCACCAAAACCAAAAAAATTGCCTATATGAAAAAAATCGCAAAAAACCACCAAGTTAAACATAATGCCTAAATCCTAAAAATTGCACAAAAAGTATGATTTTTTTCACAAAACTAATATGTACCTACATATCTCTGTGCTTATGTATGTATCTCTATACTACATAAACGCACTTTGGTAAAGGGTATATAAGATTCGGCACAGCCGAATATAGCACTCTTACTTGTTTTTAAATTCTTAAAGATCTCAGAAAACACTTATTGGAGTTTTTTAAAATAAATTTAAAGAATTTTCATGTCAGTTTTTAAGTTTTCAACAATGTCATATCTAGATTGAAAACAAAGTTTGGCATTTCTAGCTAAATTGACAAATGTCAATCTATCATTGAAAAACAGCATGAGCGGTTAAAAGCCGTTTAAATTTGTTTCTTGGTTAACTCAAACGTATGTTAAACTAAGTTCAAGTAATTAGTAAAAAACTAACTCACAGTATGCAAAGTTTATATATATATACATATGTTCGTATGGCCTCAATGTTAAAAAACGAAAACTTGTATTAAAAAAAATATTGTTATTGTACGATTTTATATATTGTGGCCCTGTTTAGTAAATCAAATAATCAAAAGGATGATTAAGTTAATAATTTGATCAAATAAACCGAATCCCCTATACAAACAAACAAAGTTCATATTACTGCAAACAATTGTATTGAAAACTAGTGTTAGTACAAAAACGGATTATGTTATGTTTTTTAATTGCATTAGATTTTAATCCGATTTCTTAAATTAAATTTTATGTACGAATATGAGTTTTGTGTTTTTTAAATAATTGATCCAGGAAGATTGTATTTAATGAAACATTTATTTGCACGAAATAATAAAAAGCGAACTAAAAGACATTTTATTTATCACTTTAAGAGAAAAGTTGAATCTACTATTTAAAGAACACAAAACTCATATTCGTACATAAAATTTAATTAAAGAAATCAGATTAAAAACTAATGCGATTATAAAATAAAAAATAATCCTTTAATAATAATATGAAATATAAATATATCTAGAGTATTCCGTTATTTTCTATAAAATTAATTACGGAATTATCCTTTTGATTATTTGATTTATTAAATATATTAAAAATCGTAGAAAAATATCGTAATCGTAGTAATATATGGACTAATATATGAAATGTATTATAACATATGAGCTTTAATTATGAAGCTCTTCATATGTGGATCCATATATAAATATAAGACTGAAGCCATCTAAGAATGTATGCATACATGATATCTCACATAAGACAGTTTTTGAAATCAAAAAAGCTTGGAATTTTATCACTGGTGAATTGGAAATCCATTAGAAAATACATGCGGTATGCAAAGTTTATATGCGTACCCCCAAAGTTTGAAAAGAAAAACTTTTGTTACAAAAAAACCATTCTTGTATGATTTTATACATTGTGGCCCCATTTAATATATCAAATAATCAAAAGGATAATCCAGCCATTAATTTTATAGAAAATAACAAAATTCTCTTGATAAGAAACAAAGTTCATTTTACTGTACTGAAAACTATTGTTAGACGGATTATTTTTTCTTTTATAATTAATTGCATTAGTTTTTAATCTGATTTCTTAAGCTAAATGTGATGTACGAATATAATTTATGTGTTTTTTAAATAGTTGGTTCACCTTTGATGATTGAAATGACTTTTAGTTCGTTTTGGATTATTTGTCCAAACAAATGCTTCATTACATACAACCTCTCTTTCAAGTCTAAAAGAATTTAATTTTAGTAATTTAATATAATGCACAGCAGTGCGCTTTTGTGAATCAAGAGTGTATGAATATGAACTTTTATACTGTGGAGGGAGTTTACACATATGTACATGTATGAAAATGTTTGAATATATATAATCATACAGGCATGTTCTGTAAATCACTTTATACTAAAGTGATTTGAAATCACTGAAAAGTTGTTCTGCACCCAAAAATTTTTGAGATCTTGTTATTTGAAACCGGTCAACCAACTGCCTGACGATATCAAATTACTTGATTGTTTTTGAAGCATTTTACTTTCAATTGGTAATAAAACAATTATATACACACAATATAATACGTGCTTTATTTGTTTTTTTTTTTTAATTTATTATTTTACACAAAAGAACACTAAAATTTAAAAATTTATGAAAATGTTATATTTTTTGTAGACTCTTTAACAATTATTCGAGATTTACTTTTCCTTTTCAGTAGTCAGCTGATATTGTTTACCAAAAAGGCATTTGCGGTTGCCAGAGCAACAAAGTTTTAAAGTCGTGTAGCATATTCCTAATTTATTCAAGTAAATTAGTCATTAAGAATAAAACTTGATCTAATTTGTTCAATAACAATTATAATTATGAAATTCGATTGGTTAATATTTAATATACAATCGTTAATAATAAGTACAAATGGCAAAAATAAGTATTAAATACTGTGGCAGCACAATAAAAGCTTTTTCTCGTTATTTAGCACAATGAAAATCACACTGGTCCGTATATTTTTAATATACATATGAATGTATATAAATATACATGAATATGTATGAATTCATGTATGGAAATGTATAGGATTATACATGCGAAAAGTATTACATCGAGGGTTTATATTCAAAAAGAGCTATCTGCAATTCTTGAATATTTTAGAAGACAAAATAAAACTGTTTTTATTTTCTCTAACTCCAAGACCAATAACTGTATTTGCTTAACATTAGTAGAATTAAGATGTCTTCTGTAAATGGTACTATTCATCAAAAGTTAGTTATTAGCCCTTGCACTTTGAGAAAATAACAGTTTGTTGCGCTCTTCTAACATTTTCAAGCCTTGCAGATAGCACTTTTTGAATATAAACCCTCGATATATGAATTGATATATGGACGAATATATTAAATGTATTTTAATATATGAGCTCATATATGGAAATTTAATTAAAAAGCTCTTCATATGTGGGTCTATATATAGAAATAGGATGCAATATATGAAGCGATATAAGTATATCAGAATATATGAATACATAAAGTATTTCACATAAAATCGTTTTGCAATCAAAAAAACTTGTATTTTATTAACTCTTTTATCACTGGTGAATTGGAAATATATTAGAAAATACATACAGAGCTAGTTTTTAACATAAAAATAAACTCTACTTGCCAGTTAACAAAAGTTTAAACTTAAAATATTGTTTTTCAGATAAAGATTATCTAGTTAATAATCTAGGTATAACCGAGCAACATTGCTCAGTTAAACTCAACTGTCAAATGATAAATATACATACACACGTATGTACATATGTAGGCATGTATGAAATAAATATTACGCAATTGAAAAAAAATTTACTGAAAAGATTAATAAATGAATACATTCATACATATGTATATGAAAGGGATATTTCTTATAACGGCGAAGATTTTAGTGATTATCGGCCATGTCAAAGAGCTCAATTCCGTTCGGATAAGGAATTCAAACCATCCCATTTTTGTAGAACATGGCGTGTAAAAATATAAAAATAAAATACAAGAATTTTTCAGGTGTGTCCAGACTGTATATCTTGAGGTGGATTCTGTGACATGGTCGCATGAAACCTATAATAACTTTGATAGGACAATTGCGAGAACAATAAGGGAGATAAGAACACGTCCAAATAATTTTTTATGTGTGCAATGAATTGGAATTCTTTCAAATATTTCGTTGGATTTAATATTTGAAGTTCTTTTGTAGTTTATTTTTGGAGCGTCACTATTTTTAAAGTCCACCCAGCTAAAAAAATTATATATGGTCCATATATTTTTTATATATGAATGTATATAACTATATATGAATATGTATGAATTCATGTATGGAAATATATGGGATTATACATGGCAAAACTATTATATAGGAACTAATATATGAAATGTATTATAACATATGAGCTCATATATGAAAATTTAATTATGAAGCTCTTCATATGTGGATCCATATATAAATATAAGATTTTATATATGGAGCCATATAAGAATGTATGAATACATGATATCTCACATAAGACCATTTTTGCAATCAAAAAAGCTTGGAATTTTATCACTGCTGAATTGGAAATCCATTAGAAATTACATAAGGTATGCAAAGTTTATATGCGTACCCTCAACGTTTAAAAAGAAAAACTTTTTGTTACAAAAAAACCATTCTTGTATGATTTTACAAATTGTGACCCCATTTAATATTTCAAATAATCAAAAGGATAATACAGTCATTAATTTTATATAAAATAATAATTCACTAGATAAGAAACAAAGTTCATACTACTGTATTGAAAATACCCAGTAAAAAAGAGACTCCAAAAAAGTCATGAAAATGTAGAGTTTACGATGCGGAAGTAGTGCAAATATCGATCCGATCTAATGATTTTTACATAGGGTTGTCATTGCAAGAAGTTCTCTTTTTCGATGCCTGGTCACTGAATTGGAAGCGATATTAAGAAAAATTCCCTTTTTTGTGTTCTATGATAATATTTTCATCTAGGAAAAATGGTAAATAGTTGCCTTTTTTAACAATTCGTTTCTTTTTATACGAATTTAAGCCCGAAACAGTGTTTTCATGTAAATTTAAGCAAATAACTTTTAAATTTTAGACTAAAAATAATTCATAAATTTCTTTAAAAAAATAAATTTTTTTTAAATTCTGGTGACTATTTTCTAACACTATGAAGGAGTTACAAGGTTTTGTGTGACTAAAATAAGCTTCTACATGGTTTTTTGCTCACTCTCGGCAAATTAAAAATATCGATTTTTTGGAAGCAATGAAAATGTACTTTCGCTAGAATGACTTCCATATTTTTTCACTGGGTAGTTAGACGGATTATTATTTTTTTCTTTTATAATTAATTTCATTAGTTTAAATCTTAAGCTAAATGTTATGTACGAATATGATTTATGTGTTTTTTAAATAATTGATCCACCTTTTGATGAATGAAATGACTTTTACTTCGTTTTGAATTATTTGCCCAAACAAATGTTTTATTATATACAACCTCTCCCTCAAGTCTAAAAAAATTTAATTTTATTAATTTAATTTATTGCGCAGCAGTGCGCTTTTGTAAATCAAGAGTGTATGAATATGAACTTTGCATACTGTGGAGGGAATTTACACATACATGTATGAAAATGTATGAATATATATATTCATATATGCCCATATACCCTCAGTTTTCGGATCCGAACAATGTATGGGATATCATATATGCTCTATACATATTTTTTAGCTGCCCAGCTAAAAAAATTATATATGGTCCATATATTTTTAATATATGAATGTATATAACTATATATGAATATGTATGAATTCACGTATGGAAATATATGGGATTATACATGGCAAAACTATTATATATGAACTAATATATGGACTAATATATGAAATGTATTACAACATATGAGCTCATATATGAAAATTTAATTATGAAGCTCTTCATATGTGGATCCATATATAAATATAAGATTTTATATATGGAGCCATATAAGAATGTATGCAATCAAAAAAGCTTGGAATTTTATCACTGCTGTATTGGAAATCCATTAGGAAATATATACGGTATGCAAAGTTTATATGCGTACCCTCAACGTTTAAAAAAGAAAAACTTTTTGTAACAAAAAAACCATTCTTGTATGATTTTATACATTTTGGCTCCATTTAATATATATATAATATATCAAAGTTCATATTACTGTATTGAAAACTATTGTTAGAGGGATTATTTTTTCTTTTATAATTAATTGCATTAGTTTTTAATCTGATTTCTTAAGCTAAATGTTAAGTACGAATATGATTTATGTGTTTTTTAAATAATTGATTCACCTTTTGATGAATGAAATGACTTTTAGTTCGTTTTGAATTATTTGACCAAACAAATGTTTCATTAAATACAACCTCTCTCTCAAGTCTAAAAAATTTAATTTTAATAATTTAATTTATTGCACAGCAGTGCCTTTTGTGAATCAAGAGTGTATGAATATTAATTTTGCACATACATGTATGAAAATGTATGAATATATATAATCATATATGCACATATACCCTCATTTTTCGGATCCGAACCATATATGGGATATCATATATGCTCCATACATATTTTTTTAGCTGGGTGGGCATATTATTTATTTATACCCTTTACCAAAAAATGGTAAAAGGGTATATATAGGTTTGTCATTGCGTTTGTAATTTCTACAATATTAATAAGAGACACATAAAGTATATATATTCTGGATCCTTATGCATAGGGAAGACGAACAAGCGATGTCCGTCTGTCCGTCTGTCTGTACGTGAAATCGGTTTTCCCAAGCTCCCAGTAGAGCTAGAGACTTGGACTGGTGTGTCAGAAATTTTCCGAAAAATTTTGCTATTGAAAATCAGCAAAATCGAGCCGACGGTTTCAGAGCTGGAAAACTCATACTCAATATTCCCATAGAAAATAACTACCGAAAACAAGTTTTCATTACTTTTTTATAAAATTAACATATTTTATACTTCGGTATGAATAAAATTGGTATTTATAATTAAAAAAAATTAAAAATTTAACAAATAAAAAAAACGTTTCCAGGGTTGGAAAACTAACTTTTTTTCTAATAATTAAACATATTTCATGTTTTAGGAAGAAGGCTATTTTCTCAGGAACGGTAAAAGCTACGGGTCTGAAATGTGGGCAGTGTATGTAGAACTTTGGTCGCTACAACAACAAATATATAAAAGCTAAAAATTAAAGGGTGTTCCAAAACGAGTGATGAAAACTTTTAAAATCCCATGTAATATACATACAATTGTATTATGTATGTACATATGCATATTGACACTTGAAATTTGTAAAATTAGTGTATTTTTATATATGCTACAACAATTAACACTAAAATTAAAAAAATTTAAATTAAAGGGTGGTCCATCAGTTAATGCAATTTTGACTATGTAATTTTAACAAATTGCTATATCTTGGAAACCGTAAGAGCTAAACTGTTGAAATTTTCAAAAATGGTAAAACTAAAAAATCCGAAAATTATAAAATCGCCAAAAATTTAAAAAAAATCGTCAAAACGAAAAAAATCGCAAAAATGAAAAAAAAACGCTAAAATTAAAAAAAAAGCCAAAAACCGAAAAAAATCGCCAAAACGAGAAAAACGTGTCAAAACTAAAATTAAATTTCCACAATGACAAAAAACCGCAAAAATCGCCAAAACAAAAAAAAATTGTTATATGAACAAAAATCGCCAAAAATAAAAAAAATCGCCTAAATGAAAAAAATCGCCAAAATAAAAAAATCGCCAAAAACGAAAATAAATCGCCAAAATTAAAAAAACGCCAAACACTAAAAAAATCGCCAAAACAAAAAAAATTGCCTATATGAAAAAAAAATCGCCAAAAATGAAAAAAAACGCTTATATGAAAAAAAATCGTCAAAATCAAAAAAATCGCCAATACGAAAATAAATCGCCAAAATTAATAAAAACGCCATAAACCGAAATAAAATCGCCAAATCAAAAAAAATTGCCTATATGAAAAAAAAATCGCTTATATGAAAAAAAAAATCGGCAAAATCAAAGAAATCGCCAAAACGAAAAAAAATCGACAAAATTAAAAAAACGCCATAAACCGAAAAAATCGCCAAAACGAGAAAAAAGTGTCAAAACGAAAAAAATTCACACAGTGACAAAAAATCCGCAAAAATCGCCAAAACAAAAAAAAATGCTTCTATAAACAAAAATCGCCAAAAATGAAAAAAAATCGCGTAAATGAAAAAAATCGCCAAAATCAAAAAAATCGCCAAAACGAAAATAAATCGCCAAAATTAAAAAAAAACTCCAAAAACCGAAAAAAATCGCCAAAACGAGAACAAATTACCTATATGAAAAAAAATCGCCAAAAATTAAAACAAATCGCCTAAATGAAAAAAAATCACCAAAATCAAAAAATCGCCAAAACGAAAATAAATCGCCAAAATTCAAAAAAAACGTCAAAAACCAAAAAAATCGCCAAAACGAGAAAAAAGTGTCAAAACAAAAAAAATTCCCACAATGACAAAAATCACCGAAAATGAAAAAAAATCGCCTGAATGAAAATAATAAGACGAAAATAAATCGCTAAAATTAAAAAAACGCCAAAAACCGAAAAAAATCGCCAAAAAAAAATTGCCTATATGAAAAAAAATCGCCAAAATTAAAAAAAAACGCCAAACACTGAAAAAAATTGCCAAAACAAAAAAAAAATTGCCTATATGAAAAAAAATCGCCAAAATTAAAAAAACGCCAAAAACCGAAAATAGTCGCCAAAACGAGAAAAAAGTGTCAAAACTAAAAAAATTGCCAAAAAGAAATCAAAACGCCAAAAACCAAAAAAGTCGCCAAAACAAAACAAAAAATGCCTATATGAAAAAAATTGCCAAAAAATAAAAAAATCACCCAAATGAAAAAATTTTCAAAATCAAACAAATTGCCAAGAGAAAAAAGTCGCCAAAATTAAAAAAAAAAAACCAAAAACCGAGAAAATCGCCAAAACAAATAAAAATTGCCTATATGAAAAAAAATCTCCTAAATGAAAAAAATTTTCAAAATCAAACAAATTGCCAAAAGGAAAAAAGTCGCCAAAATTAAAAAAAAGCCAAAAACCGAAAAAAATCGCCAAAACGAGAAAAAAAGTGTCAAAACTAAAAAAATTGCCACAAAAAAATAAAAAAAAATAAAATATATAAAAAATAAAAAAATCGCCTAAATGAAAAAAATCGTCAAAATCAAAAAAATCGCCAGAACAAAAAAATCGCCAAAATTAAAAAAAACGCAAAAAATCGAAAAAATCACCAAACCAAAAAAATTGCCTATATGAAAAAAATCGCAAAAAACCACCAAGTTAAACATAATGCCTAAAACCTAAAAATTGCACAAAAAGTATGATTTTTTTCACAAAACTAATATGTACCTACATATCTCTGTGCTTATGTATGTATCTCTATACTACATAAACGCACTTTGGTAAAGGGTATATAAGATTCGGCACAGCCGAATATAGCACTCTTACTTGTTTTTAAATTCTTAAAGATCTCAGAAAACACTTATTGGAGTTTTTTAAAATAAATTTAAAGAATTTTCATGTCAGTTTTTAAGTTTTCAACAATGTCATATCTAGATTGAAAACAAAGTTTGGCATTTCTAGCTAAATTGACAAATGTCAATCTATCATTGAAAAACAGCATGAGCGGTTAAAAGCCGTTTAAATTTGTTTCTTGGTTAACTCAAACGTATGTTAAACTAAGTTCAAGTAATTAGTAAAAAACTAACTCACAGTATGCAAAGTTTATATATATATACATATGTTCGTATGGCCTCAATGTTAAAAAACGAAAACTTGTATTAAAAAAAATATTGTTATTGTACGATTTTATATATTGTGGCCCTGTTTAGTAAATCAAATAATCAAAAGGATGATTAAGTTAATAATTTGATCAAATAAACCGAATCCCCTATACAAACAAACAAAGTTCATATTACTGCAAACAATTGTATTGAAAACTAGTGTTAGTACAAAAACGGATTATGTTATGTTTTTTAATTGCATTAGATTTTAATCCGATTTCTTAAATTAAATTTTATGTACGAATATGACTTTTGTGTTTTTTAAATAATTGATCCACCTCTTCTCTTAAAATAATGGCCAAAAAGTCTTTTAGTTCGTTTTTAATTATTTTGTCCAAACAAATGTTTCGTTAAATACAACCTCCGTGTTTCAAACTGAAAAAAATTAGTTTTAGTAATTTAATTTATTGCACAGCATTGCGCTATTTTGAATAAAGATAGTACGAATATGAACTTTGCATACCGTATAGGGAATATTTACACAAGCATGTATGAAAATCAAGGTTGGCAAACGGTATAATAAAAATACCGATACCGATTCAAATACCGCTAAAATTAGATACCGGTATCGATACCGATACCGAATTTAATTTCGGTTAGAAAATACCGGTATCCAGAATACCGTTTGCGTCTATACCGGTATGTACCGGTATACCGATTCCCACCAAAAATAAAATTTCAAAAATTTATTTCAATTAACTTTCTTTTATAAACACGTCTTTGTTCTCCTTTACACATTCTTATGAAGCGTATCTCTAGACATATAAATATTTTAAATTGGTGAAAAGATCATGAAATCGCGAAAATTAGTATATTGGCTGTTATCGATACACAAGCTAATGCGAATATTTAAAGTTTTGAAGAGTGCTTTTTTAATATATTGCACATTAAACTGGTTCTTTAATTGATATACTACATATGTGCTCTCGTGGTACCTTCATAGCGAATAGTCGATTAGCGGAATTTTTTCTTACATACCAAACATACAAAAAATTATTCGTAGTACATATTATTCGTAATATGTAGGTACATACTGACTTTAATAAATAAGCTTTATTGCTTTGATAATATTTTTTTACATAGTGGAAATAACAAATACAAAAAAAAACGCAAACAAAAAAAATATAAACAGTGACATTGAGGAATACTCTATACGAGTACCTCAAAAACAGACAAACAACAAATTACAAAAACAAAAAACCGTAAGCAAAAAAAACACAAAAAGTGCCCTTGAGGAATACTCTATATGAGTGCATCAAATACAAAAAATTATGAAGTGAGTTCTAACGGCAGAAACGCCTATTTTACTGTGAGTTCTGAAGCTCTTAATGAAAAAAATAAAAATAATAAATCTAATGAAAGTGTTTTTTTTAACGGCAAAGCCAATTTTTCGTCAGCGATCAACTTCGCTTTGTTCAAAGCCAAATAGTAGTGATTCATTAACATTACAATTGCCTAGTACTTCCTCATATAAGTCAGTAATATCATCCCCTTCAGGCTCGTATTCGTCACTTAACAAAAATATCACTACAGATAACAGTATTTCAAAACCCAAGGTGCAAGTCGATATGGACAGATATATAACCGTGGTAAAGCGTGGGCGAAGCCCGAATTCTTCAAAGATTTCATCCGCTCCAAAGATGTCTAGGGATAACAGCGCATCTTCAACTAATCGCCAAAACCGTTTTAAAATTTTGCAAGATGAGAACGACAAACCCGATGTATCCTCGAATAAAATATCCAAGCCGCCACCAATCTACTTGAGAGAGAAAAATTCAAATGCCCTTATTAAAAAATTAGTTTCGGTCATTGGTGAAAATAAATTCCACATTGTCCCAATAAAACGTGGCAACATCGATGAAACGAAAATTCAAATTTATGATGAAAAGGATTTCCGCAAAATGGTTTCTGAATTTGAAACAAATAAAACAAGCTTCTACACATACCAGCTTAAGAGCGCTAAAGGCCTGCAGATCGTATTGAAGGGCATAGATTCTTATGTTGTCCCTGAAGAAATAAAAGATGCACTTGTCCTCCAGGAATTTAAGGTAAAGAATGTATCAAACATATTTAACAAAGAAAAAGTACCCCAACCCCTATTTCGTGTTGAACTGGAGCCAAATGATATACAGTTGAAAAAAAACGAGACTCATCCTATTTATAGCCTTAAATACCTTTTATACAGAAAAATCACAGTTGAAGAGCCACATAAGCGTGCAGGTCCCGTGCAGTGTCATAATTGCCAAGAATATGGCCATACAAAAGCTTACTGCAATTTACCTACAGTGTGTGTTATCTGCGGTGAATTGCACGGTACTGCAAGTTGTACCAAACCAAAAGATCAAGCGAAAGAAAAATGCAGTAATTGTGGAGGTAATCACACCGCTAACTACAGAGGATGTCCTGTGTACTCTTTCGTCAAGCAGGATATGGTGCAAAAACCTAAATTAGCTCCAGCTCAACCATTAAACGCGTACTCCACCACTTTTGCTCCAGTGAGCCAACCAGTTACTTCACGTGTATCGTACGCCGATGCTGCTAAGGCTAGTTCTATTCCCACTCCAAATGTTTCACCGCCAAATAATTCAACGAATGCATTGAATGTATTTGAGAATAGTGTGATATTGCAAAATTCGTATTTTCAGCTTGGTTTGGTTTTCAAAAAATTTTGAATTTTTGTGTTTGTTATCATTCATCAACTGGTTTAATACATCTTCTGTCAAACTCACTGCAAATTTCATTTGTGTTTTCGTAACATATAGTCTACAACTGATGATTTTATATAATGATGAATGTCAAATTGATATCATGATGAAAATTCAACACGTATAGGCTCAATTTACTAATATTATGGCAGTGTTATGATATAATCATCAGAACTCACGACCTGATAAATTCATCTTGATATCAAATGTCAATTTATGTGTTACTGTGCATTTAACATTTATTTATTAAAAAATTCGCGGAAAAACAATTATTTGTGACCAAAAAATTAAACAACACGCAAATTAGATATTTCTTGCAAGCATTTTGCAAATGTTTGTGGACACTATGTAATGAAAGGGTAAATGACTTGGTTAGAGTGCGAATTTTTAAAGGTTTTTATTTATATGTACAAGAGTCTGTCATGCTCATATACAGAGAATTACCGTCTAATAGCCACTTTAATTTGTTTTGAACGGCAAACGCTTAACAATAAGAAGAAAAGAAGCACATATTCAAAATTATGTTTTACGGGGTTGAAAACTTCTAACAAAATTCTCTAAATCAAATACTAATTTTTTCAATTTGGGTCCTACAAAGAAATTTTTAAATTCAAATGCAAAATTTTTTAATAATTTGTTTCGAAAAAACCCCGATTTTTTTAATCAACAGATTGTCTGATTCAACAAAATTTTTTAATGAAAATAAAAAATAAATAATATAAATAACTGTTGTGTACAGTATGCAATTTCTATATTGGAGCAGAAATGTTCTCTTAACAATTTTGTTACAAGTATTACTTTATATTAATTGTATCAACTAGAATTTTTCACTCCATATTGCTTCGTGTTTTGCTTAAAACAAAATTGGATCCAACTATTTATTGGAATAGTAAAAAATATTTACTGAATCAAAATTTTATTTCAAACAAACTTTTGTTTAAAAATTTTTGGGTTTAATTTTTTCTGTGATACAATGAAAACTACCAAGAACAAATTTTACACAATTATACTATATATAATACGATCACGCAAATATACAATAGGTTTTATGAATTCATTAATTGTATTTTATATGTTCCTGAATTGTTGGTTTTTACCATTTTGTTTTATTAAAATTAAATAAAATATTTGCTTTATTCTTCCTGTATCTCTGTATCGATTGTATTATCATATAAAAATGACATACACTATTACACTTTTATTTCATATGTTTTTAAAATGTTGTATTCAGAGAGAGGCTCTCTGAGAGAATTTGCATGTAGCTTGTTCTTCTTTTTTCATTAAATATACAAAATACATTAATACACCACACAGAGGGTGTTCACAATTAAAAACAAAAAGTGTATTTGATACACAAATACACGATTCAAATTGTTGTGAATTAAGCAATTGGTTTTTAATTATAACTATATAATTATCAAAAAATCATTCCAAAATTTTATCATTATATTTTAGCATTTTCAAATATTTTTTTAGCATTGTTTTAAGCCACATTTAGCATTATTTTTTTTTTTTATTGTGGCCACACTGATTGTTTGTGTTGTATGGGGCGAATTACACGGCACTGCTAGTTGCAATAAGCCATAAGATCAAAGTGATAAAAATGCAGTAATTGTGGAGTTATTCACACCGCTAACTACAGAGGTTGTACTGCGTATGATTTCGTGAAGCAGGCTATGGTGCAAACACCTAAATTACCTCCAGATCAATCAGCAAACGCTTACTCTGCCACTTTTGCGCAAATGAGCCAACCAGTTACTTCCCGTGTATCGTATGCCGATGCTGCTAAAACAAACTCTATTTTCCCACAAAATGTTCCACCTCCAAATAATTCAACGAATGCAAACTCAAGCTTTAACTTTAGTCGCCTTGAAGCTACTATTGACAATTTGGTGCAAACTATAAACAATTTTACAACAAATATGACTAACATGATGCAAGAAATGCTGAGAATGCAGAATACTCTGCTTCAAGCATTAATTAACAAGCCATGAACACGTTAAAAATATGTTTCTGGAACGCAAACGGCATTCGCCAACATAAAAATGAACTTGAGCACTTCCTTACGGAAAAAAATATTGATATAATGTTGGTCTCTGAGACTCATTTGACTTCTAGAAGCCTCTTTAAAATGAATGGCTACACTATGTATGATACAAAGGACCCTAGAGGGAGAGCATGCGGTGGATCTGCAATTCTAATTAAGTCAAGACTCAAGCACTATATTCTTGACAACATTTGTGAAGAACATCTACAAGCAACAAATATCTGCATTGAAAATTTTTGTACAAATTTCGTGATATCTTCAATTTACTCCCCTCCCAGATTTTCAATCACTGAGGACCAATACGAGAAGTTCTACAAATCTCTTGGACCTTGTTTCGTAGCAGCTGGCGACTACAATGCTAAGCATACGTTCTGGGGTTCGCGTCTTATTACGCCTAGAGGTAGGGCGTTGTTCAACACAATTTCAAAAATGGGTTTGGATGTTATTTCAAGTGGGGAGCCTACTTACTGGCCTACTGACGTACGAAAAATTCCGGATGTTATAGATTTCGGCGTCATAAAAAGTATTTCTAGGGAATTAATTCACGTTGAAGCTTCCCTAGATCTGTCGTCTGATCACTCTCCCACGATCGTTACAATCTGTAGTCCACTGAGAAGCGCTTTACCTCACCCATATGTCAAGATGATAAATCGTGTTAATTGGCTGGGATTCAAAAAATATCTTAGTAGTCATTGCACGGAAAATATTACGCTAAGAACACCCAATGATATTGAATCGAACATTGCAAATCTTAACGAGAGTATTAAACAAGCTTCTTAACATGCCACTACCTCCCATCCGCATACTGGGTTCAATAAAATTTATTCTACAGACGTTGAACATCTCGTACGTGAAAAAAGAAGAGCTAGAAGGGAATGGCAACAGCACAGATCACCTCAACACAAAATCAGATTTAAAGAGTGCACTAAACGACTCCAAGAGTTGCTTGCATCTGAAAAAACTGCATCTTTCAAAAATTATCTGGAAGGCCTTGATGTCACACCAGCATCTAATTACTCTTTGTGGCGCGCTGCTAAAAAGTTTAAAACACCCGTTGAGTTTAAGCCACCTCTGCGCACATCTACCGGAGGTTGGGCAAGAAGCGATACTGAAAAAGGTAACATATTTGCTGAGCATTTAAAATCCGTATTTACACCAAATACATGTACCGCTGTTGCTGATTTGCCGAGTGTAGTTGCTCTACCCCTTGACCCTTAAAATTTACGATGTGTGATGTACAAAAACTAATTGCCGAACTCAACCCGAAAAAAGCTCCCGGTATGGATGGAATTAGTAACCAGATGCTGATTAAGTAACCTCGTACTGCAATTAGAATCCTGTTATTCATTTTTAATGCCATTTTACGACTGGAGTATTATCCAGACTGCTGGAGGCTTGCCAAGGTTAAAATGATTCCAAAGCCAGGTAAAGATCTTTCCAAGGCTCAGTCATATAGGCCAATAAGTTTACTGTCAACAATGTCAAAGCTTTTTGAAAAGCTACTCATGACAAAATTGTCTTCAGTTTTAACTGATAATGGGTGCATCCCGGACCATCAATTTGGTTTTAGAATTCAGCATAGCACCATTGAGCACACGTATAGATTGGTTCAATTTATCAGAAAAACATTTGAGGAAAAGAAGTATTGTTCTGCCGTGTTTATTGATGTTTCTCAGGCATTTGATAAATTGTGGCATGAAGGCCTGATTTTGAAATTGAAGACATACTTACCAATAAACATTCTAAATCTTTTGGAAAGTTACATTGTTGCACGAAAATTTACAGTTGTGGAAGGACACTTTCTGAGTATGCCTGAAACTATCTCATCCGGTGTGCCACAGGGGAGTATACTTGGGCCATTTTTATATTTGATTTATACTTGTGATATGCCTGTGAGCAGTAGTATCCACACTTCTACATTTGCCGACGATACCGCCTGCCTTAGTATGCACGAAAACCCTGATGAGGCATCCCGAAAACTCCAGGAACACATTAGCCAGATGGAACTATGGTTAAACTTATGGAGAATTAAGGTAAATGAACAAAAGTGTGTCCATATAACATTTACCTTACGAAGAGATACTTGTTCCCCCATTCGGATTAATAATCAAGTTGTTCCTCAACATTCACATGTGAAATATCTTGGTATACACCTTGATCGACGGCTTACATGGAAACATCACATTGACTATAAGTTAACTCAAATGAAACTAAAATTAACTCAGGTACATTGGCTGATTGGCAGAAATTCAACACTCAGCCTAGACTGCAAACTTTTAATATACAAGTCGCTTTTAAAGCCAATATGGTGTTACGGTATCCAGTTATGGGGCACTCCTTCTGCTTCCAATGTAGAGCGAATCCAACGAAGACAAAACTAAATTTTAAGGTTAATAACATCTGCTCCATGGTACATTAAAAATTCAAATATACATCGTGATTTAAATATGCCACTAGTGACTGAAGAAATTGCAAAATACGCAGGCAAATATCTAACTAAACTCGTGTCACATCCTAATCCGCTTGCTCGTAACATTTTGAACTTTACTGGACACATCCGCTTAAAAAAGAGAGATACAAGGGCTATAATACTAAACACTCCGAATGAAATTGCTTGAAAAAATTTTTTTTGCTTATCACCACTTATGTATTATTTAAAACTATCACTTAGTTATGTCTGGTATTGGTCGGGCCTATTAATTATATGTTAGATTTAAGATTTGAATACTTATTGTTAGTTCATATATGAAGATACAATAAATAAAAAAACATGCATAAAAAAAAATATGTGCTCTGTATAAAATATGAGGTTTGCTGCCATAAATGCCTAGCGGGGCCTAAAGTACACAGTGAGGATTTTGTAAAAAAATTGGAAATAAATTTCTAAATTAGCTGTTCTTTTACTATGAAATTTTTAACAGCATTGAGGAAGGTGTCACCACCAAGCCATGCCAAGCTCCTGTTTTTGATCAGATAAAAAGGATTTTTTGCAATGTTTTTTTTTTATCCAAGAGGTAAAAAAAAGTCTACTACATTTATGGGTTTTCGCTTACAGTTTAGGAAATATGAGAGAAAAAATATTAGAATTTTGAAATTTTTACCAACCTTTGTCCACTGTTCTCCTAATGGAGAAGTCAAATGTTTTTAGATTACAAAAATTAAACTCATTATAAAAAAGGGACAAACTTTGTAATATAAAAAAATGGTATCAAAATCACAATTAAGTCAAAAGTTATACTAACTAAAGAACTAAAGTTTTAAACAAAAGTCGATTTTCGCCGTTTTTGGGTTATTATTTCGCTATTATAAAAGAATTTCTCCAATCAGTATTTTCGTCTGAAAAGTCTCTCTTAGCTAGAAAATGATGCAATCAATATGCAGTTTGCTTTGAGTTCCCGGCAATTTCCAAGAAAATTTAATTAAAAGTGGGACTTTTCAGTGTTTTTGCAGCATTATTCTTATTTTTCGCTGTACGCTGATTAGATTTTTGGATATACATATTAAAAAAAATCTTTTTTTAAAGTGGCGTGATAAATTTTTTGTTTACAGCTTTGGAATTTGATATTTATAACAAAAAATAGATCTAACTAAACTATAGGGTTAATGGGTTGATAGAGATAATGGAGAAAAATTGTCGAAACTTTTATATCTAAAGTTAAAGATTGGCATTGTTACAACTTAAAGTTAGTTAAAAGTAGGATTTTATCGGACGTATAAAAAGTTGTCCATCAGTACAATTTTAACTTAACCTAAAGTGAGCGCTAAGTTAAAGGCAATGTATCCTTCCTGGTAAGTTAAATTAAATTTATAATAATGAATAGCCTAAAGTAGCGCTTTATACGTCCAACAAAATCCTACTTTTAAATATATTTAAGTTGTAATAATGACCATAAATGTTAATTGTACGAGATATTTGTTTTGTTTGTTTTTAAGTTGGCTACAAGAATATTGTTTATTGCTTGATATCAAATATTTTAAATATTCATTTCGTCTTTATTTGACGAGTACGAATACGATAATCGAAAAAAGACGAGTATTCGGGAATTCGAACACGAATATTCGCACATCACTAAGTGCATACAATTCTACATGTACTTCGTGTATAATGTACATACACTGTATGTATTTATTTTTATTATTTTGTTTAATTAACCCAAATGTATACTTTATACATATATGCAAAGTTTCAATTGCAGTTTCCTTATTTTACTTTTTTAATAAATTATTTTTAATGAAAGTATAAAAACGTATATAGAAACATATAAGTTTAAATGTTTTTATATGTTAATGTAAAAATACTCCCTTTTCCAAGTAATTTAATAAAAAAAGAGATGTTTTGCTTTATCCACTGTCTGAACTAATAATTTAGTAGTCATATCGGTATACCGGTATTATAAACTCAATAACGGCATGTACCGGTAATACCGATACCGAAATAAATAAAATACCGATACCGTTACCGATACCGAAATTTAAAAAATAGTTGTACTGGTATCAATACCGATACCGTTATTTGTTTCGGTTGCCAACCTTGATGAAAATTTATGAATATATATAACTTTTCGGATCTGAACCATATATGGGATATCATATATGCTTCATACATATTTTTGTAGCTGGGTTGTTTTAATTGCAAGAGTTTTTCTTTTTTAAACGTTGAGGCAATACGTACTGCATGTATTTTCTAATACATGTCCAATTCACAAGTGATAAAAAGATAAAATAAAATGCAACCTCTTTTGATTGCAAAAACGAATTTATGTGAGATATCATGTATGCATATGTTTTTATATACTTATATGTCTCCATATTTTGCATATTATTTCTAAATATGGACCCATATATGAAGAGCTTCACAATTAAATTTCCATATATGAGCTCATATATCATAACACAATCTATATATTCATCTATATATCAATTCATATATAATACTTTCCGAATGTAGAATCCTGTACATTTACATACATGAATGCATATATATTCATATACATTTATATACATTCTTATATTAAAAATACATATATGGACCGTACATATTTTTTAGGTGGGAAGACAAAATTTTTTTTTGTCTTAAGTAAAATATCTTCTGAATTATGAGAGATATCGAAACACATCTAAGGAAATTGGTTTCCTAAAAATTTTAAGCTTAACTCAATATGCCTTATCCGGTAAAAATCGGATAATTTTTAAAAAGTTACAACCAACAGATTTTTTTTGACTCCCAGGTGGTAGGATTTCGTTCACCGTTACACCTCTCCAGCTCAAGCCAGAAGGCTGTCATGACATGTGTTTTAAAGCTTAAGTCCTCCTCTACGGTTGTTAGAAGTTTCATATATATCCAATTAGTAGTTTAGAAGTTCCAGATTTATTACAATTTATTTTGTAAAAATCCGCACTGCGCAATGTATGTTTTTTTGCATCCAAATGTACATACATAAATACATATGTATGTGTTATAACCTATTTTTCAACCCAAAAAAACATAGAAATTGGAGTATATACCTTTTCGAGAGCGTGCCTGATAGTGAAAATTTGCAGTATCATTCGTGCGTGAAAGTGCTTGATAAAAATATTTTTCTGATTTAGTGTGCATGTCGTGAGTCTAACAACGCTCACGTGAACATCTCTATTCCTTACTCAACTCTTGGGAGAAAAATAAAATTTTTTCTATTAAGTTATGTAAATTCAAAACTTTAAACTTATTTTTTGGCAAACTAGTTTTTTTAGTTATGACGTTATTTTAGTAAAAGAGCGATACATGTATTGTAGAATAGTTAATCAAAAAATTTAACATATGTTACTGGCCAAGAGTTCTTATGATCTTTCATATTAACTTAGCCAAAGGAATTGTTAAAGGTGTAAGAACAAAAATATATAATATTAAATATATTTTTCCTTGTTTACTTACAGTCCCCGTGGAGTGGTAATGAGCCACTAAAAGATATGGCATTGTAAACAAAGTCGAATACATCACACCTGCGGCCCAACTAAATACGATAACGCTTACTTTTGCGCGCGTTAAAGCCATCAAAGTCATTCCAGTACAATAAAATAAAAGACCTCCGACATATATTTTCTTTGCTCTAGAAATAAAAAGAATAAAATATGAACTATGAAATTAAAAATTTTCTTTACTTTTAATAAAATCTAAAATTTACATTTGCATTTAGTCGCACGACAGTGCGCCAGGGCAAGTTCTGGCCAATGCACGCATTGTGTATATTTACACGAAGCCATTCGAGCTGTTTTACCTTTGCGCACTTATAAGCCTGTAACTTTGTTAATAATGATCCGATTTTTAATTTCTTATTAGATTTGGAAAGAAGAAACTGAGATATTTCGAATAATTTATACTTTATTTAAGAAAATTTGAGAAATTTGGGTGTTATTGTTCAGTAAACACAAATTTTGTAGATTTTTAAAAAAATTTTCAACTCTGGTGACGTTTTTATACATTATTTTATTAAGAAACTATAATACTATTGAATTTATTCAAAAAAATACGTTTATTTACGATTAAAATGCATGTTTGGGGTTAAAAATGGAGAAGCAATTGATTGAGTTATTTAACTTTTCATGAAAACAAATTTTTTTTACCAAAATGCATGCACAATGTTTTTGGTGTTGTATTTAAGCACCTTTTATTAAGTTACAAATCAATGTTATCCCAAACACAAAAAAAATTTGTAATGAGAGTTTTAGTCATTCAAAAATATTTGCTTAATTCACAACAATTTGAATCATGTATTTCTGTATCAAATACACTTTTTGTGTTTTAATTGTGAACACACTCTGTGTAGTTTACTAATTTATTTTGTATTTTTAATTAAAAAAGAAGAACAAGCTACATACAAATTCTCTCAGAGAGCCTCTCTCTGAATACATCATTTTAAAAACGTATGAAATAAAAGTGTATTTCATTTTTATATGAAAATTTCAAACAACAAATGTTACACTCTTGTATTAAATATGATAATACAATCGATACAGAGATACAAGACGTTTTGTGAATTAAGCAATTGTTTTTTTCGTGTTCTTTTTATGCACTTTCGTTAAAATTACAAATCCCTGTTAGCGTAAACACAACAAAAGTTATTGGTTTTTCTTTTAATATGACGTTTTGTTAATGTCTTCTTATTCACTTTGAATCTGTGTATTTAAAAAAAACGTTTGCAATGTAATAAAAATCGTGTGCAATTTAAATTAAAATTAAATAAAAAATGTGTGACAGTTGTAGGAAATTTTGCCATATTTGTGACTTATTTACTGATATCAGTCGCCGGCGTGATTTTAAAAACAATATTGGAGGGGTAGAAGTGTACAATAAAGTATTTAATCGTTCTTTTGATACTAGTCGCTGGTACGAGCCAGAATTTGTTTGTCAATATTGCTGTAATACATAAAAAAAAAGAAAATTCAACCTTAGTTTGTTTTGCCATTTTCTATGCCTATGATTTGGCATCATCAGCCATATCATGAACTAAATGATTGCTACTTTTGTCAAACTGATGTTTTAGGTCACTGTTTTAAAATGCGCAAAAATATTAAGTACGCAAATGTTGCAAATGTTATAAAACCGATACCTGTAAGTAATAATCTACCGACAACAAATCTGTCGATGTAACAGAAAAAGATTTTGAGCAAGAAGAGTTCCCTTCATCCAGATCTACAACAATTCAGTGGCATTATTTGTCAAAGCTGACTTCGACGATCTTGTTCACCATTAACACTTGTCAAAGCGGCAACCTGAAGTCCTCGGGTGGCGATTAAAGCAGTGGAATTTGGTGGAAAAAGATATCGTTATAACATCTGTTAGAAAAAGTGACCGGACTTGGTTACTTGAAAGTTTTTAGACTAGTTCCAATGACAGTGATCTCGTGTATTGCGTTGATGTAGCAAAACTATTTTAGGGCATTAAATCACGATTATCATGCAGATGAATGGGGACTTTTCATTGATGGTTCATGTAAAAGTAAATTTTCTTATAAAAATGTATGACTTTATTTTTATTAATTTAAGGTTTGTAATGCTATATCTAGGCTTAAAAGCTGTTTTATTGCATAACAAAAATCAATTACTTTCAGTTCCAATTGCATATGCGACTAATACAAAAGAAACTTACGAAATGATGAAAAATATACTAATGTTTGTTAGCTATATATATATAAATATGTATACCCAGCTAAAAAAAATTATATATGGTCCATATACTTTTAATATATGAATGTATATACATTTGCAAAAACGATCTTATGTGCGATATACATTCTTATATGGCTCCAGACATAAAATCTTATATTTATATATGGATCCACATATGAAGATCTTCATAATTAAATTTCCATATATGAGTTCATATATTATAATACATATTATATATTAGTCCATATATTAGTTCATATATAATAGTTTTGCCATGTATAATTCCATATATTTCCATACATGAATTCATACATATTCATATATATTTATATACATTCATATATTAAAAATATATGGACCATATATAATTTTTTTAGCTGGGTATATATATATATATATATATATATATACATATAAATATATATACATATAAATATATATATATAGATATATATATATATATATATATATATATATAAATATATATATATATATATATATATATATATATATATATACATATATATATATACTCAGGGAAAAGGTGCGAGCTAAAATTAAGCTGTGTCGTACTTGATTTTAGAATTGTCTAGTTTTCCAAAAATTAAGCCTTCACTTTCTTAAAAAAAACTTAAAATAAGAACGGCAATCTTAAAACAAAATGAAAATCTTAAAACTAGGAAAAAAATTATAAATTAAGAGTGAAATTCTTGTTTTTAGAGTATATCAAGAGTGTTATTCTTATACTAAAACATATAATTCTTAAAACAAGTCTGACGTACTTAAGTTTGTCCGAATGTTGTAATTTTTTTTAATTTCGCTATTATTGTTAACGTGTGCACCTCATCTATAGTGAAAAGTATTTAAAAAAAATTTATTTTTTGCAATGGAAAACTGTGAAATAGTTAATATTGACCAAAGTTCCGAAGGTAATTGGATGACTGTAGCAATTATTCCGGCCGAAGAAAATAGTTTACATGTTCCGGAGGAAAGCGGAGAATGCTTTGCAGTAGAAACTTTTCAAAAAGAAATCTGTGGTGTGCCATTAGAAAATCCTAATGATTTTGCGCTTTTTAATCTTGAAAAAGAACAATCTCAGCATCCTGCCCAGAACCAGGATGACGAAGATTTGAGGAAACTCTTGAAAGAATTCAATATGGAATCTGTTTTAGAGTATTTAAAAGGTAATTAGTTTCTGCAACAAGCATTAGTACTCATGTGTATGCTATGCGTTTTTCGCCTTTTGGATATATTTAAGCTGCACAAGTGACTTATAGAAGCTTACAGTTCATGAAAAAAGAGGACATGCAGGAAACTATTCCCCCGTTAGGGCTGCGCATGGAGTTTCGCGAAAAATTATTTGCTTGGAAGAAAAATCAGGTGAACATTCCACTTTTAATGAAAATTTAACCAAAAGAAAATTTTTAGTTTTATTTAATTTTTAATATTTTTTTTTTGAATAGTTTGGAATAGATGACGGAACTATTTCAATGCCATCAAAAGTGGAGGATTGGCTGAAAACTATACAAAGTCCAAGAAACACATCCTTAAACTTAAAAATATACTCGAAATTTACAAACAAAAGAAAAACTTGACAAACGAATACAGGAATGATTTGATAAATATGATAGTAGAAGAGTTAATCAGCAATAATATCACTCTGCAGGCAAAAGACTTTTCGGTGTTAATTAATGAAATTGTGGAAATTTTTCCAAACGAAAAAGCTGAGGTAAGCCATGTCTTTAATTCCTGCTTTAAATATTTCGAAAATTATTTCTTTCCTTTCCAAAAGGAGTACTATTTTATACCCAGACATGGACGCAAAAATCCAAGCGGTAAACTTTACGCTAAATACAAAAATAGGAGATCTAAAAAACAGAAACACAGTATTGCAGAATCGGAAAAAACTTATCGCGTAAAGCTTCTTCTACTGAAACATTACGTATTACGAATGACCTCATACCTGAAACTGACCAATCAACACTTGTGGCATTTAAAACATATTTGAGTAGGGACAAATAGAAATTAACTTTCAAGATGCGTCAGCAGGATTTAAACGATATGGGAAGCTTTGACTTTTTTAATTCCTGGCCTAAATTGTCAGATTCCAGAGCACCAGAATTGGTAAATATTTGTTCAGTAGCCTTTTACTTTATCTAGATACTTATAATTTGTATTTACCCAGCTAAAAAAATATGTATGGAGCATATATGATATCCCATATATGGTTCGGATCCGAAAAATGAGGGTATATGGGCATATATGATTATATATATTAATACATTTTCATACATGGATGTGTAAATTCCCTCCACAGTATGCAAAGTTCGTATTCATACACTCTTGATTCACAAAAGCACACTGCTGTGCAATAAATTAAATTTTTTTAGACTTGAGAGAGAGGTTGTATTTAATGAAACATTTGTTTGGACAAATAATTCATAACGAACTAAAAGTCATTTCATTCATCAAAAGGTGAATCAATTATTTAAAAAAACACATAAATCATATTCGTACATACCATTTAGCTTAAGAAATCAGATTAAAAACTAATGCAATTAATTATAAAAGAAAAAATAATCCGTCTAACAATAGTTTTCAATATAGTAATATGAACTTGGTTTCTTATCTAGAAAATTTTGTTATTTTCCATAAAATTAATGACTGGATTATCCTTTTGATTATTTGATATATTAAATGGGGCCACAATGTATAAAATCATACAAGAATGGTTTTTTTTTAACAAAAAGTTTTTCTTTTTTAAACTTTGAGGGTACACATATAAATTTTGCGTACCGTATGTATTTTCTATTCGATTTCCAATTCAGCAGTTATAAAATTCCAAGCTTTTTTTGATTGCACGACGATCTTATTTGAGATATCATGTATCCATACATTCTTATATGGCTCCATATATAAAATCTTATATTTATATATGGATTCACATATGAAGAGCTTCATAATTAAATTTTCATATATGAGCTCATATGTTGTAATACATTTCATATATTAGTGCATATATTAGTTCATATATAATAGTTTTGCCATGTATAATCCCATATATTTCCATACATTAATTCATACATATTCATATATAGTTATATACATTCATATATTAAAAATATATGGACCATATATAATTTTTTTAGATGGGTACATATATTTTAGATGAAAATAGATTTTAATATATTGTATCCATCAAAATGACAACTATTGTATTCAAAATGGGAGAATTTTAAAAGTAAGCTTCTTCTGTATTATGAAAACCACATACGGAAGGATTTTTGTAGACAGCAATTTTCTAGTGCTAAACTAACTGATAATAAAGGTAAGACTTAACAATATTTATTTAGATGATCAATCGACATACGACTACGTGTGTATATATTATCGTAATTTTTTTTCTCTTTAGATGCACAGGATTACATATTAACTATACTCCTTAACGCAGTGCTGCCTTCCCCAACTCGATTCAGGATCAACTCAGGAAACCTCAACAAAAAGACATCATTAGTTAATTTTGTTTTTAATAAAACTGTAATAAATTCAAAATACTACTAATAGTGTTTGTGGGTTAAATGCATTTGAATTTCGAATTTCGAAAATCATGAAATTAAGAGGAAACCCTCTTAAAATAAGATTTAACATTCTAAAATCAGGAACGAATTAGACTTAAAATAAGTTTACATTAAGCTTATTTCAAGACTGCAAAAATATTAAAATAAAATATTTATTCTCAAAAGTAGAACGAAGCAATTTAAAAATAATCGTTCTAAAATTAAGATTATCATCTTGATTTTAGCATTTTCGAGCTTAACAGACTTTCGTGACGTTTTCGGCTTGTTTTAAGCCCATTTAGCTTAAATATAGCTTGTTTTTGCCCTGAGTGTAGATAAAAATCATTTCAGAATATTGTTGGTCACTTAAACGTGAAACTGATGATAATGAATAAAAATAAGGTCAAGCAAACATTTTTGAGTTAAGAAACTTAAAATAAAGTTTATATAAAATGCTTAAAAGTTCATTTGCATGAAAAGTTCAATAACTCATTCAATTACTTATCTATTTCATTGTAATCGTAAATAAACGTACTTTTTGAATAAATTCAATAGTATTATAAATTCTTAATAAAATAATGTATAAAAACGTCACCAAAGTTGAAAATTTAAAAAAAAAATCTAAAAGTGTTGTGTTTGCTGGACAATAACACCCCAATTTCTCAAGTTTTCTTAGATAAATTGTGTATATATATGTGAAAATCGGATCCTTATCAACAAAATTACATCCTTATAATTGCGCAAAGGTAAAAAAACCGGTTTCTTAACCTTAAATCTTGATTTTGAAGATTTGAGGCAGATTTCACTATTGGATTCTTATTTAACTGGACAAGACCTACAAGAAAAATAATATTCAGTCCTAGGTTTTTTGGACTGTCGTACCTTGTAATGCAGGGCTATAAATTTTTCGTTAAAAAAGTGGGCGTTGATGCGTCCATACAATTTAACCCTCATATTTCCTGTACTACGGCTCAGCATATTTAGATATACTATTTATGTGGGTATTATTATCTATTTGCAACAAAAGTTGACGATAATCACTGGCCAAAAAACTTGAGTTTGGAAAAGTGGGTGGCGTTACGTTCATAAAAATTTAAAATTAAAAATGGCACTAAGGAGCTGAAATTGGATATTGAAATAGGTCTACGTAAAAACCAACTAAAAAAGCCTGAAAACCCGGAAATTTTAGTCAGAGAGGCGGAGGTACAAGTAGTTCTAGGTGAGTAACTTACTATAAAAATCATGTCGGATCCATGCTAATACTGTTCGGAGTTTAATTTATAATTTTATATATATTTTTTCAATTCAAACTATTTTAGCGAAACATTACATACACGTTGTACTTATGCAAGACTTTAAAGTGTCACCTTAAAATGTGGGCATGGTCGCTCCCATAAAATGTAAGATTTATGTTTAATCTACTTCAGTCTTTCATATTTTAGAAGAAAATTAGCATGAATTATAAGCGCTGTTCAGAAAAAAATCGTAACTTTAAAATATTAGGCGGGGTAATGCTAATAAAATTGAAAGGTTTAAAGCGGGCCATCCATTAAACAATATAATTGCATATTATCTTGTACATATTATTCTCGTTTTGACCTGACAGTGAAAAAGTAAAAACAACATTGAACAACGTTGCCACCACATTAGACACTTGTATTAATTGCACAATAAAGTTCAAAAGCCTTTTGATATTTGCCGGTATATTGTGCAACCTTCGAATATGACATACACATGCGAAAAATTGCAAAATTATATTGCCGCTTAGTTCAGGCTAGAGAAGTTTTATACAGAGCTAAGTGTAGATGAGTAAGCCAATAGGAAAATCTTAAAAACAATAAGTTTTATCTTAGTTTTTGCCTAGATATAATATGAAACCCTGACGATTTCATATTTATAAAATGCATGGCAGATTATAGTGAAATGTATTTTGCAAAGAACAACTTGGTCAAAATTTATATCTCAGTACTTTTAATGGCCGAAACTTTGGATAAGAACTTGGCCCTTTTTCACATATATGTTTTTGTGAAGATTAGTCATTAGTCATCATCAAAAAAACTGTATTTGAAAGTGTAAAATTGTAAAAAAATAGCTTAAATGGCACCCAACCGGTTTCACACATAAATACGCTGTATTTCGGCATTCTGATTTGTCGATCGCAAATGTAATTGGTAATTTTTTCTTCAATACTAGATTTAAAATAAAAAATTTTTGTTGGCAATATGGACGGCCGGTTATAATTTACAAAACAGGAGATCACCCAACTTGTACAAAAAAAATCGGTTATCATTTTCCGTTATTACTAAATATAACGGTTATGATATTTCCATCTCATAGTGCTTTGTTTCAAAAACATTCTGAGTTATAAAATTCAAAGTTTAGCTATAGTTTTTATAAGAATGAGCATTCCAGCGATTTTGTTAATTTACTTTCATTTGTTTCAAGGACATGACTTTCTTCTATATATTTTTCCTCAAAAGCTAAATTTATGCTGCAGATATGACTACAATACACTAAAAAGTGGGTATGTATTCTAAATTTCTGTTTTTAGTTCGGTGGCAAAATTCGTTTCTTTTGTGCAAGAACATGGCTACGTCAAAAATTCAACTTCAAAATTTTTCTCTTTCATAATAAATGTTATAATTTCCTTATTGATAAAAAATTGTATTTGATTTATTTTCCCAAAAAAAATAAAACAAAATTCTTTTTTATGAACAAAAAAAGGTTAAAAAAGAAAATATAGAAATAAAACTTATAACTAAGTATGTAGACGATTTGTTCGCCATTATAAAGGAAAAAGATGAAGAAACAATACTCAAAACATTTAACAGCTACCATAAAAAACTAAAATTCACCATAGAAAAAGAAGAAAATAAATCTATTTCATATCTTGATATGAAAATATACCGGGAAAGAGACAAATTAATTACGGATTGGTACTCGAAATCCATTGCTTCTGGTCCCGTTATTAATTACACATCAACACAACCAATGAACCAAAAACTTAACAAATCATGCAATTTAATTAATAGAGTTTTGAAAGTGAGCGAAGAAAAGTTTAAGGCAAAGAATATTCTAATTATAAAAGACATCCTTAAGAAGAATAACTTTCCGACCAACATTATAAATAATTTAATTACGAAGGTAACAAACAGAACGAACACGCGGGGTAACATTGAAGAAATAACATCTGGTAGCACCAAATATTACGGAGTAGCTTTTATACCTAAACTTACAGAAAACAACAAACTTAAGGAGATAATAAAAGAAGAGAATGTAACAATTGCACATAAACCTAACAAAACAATTCAACATTTATTTACACAAACAAAAACAAAAATAGAAACGAAGGACCAAAGTAATGTGGTGTATGAAATTAAATGCAGCGGTAATGAAGATGAAGAGTGCGGCAAAGTATACATCGGTACAACTAAGAGAAGTTTAGGAGTTAGGATCGATGAACATAAGGCAGATATTAGGAAAAGTAAAAAATTAACGGCACTATCACAACATTGTATAGAAAGTGGACATATGGCACAATTTGATGAAGTAAGAGTTTTAGATAAAGAGAAAAAAGTAAATAAAAGATATACATTGGAGAGTTTGAGAATCCAACAAAAAGGGGAAAAAGCCATAAACACCAAAGATGACATCGACAACATTAATGCTAGCTATGCCATAGTTTTAGTATAGCGACGACAATAGTGAGAGAAATTCGGCTGTGATATATATTAATTTGGTTTTTAATTTGTTTAAACAATTTTTAATATACATATTTAAGTTTGTGTTTTGTGTTTGTCTAGTTTACACGAAACACTGTGATATTTTTAATTATGTGGTTATTTTAAAGATTAAATGTAAGTGCAATGAATAAGACATATTGTTATTGTTGTTTAATATAAACTTATTTTTTGCTTTTATTAACACTTATATGGTTGCCAGATTTTAATAAAGAATCATCCCTGAAGAAGTTGGAAAAATACCAACGAAACGTAGGATGGAAAAATAAATTTTTAATGGATAATCTTTTATTTATTTAAAAATATAATTTTAAATGACCTTGAAAGCCTGATTTTTGGGGGAAAGCCCAAATAACACCACAATCATAGAAAATAAAAAAGGTCGATAATTACATTTAAACATTTACACAAAAAAAGGTTCAGTTTGCAAATAATCGCAGATTTTTATAATCGCGATTACGATTAAAAAGTATGCGATTAATCGCGATTATCGGTTAAACGCAATTAATCAAGAAAATATACTATTATAATTTTTTGTAAAACCAAACGAATTGCGTGAATGAATTTCAGTCGAAATGTGGGTTTACCCAAAGAAATTTATTTATTTTGTATTGAGTTCACGTTTTAATTTAATTTTACAATTAAATTGTATTTTCATTTTGAGAAAATTATAAAGCACGTAAGATGCAGTTCGTAAATCAGAGCTTATGAGTATCGAAAACAATACTTTTATTGAAAAAATGTGCTTAAATTAGGATTTTACGATCGAAATCAAATCATATCAATCTTAATAGTCTGTTTAATGCAAAAATTCTTCATTCAAGAATAAAATCTTAACTTTTTTAAAAATCGCATTTAAGATTGTAATCATGAATAAAATCTCATTTTAAGATCGAATTCAAGATTAAGTTCTTAACAAAAATCTTAATTTGAGATAACATTCTTAAAAATTTAATAATATAATCTTAAAATTAAGACCACATTATTGATTTTAAGAATTCATTGAATATATTAATAATGTATGCTTAAATTTAAGAACGTCATTCTTAATAAACAAATTTCAAGATTGAAATTTGAAAATTCTACACTTCTACAACCTAAATTCAAGATTTTTGTTCTTATTATTAGTT